>WOVY01000816.1:0-312500 GCA_013436015.1 Rhipicephalus annulatus | reverse complement strand
CCGACCGGAGCTGTCCCAACCCTTCAAGAGCACCGCACTTGCAGCCGCGGTCGCTCGCTGAGAGCAGGCGAGCAACGCACACATGGTGGCCTCCGCCAACGCGGCGTCCCTGATCGCAGCTGCCGGCGCTGATGCTGGCGCCTGTTCTTCAACACTTTCACCGCCGGTGACGCGCTCCGCGGGCCTGCACCGGGGACACAATTAATAAGCCTGTGTCACAGCCTCAACCCATGCCGAAGCCGAAAGCAACAGACTTCATCGTTGAGCTCAAGCCCAGGGCCCAGCTGTCCCTCGCAGTCGTTTTCCTCGAAAACGGGGCCGATAGCATGCTCATCGCCCACTTGGGAGCGACCGCGAAGCGGCTGGTCACCGTTGTGGTGGTGCGGGACCAAAATTTCATCTTGGTGTACACCTCGAAACCACATTTAGCGGACTAACTTATCGGTGAGTTTGTGATTCCCTCACCTGTCGGACCAGTGCCCTTGTTGTGGTACCTGCGTGCGGACACTCAAGACACATGCTATGGGGTAGTGATGGTGCGCAGCTCCGACACCGAAGCTGCTCTTCGTGAAAGCCTTTACTGGCCCGACGGCAAGATCCTCCACGTCCGGCGACTGGGCACCTCTAATAAGGTGCGTCTCACCTTTTCCGGCAAGGTGAAGCCTCGGTACATCTCCTATGACGCCCTGCTTATGCCGGTGCAGTCTTTTAAGAAAACTGTGCCAGCCTGCAGTCGGTGCGGCTCCTTTGGGCATCGACCCGACGCCTGTCCCAGCCCTAAACCAGACGTTTGCGGCATCTGCGGGAAGGCGGTGCCGCGCACGAATGGCACCCGCGCTCCTCACGAATGCACGCCCAGGTGCGCTGTGTGCCGGTCCCCACGTCACTGGGGACCGGTGCTGTAAGGAACGCTACAGGGCGCCGCTACCCAAGCCAAACAATGCTCCACCGGAAGGTCAAACCGGTCCCAAGAAAACATAACGTCGCACCCACGGAAGCAATGGAAGCCGGGCTCTCGGGCACCGCCACATGGGGCTCAGCCCTCTACCACCAACCCTGTTCCGTCCCAGCATCCTAGCGCGGCTGCTCTCGGGCCTTCTCGACGAGGCGCAACTCCGGACAGATCTCAAGCCAAGAGGCCTACAGCGGAGCAGGGTTCGCCTGACCCGCCCAAACCGAACCCGCCGTCACCAGGTCACAAATCAGCTGGCCATGGGGGGGATTTATTGTGGGCCACCCGCGTTTGGCAGGGACCCCAGGTGAGCGGCTCAGGCAGGGCAGCCTCCCCGTCCCCATCCTCCACGATCCCCCGACCCCCCGACCCAAACCACGTACCCCTTCCGCTTCCACCTGGGAACAAATTGAATTCCGCGAGTTACAGGCACAAATTACCAAGTTAACGCAGACAGTGGAGGTGCTTGCGAACCGCTCGTCCTAACCTACTCCGACATCCTCCGGGCTGGTGCTGGAGGCGATGAATAGTGCCCCCTCTCAACTTGGGGACAATGCGGTGCTCCTCGCACCAATGGAGGAACGTCTTAGCAGCTAAGAGGCCCAGATGGCGTCCATAGTGACCACCATTGAGGATAGATTGGCTGCCACACTTCAACCGTTTTCGACCGCATCCCGGGCATGATAGTTGCCCAGTTGCCCCAACTTGCTCTTAACATCCTCCGGTCTAAGCTTAAGCGGGTGTCTAACTCTCAAGCATTGTGGCCCCTTTCCCAGGTGGCTGCGGTAGACGAGTAGTCTAACAGTTCGACTGCGACCTCTTAAGTGAGCCCTGGATGGAGCAGCGGAGCCCCAGTGAGCCCCTTTGCTCTCGTGGAGGCCCGCCCTACAGTACGCTCCAACGATGGCGAGCAACGGCCCTAGATCGCACCGCGGCCGCACTAATTCGGATCTTTTTACAATCCTACAGTGGAATTGCTGGGGATTTAAGGCACGCACTCAGCGGGCTGCTCTCAACTCTATTTATAAACCTATCCACATTTGCCTGTGGTAGTGGCCCTTCAGGAGCCGGGCGAGCACGCTGCCCTCACAAATTATACCATGTATCAAAGGGATGCGCAAACCGCCCTCTGCGTGCATCGAAACTACACCGGTAGATTTCGACTGCGATCAGCTTTACTCGTATGTTATGGTGAATATCCTCCCGCTTAGAAAGCAGAACACGTCTCCACACATTCTCAACATCTACAGTTCGCGCAAACTCCGTAACGTAATTTATAATGCTGTTTTCAGCAGAGCCCTTGCAGTGGCAGGCAGAGAACCGCTAGTCATTGTAGGTGACTAACGCCCCTAGTCCCCACTGGGGTTCCCATAAGGAATAACAGCGTGGTATAAAGTTGGCAGAGCTTATTTCTATCCTGGGCTCACCATCCAAACCAACCCTACACACCCAACCCGCATATCAGGCATGCAAGTCGAGACACATGTCCGGACCTTACACTTACCAAGCATATCAGGAAGATAGATATGTGGTGTTTAACGTCGCAAAACCACCATTTGATTATGAGAGACGCCGTAGTGGAGGGCTCCGAAAATTTCGACCACCTGGGGTTCTTTAACGTACACCCAAATCTGAGCACATGGTCCTACAACATTTCCGCCTCCATCGGAAATGCAGCCGGCGCAGCCGGGATTCGAGCCCACGACCTGCGGGTCAGCAGCCGAGTACTTTAGCCACTAGACCACCGCGGCGGGGCAAGCATATCAGGCATGCAGACTGGCTCAACACTGAGGAAACTCTCGGCAGTGACCACTGTATTCTCCTCACTACCATTCGGACGTATCCCCTTACCCGTTCCCACCAACACGCAAAACTTCCGAACTAGACGAAGTTCCATTCAGAGTACACGACTCCGGCTTCCATAGTTCAACAAGGCTACGCCATTTCGGCTCAGCACTTTGTGACGTCGCTTCGCCAAACTGAGCAGGCGGTTAGGCTCTCAGAGGCCACGCCGGCGGTAGACAACCATTTCCTCCGTTTCTGGGAGGCTCGGCATAGCCTCGTTCGTCGATGGTGCCGACAGAAGCATAATCGTCAGCTCAAAATCCACATCGCAGCCCTCACCCAAGAAGCAGCCGAGTACGCGGCCCAGCTCGCTGACTCCAATCGGATAGAGAGCTGTAACAATGCTGCTAAGCGTATGTCAAACCACAACACGTGGCGTTTTTTCAGGGCCCTCATCGACCCCACCCTAACCCGCACAGAAACGCAAAAACATCTTCAACGCGTGCTCAAAGCCTACGCGGGTGACGCAGATAAATTGCCACAGGCTCTTGGGGATAAATATGTTTGTGGCCGACAGGACCCCATCGGACCAGCGTACTCATATGCAGGTTCAGAGAGCGCAGGCTTGATAGTTGCTTTCAACTCCACAATCTGAAGGGGGCTCTGTTCAAAATGAAGTGAAGAACAGCGCCGGGTTGGGATCCAGTGACGGTTAAGCTTTTAGGCAACATCCCAGACCTGGCATACCTTCACCTCCTCGACAACTTCTATCAAATTTGGGAGGGGTGCGAACCACTCCCGATTGATTGGAAAACGGCCCTGGTAACTTTTATTCCCAGACCGGGCAAGTCAATAAATATTGAACATCTCCGACCCATTTCCTTAAGCTCGTGTGTGCGGAAGCATATGGAAACAATGGCCAGGGATAGGCTTTCCGATTACCTCGTGGCCCGTCGAACCTTTGCCGACACAATGTACGGCTCCCGTTCACCTCGCTCTGCTCAGGACAGTCTCCTGCAACTCCAACGTGACGTTATTGAGCTGGTAGAACATCCCAGTGACGACAAGGTAGTCCTCACCTTGGATCCCAAGGGAGCTTTTGATAACGTTACCCACAAAATTATTATCCTTCTGTCCCAAGCAGAATGTGGGCGTCATGCTTTCAGATACATCCGTCAGTTCTTGATTGAACGGCTGACGTACCTCTGCATTCAAGACATGGAGCACGGTCCGTATCTTCTAGGTACTCGAGAAACACCACAGGGAGCGGTCCTCTCTCCCCTACTGTTCAATCTTGCCATGGCTCATCTCCCCCCATTGCTGAAAGATATCCCCGATGTACGGCACGCTCTGTATGCGACGACATCGCGCTGTGGGCAACACACGGTTCTCTTGGCAGCATTGAGGCCAGCCTGCAGCAAGCAGCATCGGTAGTGGAGGACTACGCCCATCGCTGCGGCCTCGAATGCTCCCTCATGAAATCGGAGTACGTGCATCTTCGCCCAAAACGAAAAGACACGACTCAAATCGTACTTTACCTGCGCACCGGGCCTATCCCGGAACGCAAAGAAATTCGCGTCTTAGGGCTTTTATACACAAGAGCGGAAAGTCGATACCACCCTGCGCAAATTACGTACGGTCGGGGATCAAGTGGGCCGCATGGCCCGCCGATTCCCGAACAAGCGAGGGTGTCTCAAATGCCACGATGCTCTACGCCTCGCCAACGCTTTTGTGACCAGTCGAATTCATTATTCGACACCCAACCTAAGTTTGCGCAAATGTGACGAGAACACGCTGGACAGCATTCTCCGACAAATATACAAACGCGCCTTAGACCTCCCGATCACGACGTCTAACCAACGTCTCGCAGAGCTGGGCATGACCAACACGTACGGGAACTCAAAGAGGCTCATCTCAAAAACCAGTACCTGCGGCTTACCAAGTCGCACGCTTGGAGATGTCTCTAACGTCGCCTTCATATTTTTTACACCTACAATGCAGAGAAGCGGACCCCCGATCCAAGAGGACTAGCGTGGAGCGTTGGTTATCCATTCCTGCCCCAAAACATGGCTAGGGGGACTCACGAAAACGGGCGAACTGCTCGGGTTACAGTTTTACAGGGACACTATGGATCCCGTCTTGGAGTCCTATACGGACGCATCCGGCCCTCACCACAGGGGGTGGTACACGGCGGCCGTAGTCCATCAAAACGTGCCTGTCAAAGGGCTCACAGTTCGAGCCATGGACATCACTCATGCGGAGAAAGTCACCATAGCTCTCGCCGCAGTGGACCACGCCTCTCGGTTTATTATTACTGATTCGCGGTGTGCGTGTCAGAATCTCGCTAAAGGTCGTATCACCGTTCGCGCTCCTCGAATCCTTAAGCGCTGTGATTACATGGACCGCCCGAATACACGTTTCGTCATCTGGAATCCAGCTCACGCAGGACTAGGTGGTAACGAGGCTGCCGATGCCTCGGCCAGCGCGCTTTATTTCCGGATCCCGACTCGCCCTTCATCGCCGGATGATTCAAAACCTAATCCGGTAATCTGCTTTCGCGAAATTACAGCGACGTACAAATCGAACAGGCTCCGATTTCCGCCCCCAGCACCGGGCCTGACTAAGTCTGACGAGCGCCGACTCTCGCGCCTTTACACCAACACAGTATTGTGCCCGGCTATACTTCACTTCAATCTGGCCTTCTCCGGGGAATGCCCGCACTGTGCCCATCTGCTTGCGGATACTTTTCACAAGGTGTGGGCATGCCATTCTAACCCGGTGGTCCCCCCAACCACTTCCTCTACACCCCCTACCCGAGAGAGCTGGGAGGCTATCCTGCTCGGCTGCTCGGCCTTGTTGGGCCAAAGAGCCATCATGGCCAGGGCGCGTGCCGCCACAGAAGTCACAGTGGTCCCGGACTAAGGACTCCTTCTAGAGCTTGTAAAAGGTCGACCCTTAAGGTCGTCCCTCTCTCCCAAATGTAAATAGTTTCAGTAAATGTTTTTCACCACCACCGCAGAAATCACGAAGAGAGCATCCATAATTCGCCATAATAATTCGTGCGATGAATTTGTGTGAATAAAAAGTTTTAGATACATGTACCTGTCACGTGAGCTTCGTTGATCCTCCTGTAGTTCATAGTAAGTATGAACTACAGTGACTTCTACTGGCCTGAGCTAAAATTTTATTTGTGGGGGCGGTGGGGTGCAATCATACTTTACGTATCTTCGTGCGTGGGTTTGTGGGTGTGCATGCAGATTTATACAATACAGTACACGTGCGAATTAGGAAAGTGAAAAAGAAGTGAAAGCGCCCCCCTCCCTACGCTCCACCCTAGTGGGCGCCAGCTGGCCACGTGCCGATTTTCACCGGGTCGAACGTGGTTTTATTGCGGCTGGCACTCAGCCAGGTCAGCCAATAAGGTCGGCGCTACCTCGGTGGCCAATAAAATCGGACAACGTGAGGCCAGTGTATACGTGGACAGACCTCGCAACCGACCTACGACCAACGTCAGCAGGTTGGCTAGTGATCTCGGGCCAGCGTTGCGCCGAGCACTTTTGTACCATTGGGTTTAAGTGCTTCAGTTTTAACAGAGGCGCCCCCTATCACAGTGTGAATAAGTTGAAAAACAGTGAAAAGGAAAGAAAACAAGAATGTGCGCCTTGGAAGCTGCGCAAAGCAGTATTACTTTTTGTAGTAACGATACAAATAAATAAATGTGAACCACGCAGCAAACGTGAAAACATTTATGTTGGTGATGTGTTACGTTGGTATAGTTAGGCCTAGAGACGTTCGAAATGGGACTGTCTAAAAAATTGAGCTAACTTATCCGTAATACTCGGTCATCGAAGGTAACTGAAGGCAAGTGAAGCCATTTCAAACAGTCGTTTGCTGCGAACGAAGTGAATCTTTGCAAAACTATGCCTAAACCACTTCGAAGCGTACATCCGAAACCACCGCCAAGTTCGACGTACGCTACATAGACAACGCTAACAGGGTAACGTTAAATCCTAAAACCAACGAGCGTACGGTGAGCGGTACGGGACATGTACGTTACTGCGCATGCGCACTTCAATCGCGCTATCTCGGTAATTCCGCTGTCCCACTAAGCCCGGTAAACTATAACTATCAATATGTGGACGATATTTCGAAAAGATATTCTTTTTTCTTAATACGCTACCCATCATTTCAGCAACAAAGGAAGAGGTAACGGGAGCTTTTTAGTTAAGGGATGAATCAGCAAAGCAGCATATCTTCAACGAAAGCATGACGATAAGCTATTTAGAATAGAATAAGGCGTTTCAAGTATGCTATTAGAGACTGACCAGCAATGGCAGAACTAGCGCAAAACTTGTGGTACCAAATCGTCTCTTTTTTCCACGTGAGCGGTGTTCTCTGCTTCGGCAGGCAGCGGCGCTTTTCAGTTCCGCAACAGAGTCATCCTGCAAAATCACGGGCAGACCACCACGGCACAGTGCATGATGGTAAAGCTTTATCATTTATCAAAATCGAAAAATTTTGGAATAGGGGGCGGCTTCAACCCCCAAGTCTCAAGCTCCGCCACTGGTGGACATTGTACGCTAGCAGAGCTAGAGGAAAGTACAAGTCTGCACTTCTTGTATGTGCACACCAAGTCAGCGTTGAAGGCGTGTATATTTCTCACCGTAGATAGCACGGAATAAGAGCCATATGCGTCCGTCACAGAGGTAGTTGCGATAGTAGCGCAACTGTCGCGAAGATTGAAATTGTGTGTTAGATGGTGCACATCTTCAAGGATGGTAGGTAACGTTGCTTCACGCAAGAAGTCCACAAGGATGCAATACAGACTTTCCTGCTTCGCTTAACAGGCACGTCGGAGACGGCGAGTTTGAACGCGTCGTGCATGTACACGACCACCCTACTTGGAACACTTTTCTGTGAAAAAGGGGAAGGTTTGGTTCAGGGCTCAACCATGCTCATGTATTTTTGTGCGTGTTTTTGTAGGGCCATATGTAGCATAAGCAACGACTAACTTGTCAATCTCACGTTTACGCTGAGCAAGCACACTGCCGAGGCCGACACCGCCAGTGTCCTTGTTTCATTTGGAGCATGCTCAGCTTTCTTGTCATAATAAAGTGCACTGTCTATGTCTCTCCCTTGAGGTGAGCAGATCAAAATTTCGCAACATTGCAGAAGACGTAAAAATGCAGCGGAGTTTGCTGTATGCATCAGCATATGTTGTGACCACACTCAAAAGTCGCGGCCACAGCGGAGGTGAGTCAAATGCGTTTTATGGGAAGCTACAGATTAAACTTATAAAATAAAACCAAAGGCACCGAAGCTCCCAACTCATTTCGTTGTCATTTTAGTAAATGCAGCAAGAGCATGAAGTATCGCGGCATCCGGAAGTACGCCATCTCACTCTACCGCAAGGTTAAGTAGCACAATTTATAACATGGACAAGTGCGATGAGAAGGACACGACGCTCCCTACAGTCGCAATTTATTTGAGAAAAGAGCTTGATGTATATACACTCACGTTGACGCCAAGCGACATGGATGAGAAATAATAGGCACTGAGAACTTATCCAATAATAACTTTTTGAGCACTTTTTGAGCACTTAACCATGAATTTTCGCGGTATGTGTAGAAATAAGCTTAACAATACATGCGTTTTTACCCACGAAACTCAATACGTGCAAATGCAAGCGATGAAGCGAATCATGTGCGGCGCATACGCAGTTTTCACGCTGTTCTTTTATTTCTTCCAAGAGTAAACAGCAGTCAGCCATGTTACAAGCCGCTACGAAAGCTTGTACATATTCATGGCGCTCTCCCCATGTGCTCATGTTCATCGGCGTTGTTCTGTGGGTACACTTTACGCTGTATAGTAAAAGGAAACAATTTAACCATGTTTTATAAACTAGTTGTGCCAAGCCACCCGCATCCCATTACTCGTGAAGGAAGATTGCAAGGCACCCTTCTGATCTATCTCCACTTAAAGGAGTGAATAGTTGATCAGTGGAAACTCAACTTCATTGGCAAATGATGATCGTGAAGTGCACGGTGAACTCTGATAGACGGGTGGTGCGCCACATAATTGTAAAAAGCTTGGAATGAGCCTGATCAAAAATGTGTTAAAAATACGACGAATAAGCTTCGCAAGTGCGACGATGTGAATATAATGAAACGTGAATTACTGAGTATTACATGCAAAAACTTAGCTATGTTGGTAATGAATGCCCTTTTGTTTTCACTGCTTGTTCTTTAGAGCGCGGTATAAGTGGACATTTCTTTTGGAATGCAGCCGTCATAGTCAAGAATCCAACCCGCGTACTTGAACTTGGCAGCGGCGAAGTTAAGTTACGAAGTCACCGCTGCTGATCGTGCATGGTATGAGTGCCCTGATTAAGCGCATAAAACACGACGGACCAAACCTACGTCCAGAAGCTACCTGCGCTACGAAGAGTGAACGTATACATTTATGACAAGGATGCAGCAATGCTATTGACTGGGAACATCGCAAACGCACGACAGGATTTGTACTGACAACACTAGCGCATCCATGTTTCATGTTACAAGTTTGACATACCTGCCTTTTACTCAACCTTAAACTCTCTCTCGCGCTCTCTCTGTTATGCGTTTTAAATTACAAAAGAAACGTCGGTTTCAGTGTTTGGCTTGGTATCCTCACAACAATGTTAGATTCTGTTTTTTCTGCATGATGCTGCGCCTTTTTATTTTGCCAGCAATTGATGAATGCCTAGAAATTCATAATATTATCAGTTCATCATTTAAAATGTCTTTCCTTCATTGCCAACTGAACTTTTTTTCAGTTTTTTTTTCTTCGTAGATATGTTTGAAGCTTACGATGGCCCAACAAAATGCCCCTCTCCTAAAGAACATAGGAGAAGTTTCTATTCGCTCTTAATTCTGAAATGAATAAGTGGTCGAGTACTGCGATATTTTACGCGCAAATAAGCGCATTCACACACTGCCGGCTGAAGGGTGCGTGGTTCTGGGAGTGCCTGCGAGAGGCTCCCAAAGGGGCACGTCGATTGCGAGTACGGACGGAAAATGATAGCGACAGCTTGATAGACAATGTTGCGCCACGTTCGTCTTCGAAGATGACGGATCCCAGAAGTGTGTTGCGAAACGGCGATTGCCGAAAGGTACCTCATACACTTTTGAAGCGGCTGACGCCGTAAGCACATTCTTGTGTCACTGGGTCGAATCCTATATCCCATACCCGTATAACGCCCAGCTTGCACTAAAATGCGGACACACGATCATCCGGAAGGCAAAGAAAGAACCCAAGTAAAACGAATAGATTGACGTTGAAGCGTACGACATGTAAGGTTATAATATCGTGACTTCTTAGGGCGCGCTTTTCTACTCTAAATATGAACAAAAAGGGTAGATGAAGTCAGGCTGCCACATCTCATTCGAGTGCGTCTACACTTACTCCCAATAAACAGCCCCTTTTAAGCTTTATACGATTATACCATAGTCTCAATGGGACAGAGTACTGGTGAAATACATGGTTTGACGATGCAGCAAATTATACGCCTGTTGGATGTGCATTACCGCCTAGCGGCGCTGGAATGTAGGTAGTCTTGTTGGCTTCCAGCCACCAGTTACAGGTGTTGGCAAATTGTTATAAGGAGCACTTCTCTAGATGTAAATATTGTTTAGTTGCATCTGTTTGCACCTGTCTACACGGTGGATTCATCAGATGCAAAAATTAGCAAAAGCACTCGTACCTGCCATGGCCACTCTCCAAACTCGGCCTCGCCTTTCCCGTCCTTTGTGAGAATACGGCTGTTGATGCCGTTGTCGTTACGGATGCCGCAAGAGGCCACATACGGCGTTTCCGTGACGGCCGACGGCTCCGCACAACAGACCTGGTCTACGCCAGGGCACTGCTGGTTTTGGTCTCCGAGCCCATCTAGAGGGATCTCTTCTTTAGGAGGTAGCTTGCGGCGTGCATCCAACAAGCCGCCACCATCCTCGGAGACCTTGCCTTCCTTGCATTGGTAGTAGGGGACGCAAACGCACTCGCCCAGTGGTACACCTCCCTCGGGGCCTGTATTGAGTAGTCCCCAAAGTGAGCTGAATATGCAGTGTAGGAAACACCACTAAAATTAGCTGAAAGAACTATGTAGGGTTTACCACTAGAACAACCTTGCTGGGTTCGGCCCCCAACGAGCAGAAGGCTCGTACAAAAGTCACTCCCTAAACGAGCTGGGAGGCTGCTGCATTGGATGTAGTCACTTTCGAATGAACTGTCGAGTCCTGTTCTGGGCATGAGGAGCTCTTCGTCTAGGCATCAATGTGTTGGGTATTGAATTTAAGCCATGCATTATTACGTAAAACGGGCCAACTGGCCCAGCACTGCATTCTGTCAAGTTTCTTATTGAATCGCACTAGTTTATTTTCATTTTGGGACCCTCGCCTGCATATTTCTTTATCTTGTAAATTTTGAAAGCAATAAACTGCAACTCAATAAAGAGCTGAAGGACCTGTTTTTGGGTCACCCCCAAAATAAGCTGAAGGGTCTTCGCCCAGGTAGGCCAAGTCCTTCTGCGGCGGCAGAGGCTGTGGCGGGGGCAGGCGGACGCGAAACTTACCGGCCAGGCTGTCACCCTGCTGCGCCTGGGCCGTCAAGCACGCCGCCCCAAGTGTCGTCAGCAAGAGCCACATGATGCAAGCTGCGTCTCTGCACACACCGTACCACAACGTTTGACTACAGAGGACAAAAAAATGCTTCGGCGAATGTATGGTCTGACGTTCTGAAATCTTTACTGCAGTATCATTCTTGCACGGGGAAGCTATCGCTGCGCATACGACAACATGAGCTGCTGCTCACGCTCTTGTATAGAATTAGAACACGAAAATAGGCAAAGTTTAGCGTATAAGATTGGTCATCAAGAAATTACCACAGTGACGAAATGTTCCTGCACCCTAAAGATGGCCTTCAATGATTTAAACACTGCATGCATGCATTTTCTATTGAGGGGCCTTATAGTGTGTTTCACGAAGTGCCGTCCTATGTTTCCAGCATCTCGGACTACATGGCACATACTTACAAGCATATCGCTATGTTCTGATGCGGTGATCCCCAGAAGCATTAATGAGAACATCATTTTTCACCATAATTTCACTACGTCTACTGCACAGCAAAGGCTTCGCATATTCTGTACACCCTACAGAGCCGAAAAGAAAAAAAAAACAAGTCAGGTTGAGTTCGTCGGCCACCTTCGAACACAGAGGGCTAACACAAAATTCTCCAGAAAAGCTTGCTGCGAAGGCTAGCATGCTTATTCCTGGAGTAGCAGCCTGCAGAATCAACATAATCGTCAGCAGGAGGCATCGGCGTAGAACACAAACTGTCCGAAACAATCATCTAGCTGAAGCTGAGAAATTAACGCTTTCGCACATCTACGTAGAAGTAATCGTTTTGTCAGGCGTGGTACAACTTTCTTGCGGGAAACTCATTCTTAAGGCGTAGCGGATCACGTCAGGTACAGAGAAATAAACACGCAGCACGCACACAGCTGTCCTTGTCGTGAGTCACTACGCCATACAAATTATGAATAACCATGTAGCCCGGCAATGTGTCCTAAGTAAATTTTCCACATTTATCAAAGACAAATCATCAAAGGTGCCAAGGCGGCCAGTAATGACATTGGTGACAAGGCGCGAAAAATAGTGTGCAGGGAAATGAACCCGCACTACACTCATAAAGCCACTGCAGAGAGAAGGCAGTTCGAAATTATGCGCTCTCAAATGTTTGGTGTTTTGTAACAGCTGGCACAATAGGTGAGATAACTCGCATACCCAAGATGCTACCTGGAATGCAGTAGAAGCTATAGTAGGAGTACTGCAAGTATACCTTTTACTTTTACATCTACCATTGGTTGACCAATACACTGCCGCTCCGATCCCCTCAGCCAAGACATTACCGCGCCTCATGAATGCACAAACGAAAAAGCGCTACAGACGAGTTTTGGTCCAACATCGTCACGTGGTCGTGCACGCAGCAGACAGAGAGATCGAGACATTATTAGGGAGAACTTGTGCCCGCGAATGGAAAGCACAACAGGCGTGTTTCAACGCTAAAGTGGAGAGGCCAGCTTGAATATATTTTCCGGCCTGCTACTCAGCAATAAAAGAACGGAGAAGTTATTAAAAAAAGAAAACCGGTGCAAAGTACAAACACTGCACACTTGCCACGTTCCATTTCCCTAGTTTTATTATCGACCCAAAACACTACACAATTCTCAGCGCAAACCACGCCTGCAGTTTTAGAGAAGCTTCCGGACTGTAGTAGATGATTTCGATAAGATCACACCTACTCTGTGAACTGTACAGATTATTCTGGAACCTACGCCACCACCAGCGATAATATTAGAACATTCGACGGCAAGAGTATAAATGCCGATGCGCTTTGTCGCTTGTCAGTAGTTGATCGATGGCCGACGATCCGATCGCCGCTATCAGTCTAAGACTGCTACTGTAATCGGTCATCCTGTTTACCTGGCACAGGCTCGCCCAAATAAACAGTTAAATTCCAACGCAAAGTCTCCTGTCTTCGGCAATGTCACGACCCCGTGACATCTGGTGGAGGTGCTGCTTCTTTGATGTTCCGGATGCCCCCTTCAAGCCGCGACCTTCGCCCAAGCGGCAAAGAAGACACGGACGCTAACCCTGAACAGCGAACAAGCCGCAGGCAGAGGGGACTACAACCAGAGTACGGGCCCCTTCCTGAAGCAGCCAGGCAGACCTTGATCCCGACATCAACTACTGCAACCATTACCGCCCTCGTGCAGCCTGCACCACTCCTGCTCCGGCAACCCAATGAGCCGCCAAATTTCCGAGGTTCGCCACTGGAAGAAACGGAAAGCTGGATCGAAAGGTTCGACCGCGTCGCCGCCTTCAATGACTGGACAGACGATGACAAGCTCCGGCATGTGTATTTTGCCTTAGAAGATGTTGCTCGGACCTGGTTCGAGAATCAAGAGCGAAGCCTTTTAACGTGGGACGTCTTTCGCGCCAGCTTCCTCACTACTTTCGCAAGTGTGGTGCTTAAGGAGAAGGCTGCAGCTTTTGTCGAAACCCGCATGCAGATGCCAAACGAAAACGTGGCGCTATTCACGGAAGATATGATTAAACTTTTCCACCACGCTGACTCTGACATGTTCGAGGAGAAGAAGGTCCGTCTGCTCATGCGAGGAATAAAGCAGGAACTCTTCGCCAGGCTGATCAGAAACCCGCCAAAGATGGTCGCCTAATTCATTTCAGAAGCATCTACCATAGAGAAGACGCTCGAGATGCGCACGCGGCAATATAACCGTACCTTCTCGTCTACAAGCTACGCCGGCATTCAAGGGCTTGGAACCACTAAATTGCGTGAGACGATTCGAGCGATTGTGCTAGAAGAGCTGCGAAAATTACTTCCTTTAGCGCAGCCTCACGCGGAATCCATCGCGGACGTCGTACGCCAGGAGATCCAGCAATCGCTGGGTGCCACCAGCACGTAGTGGGTTGACAGCAAAAGCGGCTCTCAATCTGGAGGAAAAAAGAAGATCGCGTCTTTTTCTTCTCTGCTCGAGAGCCAGCCACGACTGACGCATCGTCCTAGTGCTAGCTACCCGGTGGTTTAATAAATCCCCCAGTTCTTGTGACTCATCGTGACAAACTGGTGGAAGTGCTGGGAAGTGCTGGGTAGACCCCCCCCCCCCCCCCAGGAAGCCGCGATACGAGTCCAGTGCCAGTCAATACTCGCGTGCATTGGACCAGCCGCCGAATCGGGATTGTCTCCGGAAGCCGACGATACTGCTCCCACCACGTCGACAAATATGACCAGCGCTTCAGCGCAAACCTCGGCAACCGGCACGGGAAGCACGACATCGAACCGCTACACGTTGGAAAGCCCACGCGCACCGGCGACGTTCCATGGCACGGAGCACGAGGACGTTGAGGACTGGTTGGCGGACTTCGAGCGCGTAGCCACCTTGAATCAGTGGGACGACGCGGCGAAACTGGGTCGTGTCTATTTCTATTTCGAAGACGGGGCACGTACGTGGTATCAAAACCGAGAGGAGCAGTTGACGACGTGGCCCGAATTCTCTCGTGGACTTCTGCAGACCTATGCCAGTGCTGATCGCCAAGAAAGAGCTAAACGAGCTATTCTGGCCCGCGTCCAGTTGCCAAACGAAACGGTGACCACGTACGTCGAAGACATGGCGCGCCTCTTCCGACGGACCGATTCAAGAATGACGGAGGACAAGAAGTTGCGTCACTTGATGCGCGGTGTCAAGGACCAGCTTTTTGCCGGCCTCGTGCGAAGCCCTCCGAAGATGGTCGCGGAGTTCTTGTCCGAGGCCCTGACAACGGAAAAAATGCTGCAGCAGCGATCCAACCAATACGACAGGCAAGTCAGTGGCATGTCTACTGCCGACATTTTCACCGCCACTAGAACCAGCAACGACTGTCTACGTTAACTCATCCGTGATATAGTACGTGAAGAGTTACAAAAGGCTAGTGTAACACCTCATCCTACGGTTAGCTCTGTTGCAACTGTGATCAAGGATGAGCTGCACCAGGCCCTCCGGGACACCTTGCTGCCTGATACCACTGTGCCAGCTCCTGCTGAATACCGTCGTGAGACAACCTATGCGGAAGCCTTGAAACGCCCTGCTGCATCGCCGCCATTATTCATCCATCCTGTTCCTGCTGTTTCACTACAGTCAGCGCAACACTTACCGTACTATGAAGGCACGTACTCGCCACCACCGTTGGCCTTTGTCCCTGGCGCTTCTGTCGCCCATAGTTCAGTGCAACCAGTTCAGTACATTGACGATCGGCGACCGTCTCCTCGGAAGTCTGATGTTTGGCGCACACCTGATCGCCGGCCTCTGTGCTTTCACTGCGGTGAAGCTGATCACTTGTACCGCCAGTGCCCATATCGCCGTCTTCGGCTTCGCGGCTTCTCTGCGTACTCACCGCCACCCCGTTACGGTCAGAGACCGCGCGAAATCGAAAACTAACTCTCCCAGCAGCATTCACCAGAACCCCTACCGCGTGTCGGCCAAAGAACGTGAAGCGATACGTACGCAAGTCAGCGAGATGCTTGACGATGGCGTTATTGAACCATCTAACAGCCCGTGGTCATCTCCAGTCATACTTGTCAAAAAGAAGGACGGGTCGCTACGCTTCTGCGTCGACTACCGAAAGCTTCACAACGTGACAAAAAAAGGATGTGTATCCGCTGCCGCGTATCGACGATTCGCTGGATAGACTTCGTCGTGCACATTATTTCACTTCTCTAGATCTCAAAAGCGGGTATTGGCAAATCGAGGTAGATCAGCGAGACCGTGAGAAAACAGCCTTCGTGACTCCAGACGGCCTGTACCAATTTCGAGTGCTCCCTTTTGGCTTGTGTTCAGCGCCTGCAACTTTCCAGCAAATGATGGACACTGTCCTCACAGGGCTCAAGTGGCAGACTTGTCTTGTCTACCTTGATGATGTGGTGGTCTGCTACCACGTTCAAGCAGCACCTTCACCGCCTGCTCAGCGTGCTGGAGGCTATCCGATCGGCGGACCTCACACTAAAGCCACAGAAGTGCCACTTCGGCTGTAAAGAACTAAAATGTCGTGGACATGTAGTTAGCGCCGAAGGAATCCGGCCCGATCCGGACAAGCTTGCCGCTGTTGCCGAATTACCAGCTCCTGTCGATAAGAAAGCCGTCCGGCGCTTCGTTGGTTTGTGCGCCTACTATCGCCGGTTCATTCATGGCTTTTCACAGATAGCAGAACCTCTGACTCGTCTCACAAAGGATGACACGCCGTTTGTCTGGAAAAACGAGCAACAAGCTGCTTTTGATGAGCTGCGACAGCGCATGCAATCAGCGCCCGTTCTCGCTGATTTCGATGATGATGCTGACACGGAGGTCCATACTGACGCTAGTAACATTGGGCTCAGTGCAATGCTCGTTCAGCGTCAAGAGGATGCCGAAAGAGTGATAGCCTACGCCAGCCGCTCTCTATCCTGTGCCGAGGCGAATTATTCCACTACGAAGAAAGAGTGCCTCGCAGTCGTATGGGCAATCACCAAGTTTCGCCCGTACCTTTATGGACGTCCTTTCAAGATAGTGACGGACCATCACGCGCTCTGTTGGTTGGCAAGCCTGCGCGACCCTTCCGGCCGGCTAGCACGGTGGAGCTTGCGGCTGCAGGAATTTGATGTCACCATCGTCCATAAGTCCGGCGTAAGCATGAAGACGCCGACACACTGTTACGCGCACCCCTTCACGTCGTCAGTCAGGGAGCAGAGGAAGACGAAGGCTTCCTGGGCGCCGTTAGCGCATCAGGCTTGAGCAAACGGCAGCGAGATGATGCAGAGGTTCGTCCAATCATTGATCATTTAGAGGGCCAGAAGGCAATCATACCACGTCATTTATCCCGCTCATTGACGTCGTTCTGCCTGCGAGATGGTGTGCTGTACAAGAAGAACGCTCGTTCGATCAACCGTGCTTATCTCCTAGTGGTTCCTCAAGACATGCGAGACGACGTCCTCTTCGCTTGCCATGAAGAACCCACATCCGGTCATCTGGGCTACTCAAGGACACTTGCCAGAGTGAGCTAGAGGTACTATTGGCCAGGACTTTCAGCAAGCGTAAAGAAGTACGTCAAGAGCTGTCGGGAATGTCAGCGCCGAAAGCAACCGTCTGTTAAGCCAGCTGGTTTGCTTCACCCCATTGAATCACCCTGCACGCCGTTTGACCAAGTCGGCATGGACATTCTCGGGTTATTTCCCCTGTATGCAGACAGCAACAAATGGGTGATCGTCGCGACCGACTATTTGACACGCTACGCTGAGACGCAGGCGATTCCACAAGCCACGGCTTCGGAGGTAGCACAATTTTTCATGCGCCACATCGTGTTATGACATGGTGCTCCTTCCAGTATAATAACGGACAGAGGGACGGCCTTCACGGCGCAGCTTACGGACGAAGTTTTCAAACTGAGCAACATCAGACACAAGAAGGACAACTGCGTACCAACCGCAAACCATCGGACTTACCGAACGACTGAATAAGTCCCTCGCAGACATGATCTCAATGTACATCGACGTACAGCACAAAACATGGGACTGGGTCTTAACTTACGTGACCTTCGCGTAATAATACCGCCATACAAGAGACCACGCGATTCACGCAATTACGGCTTTTCTACGGCCGCGAAGTGCAGACCATGCTAGACTCTATGCTACCGTGTCAAGACGAAGACGAGTTGGCAACTGATGCCGAAGAATTCGCAGAGCGTGGTGAGGAAGCCCGGCAGCTCGCGCGACTGCACATCGGCCAGCAACAGCAGGCAGACGCACGACGCTATAATACCCGCCACAGAGAAGTGTTTTACAGCCCCGGAGATCAAGTTTGGGTGTGGACGCCCGTCCACCGCCGTGGCCTGTGGACGCCGTGGCCTTAGTGAAAAGTTACTGGGCCGGTACTTTGGCCCATATAAAGTGTTACGCCACGTCAGTGACATGAACTACGAAGTGGTTCCGGACTCAACACCCCATGCACGGAGCAGGACACGACTGAGGCCGGACGTCGTTCATATGTTGCGCATGAAACCATTTAATGCGCGTTGTTCGTAACTTTTCCTTTACCGTAGAGCGTTCCTTGCGTTTTTTTATTTTTGTGAACTTGCTTTCTCGTCCATTGACGTTTCCTATATTGGCACGCTCTTCAATTCCTACTTTCACTTTATCCGAGTTTACAATTTTTTTTTCACGTGCCTATGTAGTAGCATCTCGGTGCTGCTATGTACTTTTCTTTTTTCTTTTTGGTACTTGCTTATTTTTTACTTTTCGGAAGGGGGCATAGTGCCACCAGCACGTAGTGGGTTGACTGCAAAAGCGGCTCTCAATCTGGAGGAAAAAAGAAGATCGCGTCTCTTTTTCTCTGCTCGAGAGCCAGCCACAACTGACGCGTCGTCCTAGTGCTAGCTACCCGGTGGTTTAATGAATCCACCAGTACTTGTGACTCATCGTGACAGGGCGTTTCTCAGCCTCAAGAGCCTCAGCTGCAAGCCATGAGCTATGCTGCTGCAGCCCGCCGCCACGCCCCTCCTCCACGCACACGCCAAAACACTGCGCCATCGCACTTCCGTCACCAGACGCCGCCGCCACCACCACCCCCACCGACGTCCTACCGTTCGCCAGCAGGCCAGCGCAGTGCGCCGAGTAATACTGACGTCTGGCGCACCCCTGACCACCGCCCACTCTGCTACCACTGCGGCGAGGCCGGACACACATACCGCCGTTGCCAGTACCGACAGATGGGACTGCGTGGCTTCGCCGTCAATGCACCGCGTCCACAGCCAGGAGAACGGCCACGTGACATCGCCGACTACCCGACAGGAACTCAGTGGACACCACGAAGCCCTTCCCGTTCGCCGTCGCCCGCCACCGCACCACCGGCAGTGCTCCGGCCCAACGCGGGGCCGGTCTCCTAGCCCGTATCCGGGAAACTAAGGGCAGCAACCGGTGGAGGTGCGGTTGCTGTGCGACGAACTACCGAAGATCCTCCGACGACGACGACGACGCCGCGACAGAGCTTTCCGAACACAACGCCAACCAGGCAAAGCCCTGACGGCGAAACCTCACTTACCGAAGGTGACCTGACGACGCAACATGGAAGCAGCGGAACAAGCCGACGCAGCCGTGACCCGACGCCACGCCCTAACTGTAATGTGAGACGGCAAACTAGCGACATCGATGTTCTTATCGACGGCCACAGTGTGACCGCTCTCGTCGATACTGGAGCCGACTACTCCATTAGTGGGTCGTTTGCCGCGAAGTTAAAGAAAGTTAGGACAGCTTGGGAAGGCCCTGAAATCCGCACAGCCGTAGGTCACCTCGTAACGCCTGCAGGAATCTGCACAGCGAGAGTCACCATTAGCGGCCGTATTTATCCTACTGACTTCGTAGTCCCACAGCGTTGCTCGAGAGATGTCACCCTTGGCATGGACTTCTTATGCCTCCATGGTGCCGTCATCAACCTAAAACAAAGTCGATAACGTTATCCACTGAAGAAACACTACCGCCGCGCACGCCGTCAGGAAACCATGCCTTGAATGTGCTTGAAGAACAAGTCACCATTCCGCCTCGCTCAAGCGTCGTTACTTCAGTCGGCGCTCCTAAATCACCTGACTTTTGAGGCGTTGTTGAAGGCAGTCAGCATCTGTTGGTCACCCGAAATATTTGCGACACAAAAAGAATTGCAGAGCTGCGGGGAGGCAAAGCAACGGTTATGCTCACGAATTTCAGCAATGAGTACAAACATGGAACAAAGGAACAACGGTCGCATACATTGAAGAAATTGTCGAAGCCACCAAAGCTTTCGCCCTCGCCGATTCTGCGGAACGTGCTCAGAGGAGCCAAGCCCCTCCCTAAGCTTTCGATGTCAATCCCAGACTTCCGAACCATAAGCAAGAACAGCTGATGATGATGATATATAGTGTTTCTTGGCGCAAGGGCCACGTTATGGCCAAAGAGCGCCAATCCATGCGAATAAGCAAGAACAGCTCAAGGCTCTGCTCCTGCAATACAAAGATTGCTTTTCGTCGTCATCGAAAATTCGGCAGACCCCAATCGCGAAACAAATGCCATACCACTCCGTCAGAGTCCGTACAGGGTTTCGACGCGAGAAGGTGAAGTCATGAAGATACAAGTTAATGAAATGCTGCGGGATGACATTATCCAGCCGTCCAAGAGTCCATAGGCATCCCCCGTGGTCTTAGTGAAGAAAAAGGATGGGACCCTACGTTTCTGCGTCGATTATGACCGCCTGAACAAAATCACAAGAAAGGACGTGTATCCATCTCACGAATAGATGACGCACTTGATCGGCTCCATAACGCCAACTACTTTTCGTCAATGGACCTCAAGACTGGCTATTGGCAAATCGAAGTCGACGAAAGAGACTGAAAGAAGACTGCGTTTATAACACCGGACGGCCTCTTCGAGTTTGAAGTGATACCCTTCGGTCTTTGCTCAGCGCCTGTAACTTTTTAACGCGTTATAGATACACTAATGGCAAGATTGAAGTGGCAGACTTGCCTTGTGTATTTGGACTACGTCATCGTGTTTTTCTCGAGTTTCGACGAGCATCTTCGGCGCCTTGAAGCTGATTGATTGATATGTGGGGTTTAACGTCCCAAAACCACCATATGATTATGAGAGACGCCGTAGTGGAGGGCTCCGGAAATTTAGACCACCTGGGGTTCTTTAACGTGCACCCAAATCTGAGCACACGGGCCTACAACATTTCCGCCTCCATCAGAAATGCAGCCGCCGCAGCCGGGATTCGAACCCGCGACTTGCGGGTCAGCAGCCGAGTACCTTAGCCACTAGACCGCCGCGGCGGGGCCGGCGCCTTGAAGCTGTACTTCAAGCCATCAAGACGCCCGGACTCGCACTAAAGCCAGAAAAGTGCAGATTTGCGTACGAGGATATATATTAAGATCTAACCTCGGTTTTAACACACAGTCAACCTTTCTTGTACGCAGATGATACAACTATACTTACTAAAGACAAGTCCATCGATGCCCTAACTAATAAATTGTCCTCTGACTTCTATAACATTAAGAACTGGTGCACAGCTAATGGTTTAACTATTAATACCAATAAAACACAGTTCATTATCTTCCATTCTAGTCATAACCCTCTTTCACCTACACCCGCTATTACTATCAACGGCCACAGACATCTTAGTACTACTAAGTGCACATTCTTGGGAGTAGTTCTAGATGCTCATCTCAAGTACCATCATCACATTTCACTTATAAGACAGAGGATTGCTCATGGTATCAGAACACTAATTAAAGCACGACCATTCTTCAATTTGCAGACTTTGCTTAAACTGTACTACGCCTTCATCCACAGTCATATCGCGTACTGTATCACGTCATGGGCGAATACCTATCCATGTCTTATCCTTCCACTCCAACGTCTCCAAAACCAAGCCATTCGCATCCTAACATTCAGTTCACCGATCTCTTGCGCATCCCCACTTTTTCAGCAACATAATGTACTAACAGTGTGTAATTTATTCAAATATAAATTGGGGATTCTTGTATTTAAGTGTCTTAACGGTACCATAACAGTCAACGTTTTAGAGAAATTTCAATTGTTGAACTCTAATCCTACAAGGTTTGCCTCAAACAACAACTTTTTACTACCACATGCACGCACTAACTACGGGAAGCATACTACATTATTTGCAGCTATCCAATTTTGGAATTAAGTACCACTAAGCACTAAACAATTGTCATTAGCTGCTTTTAAAAAAGAACTTAAACATCTCATCTCGCAATCATAACTCATCTTCATTTTTATATCGCCGTTCTCTTACATTTACAGCTACTACTGTGTGCGTTATTTTCACATTTATTACCAATGCACATTGGAGTTCTTTTAATAGCTGTATATCATTAATTAACGTCATTTCGTTCCTGATTCTACTGCCATTTTTATTGTATGTTTCGTTGTTTTCATAGTTATGCACAATTACTGAACATTGTTTTGTTACCATTTTTACTGGCATGTTTTATTGCATGTTTGCGTTGTTTTTGTTACTATCAATAATTACTTAATCGCTTTTTGTTGCCATTTTGTTGTACTCATCAACACGTCATTTTCTAACAGGAGGTCCCCTTTCAGCCTTGTGCTATGGGACCTCCTTCTGTATATATTACCCCAATGCGTGTATATTTTTTTGCGACAAATAAAGATTTCATAACGACTGCATCCCGCACCACATGATTGGCTTCCGACCAGGGTTATCCACACAAGATGCCATGCTACTCCTAAAGCATAAAATTCTAGATGGCGGGAACATTCGGGAAACTCGTGCAATACTCGGTCTCGATTTAGAAAAGGCCTTCGATACAATAACGCACTCGTCAATCTTCAAAGCGATCGCAGGCCTCGGCCTAGGTCATCGATTTTACTACTTTATCCGCTCTTTTCTCATTCGACGCAGAGCCGTCCTCCGCGTAGGAGACCTAGTGTCGGAAGAAGTGGAGCTCGGGCAGCGGGGCACTCCTCAGGGATCCGTCCTCTCACCCACGCTCTTCAACCCCGTGATGATTGGGCTTTCCGAACGACTTTAAAGAATAGACGGGCTAAATCACACTATCTATGCGGATGATGTAACCATATGGTGCTCCACGGGGTCGGATGGCTTCATTGAGTCTGCCCTGCAAGAGGCTATCGACACCACCGAGTCTTACCTCGACCACACCGGTCTCAGGTGCTCACCTGCGAAGTCGGAGCTGTTGATATATTTGCCCAAACGCCGGGGTGCCAAGCCCAAAGGGTGGAAACCTCCGGCGGAACGCAATATCACCCTCCACACCAGAGATGGTCGTACTATACCCAGGGTAGACACGATCAAGGTCCTCTGCATGATTATCGAGTCCCGCGGAACCAACACCCAAACAGTGCACAAGCTCAGGACTAAGACTGAGAATGCCATACGACTCGTACGTAGAGTAGCCAACAGGCACCATGGTCTCAAAGAAGATAACCTGCTGCGTCTCGTACACGCGTTTGTTTTGTGCCATTTTACCTACGTTGCCGCTATACACAAGTGGCTGCGTGCTGAGCGCGATCAACTCAATGCGCTTATTCGCAAGGTGGTCAAACGAGCCTTTGGCCTCCCTATCACCACTCCAACGTACAAACTCCTCGAGCTTGGCGTACATAACACGCTAGAAGAGATCGCCGAAGCTCAGGAACGTGTGCAATTGACCCGACTCACTACCACCAAGGCGGGCCGCCATATTCTGCGCGAGCTCGGCTTCTTCTCCTCGAGGGCCAGGGACCCCCCAGAGTTGACTAATTCCCCGTGAAATCCGTGACCTTATCACTATCGCTCCCATACCACGAAATGTACACCCCGAATACAATAGAGGCAGGCGCCTTGCGCGGGCAACCGTCATTCTGAAGCGCATAGACACGGAAGCGGACAACGTCTCGTTCGTGGACGCCGCTGCCTATCGCAACAACCAAGCCTTCGCCGTGGTCGCTGTATCATCCGCGCAGCAGACTCATAACTCAGCCACAATCCTCACCCGAAAACCCGAAGTGGCGGAGCAAGTAGCTATAGCTATGCTCGACAGCAAACGGGAATTCATCTACAGCGACTCCAGGCCGGCCATCAAAGCCTTCGAACGCGGAGTCATCTCCGACCAGGCGTTACGTATCCTGCGCAATGTGGATCCGAGTGCCCTGAAGCACCACACTGTCATCTGGTTCCCCGCCCATCTCGGCCAGGTGCCGGGTGCCCTATCCAACCTCAACGAGATCGCCCATGATGCAGCGCACGCACTTACTGACCGCACTGCCACAGGGCAACCTCATCTTGCTGGGTTGGATACCAATCGGGATGCACCAATGACGTACAATGAAACCACAAAGCACTTTTACTTGGAACGCCGCATTTTTCCACCCCCACATCCGAAACTTAACCGACCGCAGGCATTAACCCTACGCCTATTACAGACACACACGTACCCAAACCTTGCCACGCTTCACGTTTATTATCCCGATGCATACCCCAGCGACACATGCCCATCATGTGGACACACAGCGACACTCGCACACATGCTCTGGGAGTGTGGAACAACTCCTCCCGACTCTACTTCAAGGAAGTGGGAGAGGTCCCTCAGGAGCTCACTTCTCGCCGACCAGCAATGGGCCGTCCAGCAGGCCCACGAAGCGGCCGCCAGGTACTCCCTGTCGGTCCCTACGTGGGAGACGCCCGCTACGCGCTAAGCGTAGCGGGCGTCTCCCACGTAGGGACCGACTTTATTTCAGTCCTGCAGGACTGAAATAAAGTTTTTTCATTCCATTTGATTTAATTTGATTTGAGGAGCTCTTGTTTTTGGGGCACGTTATTAGCAAGTGAGGAGTTCGTCCCGATCCACGGAAAACAGCCGCCATCGCCGACTTCCCGCCGCCCACTGACAAGAAGGCCGTGCGCCGATTTCTGGGCCTGTGCGCCTATTATCGGCGGTTCGTGAAAAACTTCGCCCGCATCGCCGATCCTCTCACTAAACTTACCAAGGCCGACATGGAGTTCAAGTGGGAAACGCCGCAGGAACACGCTTTCTAGGAGCTTAAACATCGCCTTCAGACGCCTCCGTTACTTGCCCATTTCGACGAATTTGCCGAGACAGAAATACACACTGACGCAAGCAGCGTAGGTCTTGGCACCGTTCTTGTGCAGAGGGCTGACGGACTTAAAAGAATTATTAGTTACGCCAGCCAATCGCTATTCAAAGCAGAAGCGAATTATTCCACAACAGAAAAGGAGTGTCTCGCCATCATCTGGGCTACGTCGAAATTTCGCCCCTACCTCTACGGCAGGCCCTTCAAAGTTGTGCGCGACTACCACGCCCTGTGTTGGCTAGCCACCTTGGAGCACCCTTAAGATCTCCTCGCACGATGTAGCCTGAGACTTCAAGAATATGACATTACTGTCATTTACAAGTCCGGCAAGAAACACTCCGACGGCGACTGTCTCTATCGTGCGCCTGTCGACCAACCACCACCCGACGACCCGGATGACGACTACTTCTTGGGAACGATAACCACCGACGACTTCGCTGAACGACAGCGGACCGACCCGGAATCGAAGGCCCCAATAGAATACCTCGAAGGCAGGACCGCCGAAGTCCCGAAGGTAATCAAGCGCGCACTTGCGTCGTTCTTTCTACGAAACGGTCTCCTACAAAAGAAAAACTTTTCACCGCTTCGAGCTAAGTACCTCCTTGTGGTGCCTTCAGCTCTTCGACCAGAACTCCTGCAGACCCTGCACGACGATCCGACGGCCGGGCACCTCGGTGTTTCTCGCGCGCTCGCGAGGATACAAGAAACATACTACTGGCCACGTTTTACCACCGACGTCACTCGTTATGTGAGGACATGCCGGGACTGTCAGTGACGCAAGACACCGTCGACAAGGCCAGCGGGACTTCTGCAGCCAATTGAACCACCTTGCCGACCTTTCCAGCAGATTGGTATGGACCTACTGGGGCCGTTCCCGACGTCGGCTATCGGGAACAAGTGGATCGTGGTAGCTACCGACTACCTCACCCACTACGCCGAGATAAAAGCCCTTCTCAAAGGCAGTGCATCCAAGGTAGCTCAGATCTTCGTCAAAAATATCGTCCTACGTCACGGCGTCCCGGAGGTCCTTATCACCGACAGAGGAACGGCATTTACTGCCGACCTAACTCAAGCGATCTTGGCATACAGCCAGACAAACCATCGCCGGACGACAGCGTACCACCCACAGACCAACGGCCTCACTGAGCGGCTTAACAAGATGATAGCCGACATGCTGGCAACGTACTTCGATGTCGAACGCAAGACGTGGGACGCCATTCATCCATACGTGACCTTCGCATACAACACGGTGGTGCAGGAGAAGACGCATGTATCTGCATACAAATTGGTCTACGGAAGGAGCCCGGCAACGACGCTCGATGCCATGTTACCCAACGTCACCGACGAAGAAAACCTCGATGTGAGTGAGTACCTTCAACGCGCCGAAGAAGCCCGACAACTCGCGCGTCTGTGTATCAAGAATCAACAGATGACCGACAGCCGCCATTACAATCTTCGACGACGCTTCGTGGAACACCAGCCTGGTGAACGTGTTTGGGTGTGGACGCCGATACGCCGACGTGGACTAAGTGAAAAGCTTTTGCGACGGTACTTCGGACCGTACAGGGTGGTTCGACATCTCGGCCCACTTGATTACGGGGTTGTCCCCGATGGCATCACGAACTCTAAACGGCGCCGATCGTGACCTGAAGTCGTCCATATCGCGCGCCTCAAGCCGTTTCATGCGCGTTAACAAGCTGAAACAGTGTTTTTTGTATTATTGTATCGTAATTTATTCATTGTACTTTCTTGCATTATTGTTATACCTTCATCTTTAGCTAAAGCATCGGGACGATGCCTTTTTCAGTGGGGTCAATGCCACGTTCCACTTCCCTAGTTTTGTTATCGTCCCAAAACACTACACGATTCTCAGCGCAAACCATGCCTGCAGTTTTCGAGAAGCTTTCGGACTGTAGTAGATCAGTTCAATAAGATCACGCCTACTCTGTGAACTGTACGTATTATTCTGGAACCTACGCCACTGCCAGCGATAACGCTAAAACATTCGACGGCAAGAGTATAAATGCCGACGCGCTTCGCCGCTTGTCAGTAATTGATCGACAGCCGACGCTCCGTTCACCGCTATCAGTCCAAGACTGCTGCTGTAATCGAACTTTCCGTTAACCGGGCACAGGTTCACCCAAATAAACAGTTAAATTCCAACGCAAAGTCACCCGTCTTCGGCCACGTCACGACCCCGTGACGTGGCCGTACACTGCTAGGGGCAAGCACTGTCGTCGGCACTCTGTCGGCGGAACGCGTTGTTTGCATTAAACGTTCCGCCATTATCGTTGGAGCTCACGTAACCTCTCGAATAAACTTCACTCATTACATCCTGTGCCTAATCCTAACAATATATTAGCGCACGGTACTTTTACGACTAACAAGAGCAAGCATTGCAGCGTGGCATCGATAGCGTTGCGCCGTGGTCTGCTCCGAAGCGTTGCTCGCAGTGTTTGAGAGTGAATCTCGAAAACATCAAAGCAGAGCAACAAACATGCCTGGCCTTCCTTAAAGCATGGCCGAATACCAAAGCATGTGCTCCACAACTAACTGCAATAAATGCATTTAGTGGTGAGCCCCACAATGTGGTGGCTTGTTTCACTCGCATGTTTGGTAAAGGGGTACTGACACCAGCTTTGGGCTCGCGTTTGTCTGCTGAAATATGTTGCTGGGGGTCTGTTAGTGATGACCCGACACATCGTTTGCTGTAGCACGTGACATTTAATTTCAGACTTCTCATTATCAGCCAATTTCAGTATCGGTTTGAGGGAGCTCCGAAGACTGGGTGCAACTCTCGCCACCTAGCGTATGCAGCTCTTGACCACGTCAGCCCACAGGATTGACACTCCCACACAGTCCGCATCAAGAATCACTTTCAAATAGGAAATGGGACTGCAGTGTCGCGAAACTTTTAAAGCGTTTGCCACGGCCACACACTCGCAACCTGCCACCGAGAAGTATAGACTGCAGGAAGAAACGCGGCAAAAAAAAGACGGCTATGAAATTATTGTAGGTTGTTAATTATTGACTGCAGCGTGGTGACGGGAGAGAAGTAGGGGGTCCCCAAAGGGTGTCAGTAGCATGATGAAGTGAATGGCTCACGCAAACTTCAAAATTAATTTAAACACCATCCAAGCTATACTCACCATTTGTAATTTGCAGATAATATACAAATTTTCACGTGAATCGACCTCACAGACTTTGTCGACCACGAAATTGTGGGTCAGTACTGCAAAACTGCACGGGCCGATACTTCCGGCCCGAGCCCAGCCCGGTTTAAAAACTTTATGCTCCGGCCCGCCCAAACCCGGCTAGGTGTTTTGAAATACGCACCGTACTGGTCCCAAAAAGTTTGGGCGCATCCCGTGTCAGTCAATTATGTCTTCATCATAAACTAGACATTGCCCACTTTTTGGTATATTGTGAAGATACCTGCCACAGACAAGATATATTGCAGCGAGTGTGATTGAACTTCTTTCATTGTCATGACTTTCACTGGTATACTTCTATCGATTCGGTTAATTACGCCCGCGACAATTTCGCGAAATAACTGCAGGGTTACCATAGTATAATTGTCATAGCTGGCCGTCTCCTGCTCGCGGTGCTAACCACCCAAACTTGTTTTCGCATTTCAATGAACGACGACAAAATATATTATTCTAATTAAGTGAAAAAACTGGGAGAAATTTAGAGTTTGAGTCTACAAAAATTTCATGCGAGAAAGGGCTGTTCAGTAAAAGTAACAAGTCTTCTGCGAATGTCATTTATTCCGCCATGCAAATGAAGAAACACATTACAGCTAGCACTTCTAGGAGGAATAAACCACGCTGGGCAGTGTTACATAATTGAAAGCTGTCATTTCAACTCCTGGGCTGTATCTAATGTATGCAATATTTTCTCGCTCAAAAGAAGATGGTTATTGCCTCACCCTTCTCCGAGTCGCCACCGCCGCACTTCCATAAATTTTTTAAAGCGAGCCACACCCACTGGCAAGCGAGCCATCATCCTCGTTTTTCCCCGAAGATGCCCATTTTGTTTTCTTGTGAAGGCCTTCTATCTTTGAAAGTGTTATGTCTTTGCGGAAGAATATCTCCAGCTTTTATTGGCCCTCAGCAAATGCCATCTAAATAACTTCAGGCATGCTCACTGTGTCTGCCTCGGCCTCTGAGGTCACTCCATTGTGACCGGCGTGTTTCACAGCAGAGAAGTGCATACGCTTGCTCTCGTCTCACGATAGTTATAGCGCGAGAACAGAACGACGACACAGAGACAAGAAGGACTCGAAGGACACTTTGTAGCAATCTGTACAGCTGCAAATCTTAACTGTCCTTGTCTCTGTGTTGTCGTTCTGTTCTCGCGCTACAACTATCGTCATGCCATACCAACTAGGCCAAGCTGCCACACTTCTAAGTTGCTCTCGTCGCTTGATAGACACGGATTGGCAAGCCCGACGAACGCTTCTGTAGCTTGCTGGTGTACTTGTTGGTGGCTTGAGAAGACCGTCTTTTTCTGTGTTCGTGAACTGCAGTGTAAATATGTGATGCGTTTTGCGCATTGGATATTCGCAATCTGTACAGCTGCAAATCCCTACTGTTGGGTGATGCTGCATGGTGATTTGTCGCGGCAGAGGAACCGAAGTTGCGAGTGTTCTCGTTTCCCCAAGGACAATCGCGAAGAGCAAAATTGGAGCCTGTCGTTCGTCAAGCTGACGTCGACATTGTTTTCTTCGTGACTTGAAGGTACGTTTGTCTGTACTACTTATTACTAATTGATTTCAATGGCCCCATATTCCCCTTGTTCCGTTCTTGCTCTGAAAAAGAAAAGGTGTCATGCGTGCTTCTGAGTTTTTAGCGCAAGCCCTGGCATTAAAATAATGAACGCGCGTGGCAGTACATAGAACAGGCGTTTTTCCTTCATGGTCGCTAAACATTTACCTATTGGCGATTAGGGCCGCAGACTTATTACTTCTGTTTATTTGGTTAATAAAAATGGAAGGAATGACTTCATACATCGGTTTTGTGCATAATATTTTTGCCGGTATTCAGAACGCTTTATTGCGGTCAGCACTTTAGCATAACATCTTTTCTTGAAATTTACATGCTTGTAGACACTTACGGTAAAGCGCTTTCTTAATTGGTTTTCAGGTGTGATTTCTAGTTCAAGCTAGAATATTTTAGAATTACTACTTTAGCATACCGATCCAAGAACCAGCAGTGAAGTAGAAGCGTCTACGAGGGCTACATGGTTTGATAAAGACCCAGTGCTAAGATATTTTTCAGGACCTAAGTTGCATGACCAACTACACACCATTGCGAGAGTGCCCAGAACAAATGTGTGAACGCCGCTTATTGTGTTGGTCACAATATTTTCCTGCGAAATTGAAGATTGTTTTTAATGCAATGGTCTTGACGCTGAAAATGTGCCGAATAACATACTCGTGGCAGCAGCACAAACTCTCCTCAATAACTACGTGCCCATGAAGACAGATGTTCGAAAGAGTACAAATAAACTGCACAAACTTTCAAAACGTGTAGAAATAATCTTTCTACATGCTCTACATGTCGGTTGTGTGGGCGCGCGCGCGCGCGTGTGTGTGTGTATATAAAGAGTGAATGAAATTCACCTTATTTACTCGGTCGCTTTGTTGGTCCATCAAATTTTTCTCTTATAGATCGACCACACGTTCGATAACATAGAATCTTTGACCTTTTCGTGGAAGAAATGACTCACACGTGAGTCTCTAAATGCTTTGAAGCACAATACATCACTTGAACCACCGCCCTTTTTGACCCCAAAGGCAAAATATAGCTGTGAAGCGAGTAAAACTCTCCGCGAATGCTTTATCGCTTACTGGGGGACGATGGTGGCAATAGATTCACAGCCTTCCGTACGCGCGCTCGCTCGGGCAAAACGAGTTACGTCACGGTGGCAGTGAGCAGGCCTGATAATCTGAACCCAAAATGCAATCGCAGAGTCCGCCTATATAGTCCATATTCGGTCGCCTATGTTATACAGTGAAGCTCTATATGGCTCCTAACGCGGAACTTCTTTGTGAGCATATGCAGAAAACTAGGGCACACTGGAGCGAAAAGAGACCATCTTCATAAAAAAAATGCGCATTCAGAAGTAAATGATGTTTTTCATTTTTTTTTGTTTTTGGGCTAATTGCCAAGTAAAGGCTGAATGTATCGTACTTGAAAACGCAACAATACAGCTTGCGCAGAAATTCGAATGGTCAACGTATGAACGCTCAAAGAAAAGGCAAAATGCATATCCAAAATCGAACCAGAAATTATGAAAAACGCCAAAAACATTAAATGCGAAGAGGGTGAGGTTCAGTAGCTGTGTGCCACGTCCTGGAGAACCTACACATTCATATCATCCGAGGTTATTTGTTTTGCGATAGCGCTGCAAGATGGTCACACGTACCTAGCCTTGGCCTAGCGCATCCAGTTGTGCTAATTATTACCGCTCGATTGCAATATGCGCCAGCCTGAGTGACCTTCGTATGGCTTCGGGAAGTGGGTGAAACTGAACACTTCTCTAGGTAGACGAACAAACTACGTTCTGTAAAAATGTACAAGAGACCGGCAGGCAGTAATTGAAAGCACTACTTGGTTGCTCGCAACTAGAATGTCCTAAAAGCCTAGCACCCCCCCCCCCCCCATTTCTCTTTTGTTAAAGCGAAAATGCGCCAAGCGCATTCAGTTGAACGCGAAGCACAGCAGCACTAGCATTACGGCACTGAGCCTTCTAGCACCGTGAACTCTCAATACCTCTGTTGATAAACTCTGAGCAAATAGGAAACCACCGCATTCGGCAACGCAGACAATGTAGCCAACTTGGGAGAAATACGCTCGATCAACATGGACGAAGAGAAGGACGCAAATCGGTGTATCTGAACGCTAAGCGAGTCTAATAGCCCACCACTTTCTTAATTTTCAAATCAGGTTCACCATGCAGTCATATGATACCATACCACTTTTGAAATATGCCATGTGAACGAAATCGCCGCAAGAGCAGCAAGAATTTGAAATGTGAATCATGACAAATGTCACAATTTTCATGTTATGACCAGTCACTCATGTTCGTGATATAGTGATGCTATGGTATACCAACTTTGGTATCGATACAATTATCGAAATGGCGAGGAGCGCTAAAAGTTGCAGGGGGATAGAGATAGATAGGTAGATAGATACATAGATACGCTCAATGTCATCGAAGTTCATTAAAAATGCTTCGCATTTAGAAGAAAACTGCATATTTGAGGGTGCACCCTTTTTCAAAAAGGCATGTGTTCTGTCAGAGTAGCCCTTATTTGAAACTTAGTACACAAATCTCTAAAACAAATTTCCTTGAACTCAAACAAATAATGGATGGAGCAGGGAAAACACAGGAATGATCACTACCCCGAGGAACTTCCTTGTGACAAGCATTAAATTCTGTAATGTCATTCATATTTTTAAAGAATATTTAGTACCACAAAGAAAAAAAAAATCAAATTTTCTAGCGTAGCTATTTTGCGTTGCATAGCGGTAACGCCGTTCGTTTTCAAAACTTGATACAGCGCATTGCACGACTATTGCAAGAAGTCAATTCACATGATTGAGCCGATGCGATAGAAACTTCTGCTGAGGTATATGGCCTCGAGTCTTGCTTTTTCGGTGATAAACTTTTGGCTTATGAAACAAGAACTTGAAACGAGACGAGACTGCGCCCTAAGTACCAGGAGCAACATGTAAATTTTTTTTGGACTAATGTTCTGTTTACGACATCAAGTTATGTTGACAAGCCCATTAGGGCCATCTCTTGTCCAGGGTTGCATATTGCCACTGATTTGCTTGTGACATTCGATATTTTATGGAACATGACTGAACATTTATCTTGGTTTGCGTCGCCAAATATCATTACATTTCTGGAAGCGAGAGTTTGCTTTTATGACAGGCACTGACTAATGTTTTCGACCCATAGTGGTCATGTTTCATAAACAGTAATTGAAACACCGCCATAGCACTTGGCACCGATAGCTAATCAGCGAAGCTGAAAAGTGTGGTTCCGCTGTTTTTCGTGAACTAGGATCTAATGATGCGTTTTCTGCAGCAGCTTTTAACTTTCATATTACCGTATTTAAAAGGTACATGCTTGAAAAGTTTTCATTGGTGATGTTAAGTAGACAAACTTTAAGAACATCTACATACGTGCCGATTTTTGCTGCAGTTGGTATCGTCCCTGGCCGTACATGCGTGCGTAAAAACCCGAAGTGCAAACACGGAGACCCTTCCAGGTAGCATACGGTACCCTTCATATATATGATACATGTTCATCGTAGTGTCTGCACAACCACTCGTCGGCACATTTTACCACCTTTCAGACTTGAACAGCTGTGATGTACAATACGTGTATAGAGCTTTGAAGAAGGCCGCGTTAAGCGAGAGTGCCATCAGAGTGGAGAAACTGACGGATTAGCAAGAGTTTTTTCGCCATATGTTGCATTCCATAGACGACAACCTGCATGCCTTCGTACACAGAGTGTCACTAGCAGCGCCAATAGTAATAGAGAAAAGCTGGCAGCTATATAACACAGCTGTTGGGATCCTCGACTATTTCAACCAACTCGAGCTTGCTCTTCGCTTCGGCATCGCTTTAGGCACAAGCGTTTAGGGCACAAATAAGTTAACGAGTTCAGGAAAGTGAATTCACCAGCGAAGCTAAAGCAGCAACTTTTAAGGACACATTTGAAGGTCACGCACGAGTCTGATAATGAGGCACTCATGGCTACAGCGATGAATCCGCTCACTACCAAAGCTCTCTGGGGTCTGTTCGGTGGGACGAGTGGCTCGAGGAGCACCGGCGCTCCCGGACGGCGACCGAACCAACCGCGCAGTGCTCGCGCCGAAATGTGGTTTCAAGCATGAAAAGGTAATCCTTAGGCAAAATTTCCGGACGATTTCCAAGCAAGTGCGCGATGTCTGGAGCTCCAAGAGCCGTTACCCCCCAGTGCTATGCCCTTGACAGGGAAGAGTAACTCGTCTATATCTGAGCATGGCAGAACTGGTAAACGACCTTCATGAGCCGGAATATCCAAGCAAAAAGATGAAGAAGCTCAAAGGGAAAATTCCAATATCGCTACAGAAGCCACTCATCACGCAGGCCCAACAAAGCCTAGCGCACGATCACGGTCGCTTTCAACTTTGCCTGCCTAAATACACGTTCAGCGTGATAACGCAGCGTGTGCCGTGGAAGCCACGCCCCCGCAAGTCGGCGTACCTTGCTGCAGACACTTGCGACGCCGAAGCCCCGATGAGAAGATGACCGATGACCGGAAACCACCGGGAGCCAGACAAGTCCGTCGGAAGGAAACCACCTCCTGTGGCGATAGCAGCAAGAAAACACACGACTCGCCGGCGGCTGTTTAAATAAGTGGCAAGGCCGGTTCCGCGAGAGCGAGGGGGAAGGTTCACGTGACACGTGGCCTTCACCTGACTAGTCGCGCCGGAAAGGGTCTGAACACCACGGGCGTTCTCATGACGACCTCCGCGGCGTCGGTCGAAAGCCCGCTCTGTACGACCAGCTTCACTTTCCACGAAACGCAGCACGTGTTGGCGCGGACGCGCTACACAGAATATCTGTGATGCTCTCGGTTCGAAATTAAGATGCATACGTTACTTCTGGTCCGTTTTTCCAGCATGATCTTCTTAAGATCCAACGAAAGCACTACCCCACTTTCGGAACAGCGGTATATATGGTTGCGAAGATTTTTTTCTTAAGGTATTTTTCCTTATTTGAAGGCACTATCTAGGTCCTTTAAAAAAACAGTCGGCGCTGATAGAGCTGCGTGGCAGGTTGAAATTAAGAGTCTAACGGAAACACGTCTTGTCGTAAAACGACAAGGATGCAATTAAAAATTGACACCTCACGTAATCCCATTTTGTTTCTTGCCAACTGAAGGTCATGCTCTTGCACTCGATATATTATAAGTGCAGGCGTCATGCAAGCTGTCCTTTGCAGATTATGCACCACAGCATTGCTTGATTGATTTAGCGGAGCGGTGAGTGGCGTAGGAAGAATTTTTTTCGAGGGCAGGGGGGGGTAAGGCACCCTCATGATTTTCAGATTTGGCTGGAGAGGCAGATGTCACGAATGCCATTTTCTTGTCTGTACGTCATGAAAAATTAAAAAAAAACTGACTTAGGTTGGGAAGGGGGTGCTCAGGTTTGGTTTGACACACCCTGGTTACGTCACTGGTTGTCGTCACTGTTTGGAAAAGCTGCTACAACGGTTGTAAGAATTCATGACACCAGGCCTTAATCGTTGTCTGATGTCAGTAATAAGTACCTGCAAAATGTTACGTTTATCTAGACTCAAATATTGTTCCGATGAGTGCGAATGAAAGGAAAGTAACTCCAAAGCCTTAACGCTGATTTACGACAATGGTGTCTATCGCTATGCTGGACCTACTTTCTTTTTTCTCACGTGTGCATTTTAGTATAGTGCTATGACAGAGCCCGAAGGCATTCGTTACGCAAGCGTCATGAGGTGGGTAGGTGCTGCATTGTACGCCGTGCAATGGTGAGCTGTACTAATAAGGTACCGGCCACGGCACTCTTGAGATTAGGTTGCAAAAGTAAAAGGTAACCAAAGAGATAACGTGATGAGCTGATTCGCAGAACGGGCGAATCAGCTCCTCCCGGTCTGAACAAACTCTCTAGGGTAGATAGCCGAAATCGGAAGTGGTGGACCTTGGGTTCCGAATATGTCCACCACGTACTAGCAGGCCAACTCTGAAGCCTCTATTTCCCGCGCTTTTGTTTGGAAGAAACATTTGTAAGTTTGTGCACCGCACGTACGTATTCAATGATCACGAGGACCAGGCGGTGTCAATCACGGTGCAAGTCTTGCACCGTGGTCTCAATTCAGGGCCAAGTAATCTGGGGGTAACGGAGCACAAGTACCTCAAAGATAGATATATGGAGGTACAGGAAAAAAAAAAACACCGACAGCAAAGGAAAAGCAAAGGAAAAGGATGATGCAACGTATGCAGCTTTTCTGGACACCAGTGGTTTAGTTCGCATGGACGACATCACGTGGCGTATCGACCTTAAAGATTTCAAAAGTCCCACCATGGCGTATGCAGGAACGTAGCAATGAATAATATATAATAAAAAAATGGTACCCGTAAACCCTGTAACTGTCGCTTTACCTCAGGGTGCAGAAAAAAGAGGGCGGAGTGTGGGCGTTATCGGCGAGCACTGGTGACGAATTCACAGTTTTTCTAGACATACCGCGCCAAACAGCTCACACCAATGCACCCGAAATGTCTGGCCGTCGTAGACGCAACCTTGTTGCATCAAAAGAAGTTTATTATTTATGTTTTCTGTTGGCTTGTTCTCAGTTTCTTCGTTGCCGTATCGGTGGGGATAATAAAGGAGCATGCTGCTTTTCTGCTTTTGTGTTCCCTGAGTGTCAAGCAACATGCTTGAGTAAGGACAGGACATTGCACTTGTATAATAACCAATATTTTGTGTGTGTGCGCGACCTAAGTTATGCTCGCTTGCTCCTTGCGTTACAATAAAGTAAAACTGGATAAGCTTGAGAGCGCTGGAACTAAGAGTATGGAAATGAAGTTCAAGATATGTATTTTATGGTTTCATTTAGCTTTTGCCGGAATATCGCTGCCACCTCCAGCTTGTCGCCGTCGAAGCGGCTGTGGCTCGAACTTACGCACACAGTCAGGCTTGCTTGTGCACCGCACCAGTGGCACACGGACGTTTTAGCTTGCGATCAAGGCCGGTGTGGTTCAAGTTCGGTTCAGAAGTTAGCTACTCGGCAATTAAAAGTAACCATGCAACAGAACCTCAGACAATGTCGGAATCATGCCTGGGATAAAGCGCGCCTGTGTCAGCCTGACGACGCTTTCGAGTCTGCATTCTCGGCACTTTGTAGTCCCTACCCGCGCGAGAAAAAGAGAGAGAGAGAAATAAACATTGAACTCCTCAGTGAAGTGCTTACGACAGAGTAAAACATAAATTTATATTGGTTCAATCAACATTTTACGATACTTGTAAATATATGGTCAGGTAGTTTAGAGAGTCTTTAACTTAGGAGGGAGCCTTATTGTTTACTAAAGTATCATTCTTCAAATATACATTTCATCTTACGAGCAGTTATTGAGCGAGCAGTTACCTGCTTCTTTTTCTAACATATTGCTAAGCACTACTCCCCGTCATGATAAAATATGCACACATGTATATACATATGCTTTATTTCTTTGCTTCGGACAGTGATATACAATCACTTTATATTCGCTTACATACGTATAAGTGAGCAATCAATAATCTATTGCAGACTATTCGTTTCTGTCTAAATGCTTCAATGAGCGCAATTACAGTTAAACTATTATATTACAGTCACTAGTATCTAGAATAACTTGAAACATGCGGAACATATCACAGTTGAATTCGGTAAAATATCGGGGATTACCTCATGATAACCGCATCCTTTGGCATAAGACCAAGAAAGGAGTACGGTCATTGAGAATCTTATGAAAGTTGCGCAGCAGTCAATCAGGAATACGGAGAGAATCATAATTATGTTTTACAAAATCTCCATACATGCAGCTTTTCAGGACACCAGTGCTTTAGCCCCGTATTAGAATTTTGATGTGTTTTATATTCTGGTGCACCAGATTTTAAATTGTGCACTCATTTTGGAGATTGATATTCACATGTTGGACGAAATCGTGCTCTTAGATCTTCAAAAATTACCGGTATATGAGATATGGGAAAGTATTTCTTTTCAATGGTAACATTCCCTGAGAATGTGTACAAACTAACCACCCCCACCTTTTCATACATTCTTTGCTTACTCGGAACTGACTTCTGAGACTACGGCCTACAGCCCGATATAAGTTTGACATGCCTGCTTTACAGCGTTGAAGCACTGACTTAGCACACACTAGAAAAGATGGAAGTGAGAAAGTTTCCTTTGCACAGAAATCGATGGTGTCTTGCACCGAAATGCGAAAGTTCAGAACATTTTGAGCAATTGAAAAAAACACTTTCCAAGTTTTTTTTGCAAAACTTTAGGAAAAAATGAAAAGTAGCAACTGTTTTTTAGCTATGGCAATAGTTTATTGCCCATTGTCATAAAGTGTAACTTCAATATTGTAAAAGTCAGAATTGAAATTATATCTGTGTTTTCACAAATGAATGTGCCTTTTATCAGATCGAAGGCAAGTTAGAAGCACTCCTTTTGTTCTCTGCGAATGGGTGCGGCTTCATAAAATTGTTACGGCAGTTAAAACAAAGAACCTATTAGTGTCTATTTCGTCGTGGCTACGACTATAGAAACAATAAAATGGTTAAATAATGAAGTGCTACCTTTTCTTCTGAGTCAGTATGCCCGGCTTCAAGTGACCCTTCTCATTGTGTTGACATGTCGCATTTGGAAAAGCGTAGCTGCTGTTGCATTGCATATTGACAACGGGTCCCTGTTTTAAGCCAACAATTTCCCCGACCGTGAAGTGCATCCACACGTTGGAAACTGGTCAGACTATTGCAGAATCTACTTGCACACGGGTTTATGGCCGCAACTGGTCGCATAAATATACGAAGTAAGGTAAAAATACAACAATAACGGGTACCACAACAACATAAATCTGCCCACCATGACTTCACCCGAACGACAAAGCTACGTGGCCTTCAGTAAAACTTGCGTTGGGTCTAGTTGGTACATAGCACAAAAAAAAGAAGTTAACTTCTTTGGCGCAAACAATACGGAAAAAAGGAAAAAAAGAAGGCGAGGAAAGAAACAGATTGACGCCAAACTAACAACTACTTTATTCTTCACACAGCAACGCATATATATGCCGAAACCACATACATTGCATGCGCACGCACAGCTTCGTGTAATAACAAAAATTCCTTAATACATCACACCACACACCTGAATGTACATGCGTGTTGTCATATTACACTTGTAAAAACACGATATCTTAAACAAGATGTGTACGCAAAAATTCATATTCGATGGCATGCAAAGAAACGGAAGTATCACTGATACAATCAGCTCCGCTTTTCTTAATATGATAAGCCTCCAAAGCAAGTCTTGCATCTTCATTCCTGCTTCTGCCTAGAATCATCGTATCATGAAACCGTGGCGAACATCCAATGCAGGATTGCAAGTGAGCAACAAGATGTGCCCCTTTGTCTACCTTTTTAACTATTTTTTGCGCATGTTCCCTAAGACGCTCGTTTATGCAACGTCCTGTTTGCCCGATGTAGATCCTGCCACATACCAGAGGTATGGCATATACCACACAAGTGATGCAAGAAATAAAGCAGACACCGTGTTTTATTTTGCACCCAGTTTTGCTACTACCGCAGGTGCGGGAGCACAACTTCAAGAGTTTGTTGGGCGCGGAGAATACCAAGGGGACCCCATGCCTGTTAGCAACTTTCTTGAGTGATGTGTGACCTTATGTAAATAAGGCATCACAACAGGCCTGAACGTTTCACGTTCATCATGTACGCCGTATTCAGGTACGCCGTATTTGGCTGCAGGTTACCCTATGACGCTCCTTACAGCCGTAGCAGAAGCCCTGCTTCAGTAAAGGAAAACAAGAAAGAAGGCGACATGTGAACGTGAAACGTTCAGGCCTGTTGTGATGCCTTATTTACATAAGGTCACACATCAACTCAAGAAAGTTGCTAACAGGCATGGGGTCCCCTTGGTTTTCTCCGCGCCCAACAACTCTTGAAGTTGTGCTCCCGCACCTGCGGTAGTAGCAAAACTGGGTGCAAAATAAAACACGGTGTCTGCTTTATTTCTTGCATCACTTGTGTGGTATATGCCATACCTCTGGTATGTGGCAGGATCTACATCGGGCAAACAGGACGTTGCATAAACGAGCGTCTTAGGGAACATGCGCAAAAAATAGTTAAAAAGGTAGACAAAGGGGCACATCTTGTTGCTCACTTGCAATCCTGCATTGGATGTTCGCCACGGTTTCATGATACGATGATTCTAGGCAGAAGCAGGAATGAAGATGCAAGACTTGCTTTGGAGGCTTATCATATTAAGAAAAGCGGAGCTGATTGTATCAGTGATACTTCCGTTTCTTTGCATGCCATCGAATATGAATTTTTGCGTACACATCTTGTTTAAGATATCGTGTTTTTACAAGTGTAATATGACAACACGCATGTACATTCAGGTGTGTGGTGTGTTGTATTAAGGAATTTTTGTTATTACACGAAGCTGTGCGTGCGCATGCAATGTATGTGGTTTCGGCATATATATGCGTTGCTGTGTGAAGAATAAAGTAGTTGTTAGTTTGGCGTCAATCTGTTTCTTTCCTCGCCTTCTTTTTTTCCTTTTTTCCGTATTGTTTGCGCCAAAGAAGTTAACTTCTTTTTTTTTGTACGTGGCCTTCAGCTGCAGCTGTCTAGCTGATATTAATAGCTACTGATCAACCATCATTTTATGTTTTGGTATTATGTGCGGCGTTTTAGTTTCGTGTTAAATGCTAGGTGCTACTTAAGCTTCATTTCTGTGTGTATAACCCCACGGCATTTTCGACAGTTCTTCTAAATGAGCATCACTAGTCTAGCGTATGATAAGGCTTCAGGCAGAGTGCGCGAATTATTTCGGAGACCATAACTCACATTGGTGACTTGGCAGCGGTACACTGTGTATGCCGTTGTATGATGTAAACAAGTGGCAGCTGTTTGGAAAGCCCCATATAGCACGCTGATTACCAAAGGATGACAAGATATCCACGAAGATTACGTGTTGCTGCATCAGCTGTTGTCACAAAACGAGCGCTCAAAAAAGGGCGCGCCGCCGAATTCTCGCGACGAAACGCCGGAATGACGCCGCGAGGTCAACGATAAAAACAAGAAGAAAACAAACATCCAAAGACTCGCCGGACACGCGTCCCTCTCCCCTCGGAAGCGTAGGTTCGCCGACGAATCTTCTCACCCCACATCGGCGGCCGAGCAAGCTCTCGAAATTTCTAGATGGAAAGGGGCGTGGTGATGCTGGGTTGCGTCATCCGTCGCGGACGGCACTCTTACCATGTCGCACTTTCCCCCGGCCTTCGCTGCGCATCGCGCCGACGAAATGATGAGAATTTTCTGGAATGGCGCGCGGAAGGTATTTAACCGAGCGGCGGGGATGGGAGATCAGGAGAAGACGGAAGTTAGCGCCGGAGCACGTAGGGATTCCGCCGTGTAGTCGGCGAAGGTTTTGTCCGTAGTGACAAAGCAGGAGAAGAAGAGGATTTCCACCTGAGGGGTGAAGGCTCGAGCTACAGGCAAGAGCGCGTGTCTACCGCTATCGAGCGAAGACGCGTGGCAACAGCTGCGTGTGTGAAGCCGACGTGTTTCCGGCGAAGAAGTTTAAAGCTTGGAGAGGGCCAAATGAAGACGCGAGGTTCCCTAGTAGAGAAACTTCGGCGAGGTTTCCTGGAAGAGAAACTTCGGGGGCAGCGGAACGACAACAACGCTGGACTTTGAGTGAGTGATTCTCGGAATAGTATCATCCAGACTTTTGTTCCAACAACTTTGGACTGAATAGATTTTCTATCTCTTTAGTCTTTAAGTGTCTTGGTTGTTCAATGCATGCGACTGCATTGTAGTGCGTATTGCTGTCTGCGTCCGTTGTTTCGAGTGTGGCTGATTGTACTGTGTAGTACGTTGTTTGATTGGTGACATATTGTATGCAACTATTGTGGAGTGTGTATACTTGTGTATTGTTTTGGATCTGCCATTATTGAGAATATAATTTTGTTTTGTTTATCAACTCTCGGCTCTGACTTGTTCTTTGGACCACAGCCGGCGTCCGCTGGTGCGCCAAAAAGGACCACTTCTAAATTGTCTACGCTTTCGTGGTGCGGTTCGGGGGACCGATACTTCGGCTCTTGGAATTAGCCTGGCAATCAGCTCCCGAATTAACGGGACCTGTGACAGCTGTCTGTAATACCACCAATGCTGACCAGCCGGCGAGTTAGATTAGTAAACATGCGCAAGTTTCAAGATTGTCACGTGCAATAGATTCTTGAACAGGTGAAGACGCGCATAGAGAAAGCGGCAACACCGTGCCCATAAACTATGGTAAATTTCGGCAGAATATTAGAAAGAAGGGGGAATAACCAGTCGTGTCGTGGCGGGACTTATTATAAGCAAATTAAACAAAAGGCAATAAAAAATAATATTTTTTGTTAGGATTTAATGTTCCAAAACCACAACATAAATATGAGAGGCGTCGTAGGGGAGGGCTTTAGAAATTTAGATCACGTGGGGCCTCAAGCATTCTCAACTCTATCAAAAATCCAGGCGCAATGACTGGAATTCGATTCCGCGACCTGCGGGTCAGCACCCGAGTGCTTTAGCCACTGCAGCACAATGGTGGTTACAAAAAGCAATGCAATATCCCCATTCGAAATAATGTAAACGTTGTGATACATGACCAAACTTGCAGCTCACACAAAACATGGACATAACAAGCAAATCGTCTGCTGGTCACTGTCAGGCTACCACGCATTCATCAAGATGTCTGATATAGAATTCGACTGCTTAGAAAACACGTGTAGTAACCCGGCAACGACGCTTCCATCTCAATGTCCGACAAAGAATTTGACCTCTTGAAGAGCACTTGTAGTAATCCGCCTACAACGCACCCATCATGCATGATGTCGTACAAGAATGTTTACTTATTATTCGGCCACCACGCGTTCTCGTGATGTCTGATAAGAAATTGCACTTATTGACAAGCACGTGCATATCCAGCTACAATGTGCCCATCACGATGTCCAACAAGGAATTTTACCTAATAATCCTGCCGCAACTCATCCATCTCAATGTCCAATAAGCAATTCGACTTCCTAAAAAGCACTTGTAGTAATCTGGCTACAAAGCGCTCATCATGATGTTCAGCGATAAATTTCACCTATTAATCGGCCACAACTCGTCCACCACAGTGTCCGATAAAGAATTGGTCTTGTGTTTCCGTTGCCACGTTATACTCACAAACTGTTATTGTGATAGCAATAATATTAAAACTAAAGGCTGAATTTCGCCGCCTGTGTCGATGTCAACATGCACGTTGGCGTCGATGTCATGCACCGTATATGTATACGTATTTATATACATGAAAACGCAAGAAATAAAAGAAAAACATGTAGAAGGCTCCGGGGTGGCGGAATAGAACGTGAGACCTCCGCGTCATCAATGCTAGGCGTTGACCACTACGCCACCGAAAGGTATCAATTTCAAGGGTCAAGCGGTAAGCTCTTTATAGCTACCACTTACCGCTGTTGTCGGGCATATCGGGGGGGGGGGGGCGGGGGGTACTATCGTGTTTTCAGCATTATAAGAAAGGTGGCGCAAAGAGCACGCGGCAACTTCATCTCTTGAGCGTAGTTTGGTCCATGGAGAGGAGGGGAGTGGACGATCTCTCGAGCGCCCTTATCTCCCGGTAAAGAAGATCATATGTCTTGGTGGCGGTAGGCTTGACTGAAACGATTCTGTTTTAGTTACGGGAAGCACAAAGGTCACTGCGATCTTTGCACAGCCTCCATTTGCGAAAAGGGCGTGCTTTTATGAGACAATAAAGTAACAATTGCAACGCTTATTCCTATGCATCTGTATTTGTAAGTACGTTTCGTGCGTAATTTGTGCGTGATAAACGCCGTCATGTTTCTGTCTGCTTGACATTTGTCGCGTGCCCTTCCGATTTCTTGCTATCGCGTCCATTGCTTCGCCTTTGCGTCAAAGCTGTGACTTCTTAATCACATCGGTCTACCTAGCTTTCTGTCCCCCCTTCATGCGTTTGCCTTCTCTGGGAATCCAGTCAGTTACCCTTAATGACCACCCAATATCCTGCGTACGTGCTACGTGTCCGGCCCATGTCTATTTCTTTTTCTTGACTTCAAGTATGACATCTTTAACATCGGTTTGTTCCCTGACCCACTCTGCTCTCTTCATAGCTCTTAAGGTTACATCTACTATTTCCTTTCCATCGCTCGCTGTGTCGTCCTCAGTTTAAGCTGAACCCTCTTTGTAAGCCTCCAGGTTTTTGCTCCGTAGGTAAGTACAGGCAAGATGCAGCTGTCATATACCTTCCTCTTAAAGGTTAGTAGCAGATTACCATTCATGATTTCAGAATGCTTGCCGAATGTGATCCACCCCATCCTTACTTCACAAGTTATTTCTTTCTCATGGTTCAGCTCCGTGGTTACTACCTGTCCTAGGTAGACATGTTCCTTCACAACTTCCAGCGTTTCTCCACGTATCACAAAGTGATGCCTCTGTACCGAGATTGTCCAACATTAGTTTGGTTTTGTGCATTATAATTTTCAGACCTACGTTTCTGCTTTCCATGTGCAGTTCAGTGATCATGAACTGTCATTTGTTTCCTGATGTACTCATCAAGGCAACGTCAACAGCGAATCGACATAGCTAAGCTACTCTTCATTGCCTCTTATCTCTAACTCTTCTCAGTCTAGGGTCCTTAATACCTCCTGTAAACTCGTGGTGAATAGCATTGAAGAGATCGTGTCTCTGTGCCTTACACACTTTACTGGGATTCTGTCGCTTTCTTGATGGAGAACTATGGTGGCGGTGGGTGCTCTGTAGATATTCTCCAGTATGTTTATGTAGGAATCTTCGATGCCCCGATTCCGTAGTGCCTGCATTATTGCTGATGTCTCGACTTAGTTGAACGCCTTCTCGTAATCTTTGAAAGTACAGGGGTTGGTTCTATTCAGCGCATTTCTCATACCTGATTGAATGAATATGACATATATGGTATGAATATGGCCTATTGTAGAGTAGCTGGTAGAAAGTCCTGCTTGAACCGTTGGCTGATTAAACTCTAATATCGTCTTAGTTCTATTAGCTAATATTTTAGTAAATAGTTTCTAGAGAACAGAGAGTAAGCTGGTCGGCTCGTAATTTTTCAGGTCCTTGACATCTGCTTTTTTATGAATTAGGATGATGTTTGTGTTCTTCAAAGATTCTGGTACCCTTCCCGGGAAAAGATACGTTGTATATAAAATGGCTGATTTTTCTAACATAATTTCTCAGCAATATTTCAGGACGTCCATTGTTACCTTTTTCTCGCCATTGGCTTTGCTTCTTTGCATTTCTTCGAGAGCTTTCCTTACTTCCCCTGTCGCTACTGGCAAGATGTCGGATTTCCCTGTACCATTATGCTTTCTCACAATATCATCCTGGTTCTTTTGACTTCTGTACACCTCTCTGCGGAACTCCTGCGCCGTTTTGGCTATCCTATCCGTATTGATTATTACATTAGCTTCCTTGATTCCCAATGCATACATCCGATTTTTGTCTATGCACAAGTCTGCCTTCGCAGCTTTGAGGCATCTGCCTCGTTTAAATGCGTGCTCTATGCCAATTTCAAGCCTGCTCATGTTATACCTCCTTATTTTGGCTCCTTTACGCCGATTTAATAAGTTTGAAAGCTCCACTAGCTCGTTGTGTCGGTTGCATTTGAGGCTTTTATCGTTTGTCATCTTTTGATAAGAGTTTTGGTCTCCTGAGATAGTTCGTCAGTTTCCCGCCTAGCAACAGTACCTCCAGCTTTGATTGCACACTCTTTGATAATACTAGCAAGATTATCGTTAATTGTGTGAACGCTAACGTCGGTAATCTGATTTTGTGCTTTGAATCGATTCTGAAGTGACATTCCGAATTCCTGTACTTTTCCTCCCACCGCCAGTTCATTAATTGGCTTCTCGCGTATCTGTTTTTGTGTTTGCTTTTTTAATTCCAGCTGAATATGATCTCTTACCATGATATGATCACTGCATCTAATCTTGCCAACTACTTCTACATCCTGTACAATGTCTGAGTGTGCACACAGAATGAAGTGAATTTCATTTTTAGTTTTGCCATTAGGACTTCGGCACGTCCACTTACGGTTAGCCCGTTTTATCAATAAAGTATTCATAATCCGTAAATTATTACATTCTGCGAACTCTACTAATAACTCCTCCTTTCTATTTCTAGAGCCACTGCCATATTTCTCCCCCCCCCCCCTGCATGGTCTCCGGCCTGTTTCTTGCCTACTTTGGCATTAAAGTTGCCCATAAAAATTGTATTCTGTGTCTTTGCTTTAGTAATGGAAGCGGAAATTTCAGAAGCGTGTCACGATGACCCATCGGCAGGTCACTTGGGCATTAGTGGGATATTGGCAAGAATCCGGCAGAGATATTACTGGTCGAAATTGATGCATTCAGTACAGCACTATGTCAGATTATGCCGAGAATGCCAAAGACGCAAAGTACGCAAAGACGCAAAGGCTGGCACGCGGGTGCACCCACTTGCCAGCCTCTGCGGCAATACGCGGCGCCCCTATTTCTATGACGAGATGTCGACGAGGCGCTGAGTAGTTAAGGCTTAAACTTCTTAAAAAGGCTCTTTTTCCTCCACACCGAACCACCAGAGCCAGGAGGCGCCATCTGGTCGCGAACAATGCGTTAATAAAAGGAAGGATACACAGACCGCAGACATCCTAAAGTTGAAAAAGAGACAGGGGAGATAGATGGAGGGGGAAGGGGAAAGAAGTGTGAAAGGCGCGCCCGGGAGAATCCACCTTATATTCTCCTTTTCTTTTCTACTTTTTTTTCTTTTTTCCTCTTTTTCTCTCTCACCTTTTGGTACCGAGATTGTATAGAGCTGAGCACCCACGAACTGTACCATCAATCCTGATGAAGGCCAGACTATAGACCAAACCGTCGAAATAAGCCTCGTTGTGGCCTCTCACGGAGGATCTACTTGATTATACATATATATATATATATATATATATATATATATATATATATATCTATATATATATATATATATATATATATATATATATATATATAAATATAAGGGAAAGAAGTGTATACCTAAGGGCTCGTTTTTCCGTGTTTTAACACAATATTAATGAGATCTAACAGACAGTATTGCCAAGGAATGTACAAGGGAAGTTATTAGAACCAATGGAACGTAAATAAAAAGAAAGAGAAGTGGATGAAAAAATAACCAGCCGTGAGCAGGAATCGAACCTACGAATTTCGCATAACGCGTTTGATGCTCTAACCACTGAGCTACCACAGCGGCCTTCCCTCCATCCACTTTTTTGGTTTATACGTGAATTTAGAAGTAGCAGTGACAGTCAGCGCCATCTATAAGCCAAACGACGAGTGTGAAAACACTCTTATGCGCATGTTTGGCGTCACGTAGCACGTGAACTTATTATGAGGGGGCAGCTGATTATTGTCCCTCTTATACAACCTAAACACACCAAGTCTGCCAGTACGAGACCCTCGTTCAATGAAATAAGGGAAAGAAGTGTATACCTAAGGGCTCGTTTTTCCGTGTTTTAACACAATAATGAGATCTAACAGACAGTAATATATATATATATATATATATATATATATATATATATATATATATATATATATATATATATATATATATATATATATATATAGAATAAAAAAAATTTCACAACACAATTCATTGCTACCATTCCCACCTTCCGAGTTTCTCTTGATGCTAACAGTCAAATCTATGTATTATTTTTAGGTTATTGTTTCTCAGAGACCAGATTCTTTAACGTCATTCACGCTGGACCCGACGTATTGTACGCAAGAAAGAGACGACGATATTTTCACGGAAAATGTTAAGACGCTTTCGTGAAAGTATCGTCGTCGCTTTTTTGAACACACACACTACACACACACACACACACACACACACACACACACACACACACACACACACACACACACACACATATATATATATATATATATATATATATATATATATATATATATATATATATATATATATATATATATATATATATATATATATATATATATATATATAATGTAAGGTGAACCTGCAACGCAGCAACAACTAGAACAGAGTGCTTTTACGGCGAAAACTGTTATAAAATATTAACACAGGTCACGCGCAGCGCCGTAGTTGTCCGCCGCCACTGCCGGTGTTTCTAACCGCTTTCCCACAAAATAAAAACAAAACTATGTAAATAGAAACGCCAAGCAGACAGTGGGGTTGAACCCAGTTCCACTCCTTGAAAGCGCCGGATTCAACTACAGAGCCACGCCTGGCTTGGGACTGGTGGTCAATGGCTAACTGTTAAAGGCATCAAAAACTTGCGTTAAGCCGGAGTGATGTTAATATGAGCAATGGAGCGTTTTAAAGTAGCAAAGAAAGAACCAGGCGTCACGCAATGCGAATGCCGTAACGAGTAGGCTGTTCAGTGCTCCAACGATGTTGATGATGATGAATCCGCAGCCATGGCTGGTACCCCCTCGAGGGGATTGGCCAAAAATTGATGACTTAATTGAATGAAACTTTTTCTTTTTTTTCCCATATTCAATATCTCTACACCCCCCCCCCCCCCCCAGAGAAAAAGAAGACACCCTATGTAAAAAGAAAGGAGTGCAATAATAAGTCTCTCGTTCAGATCAGACAATGCGTTCATTATCTTGAATAGGATGAAAGCGTGGTTAAGCAAAGCTTCTGTTCATGTTAGAATATTTCTGCAGGAATTATTATCACACATCTAAAAGCCTAACTCTTTTAGTTTTATTATGGTATTTGCAAACTGCATCAAAAACGTTCTTGTGGCTGAATCCCATATTCAAAGCACTGAAGGAAAGTATAATTTATAATAGCGAATGGGTTAGTAGTCTCCAATCGTGCCAGGTGTGCCAACGGTAACAGTGCAACTTGCTCCTGGTACGAATTCTTGGATGCGGAACTTTGCGGGCGAGCCTTAGCCGTCGAGCTATATCAGTAAGAGCTTCAGTGCCTTTCCATACAATGGGACATATCAGATGCCTGTTCCCGTTTTCGCTCTGTAGATGTGATCTGTCACCAACTTGTGGCGCCTACCCGCACACTGCGTTATACGGGTATACGCCATACGTGTCCGGGTATACGCCATACGTTTCACTTCGTATGCGACGGGATTTTCACAGTATTCATGTCACTAACAGACAGTCATAACAGTGAGACTTTCTTACCCCCACCCCCGCCTTAGTAATTTAGTAGTAAAGAGATCACAAGATCTAGACAGACAGCCAGACAGACAGCCAGCCAGACAGACAGACAGACAGACAGACAGACAGACAGACAGACAGACAGACAGACAGACAGACAGACAGACAGACAGACAGACAGACAGACAGACAGACAGACAGACAGACAGACAGACAGACAGATAGATAGATAGATAGATAGATAGATAGATAGATAGATAGATAGATAGATAGATAGATAGATAGATAGATAGATAGATAGATAGATAGATAGACAGATAGATAGATAGACAGAGAGACATAGAGATTGATAGATAGATAGATAGATAGCTAGATAGATAGATACATAGAAACGCTTATAGCTCATTAGACGGGCTGAATGCGCGTGTTCTGCCAAAAATATGCATAAAGCTGTGCTGACTTCGCAAGCGTGCCAACGTGCCCGTGCGTGCACAAGGAACCGAGATGGGCTTACTCACTGAGTGTAATGAAAACCAGGATTGATAAGATATTAGGGCTATATGCACATACGTTTGTTTCCGGTGTTTCAGTTCAGGTCATAGTGGTGTAACTTTGACTCGAACGCGTAGAACTGAGCCAACACTATCGTTAGGTTGATTATTTATTTTTTATTTATTCGATTTGTCGGACTAAATAAATACGTTGCTGGCGGTCAGGACAAAATAGTGTGGTTTGCCACCTGACGTGGTCCTGCTCACGCTATAGGCGTAACAGCGGTTGTACAAAACAAAAATTCCCAGCTGAAAAAAAAAAATATTGCATATAAAATTGAATTCTAAAATTGATTGCACGAAATATGCATAATCTATAAAGCAGCCATAAACTTGGCAACATAACTCTACACTACAATGGGCAAAGAAGAAGTAGTACTATTCGACACAGTTGCCGCATTTGGGCACAGGTAGGTTATAAAGAAAAAAAAAACAATGACGAACACTTATGCAAGTGTGCTCACGGACATTTAGACACACTTACAGGGTGTCTAAAGAAATGTGTCCAATATTATTTAACAAAACAGAAAGCAGGCACCTGCAGGCTATATACCTGCGGTGTTCCTTTTATTTATTATTTATTTATTTTTACATACTGCAACCCGTAAGAACTATGGCAGGAGTGGGTAAAAGGCCGGTACAAAACATGGAGTAATACTTTGCGAAGGAAAGTAAAATACAAAGTGGCAATACATGGCATCACATGGTGGCATAATGAAGACATGGTGGCAAGGAAGAGAACACAGTAAGCACAGTAAACAGTGAAACGGAAAAAGACAAACTGTCAAAGGGTATTTATGGATAACAAGAATTCAATTAAGGGCAAAGAACGTATGTCACTGGATAAGTTATTCCAAAGTTCAACAGTTCGTGGAAAGAAGCTAAATTTAAACTTGTTAGTACGGGCGTAGAATGGTGTCATATTCAAAGATGGTATTGGCGTGTTGAAGAAGGTCTGGAACATGTTAAGTAGAGATCTTTTGAAAGTTTGCACGTCGAATAAATTATAGAATGTAATAACTTGAGAGACTCAATGTTCCTTCGCGATGAAAGCAGAGATAGGTTCAAAGATGTTAATGCTGACGTAGGTGAAAAAGCAGAGTCATAACGCCTGAAGATTAATCTAATGGCCTTTTTCTGTACCGATTCTATTTGTTTTATTTCGCACTGGTTGTAGGGGTTCCATACAGGTGTCGCGTATTCGAGCACGGGGCGGATAAGGGTCTTGTACACAGTCAGTTTTGTATCGCTAGGGGCCGCAGATAGTGTACGCCGGAGGTAACAAAGTTTTTTTAGCGCTTTAGAAGTAATGTAATCAATATGGCGAGACCAGGACAGGTTAGGAGTGAAAAGCACGCCAAGGTATTTATATTGGTAAACTCTCAGCAAAGGCAATCCAAAAAATGAGTAGTTGAAATCTGAAAGAACTAATTTATTAGTAAAGGACATGAACACAGTTTTTTTGTAGTTAATGTTCATTTGCCAGAAACGGCACCAGTTACAGGAAGATGCAAATGAATCGTTAAGGATGTGATCATTGGGCGAGTGGATTACATGATATAAAACACAATCATCAGCGTACAAACGAATCTTACAATGAACAATATCAGGCAAGTCATTAACATAAAGCAAAAATAACAAAGGCCCGAGGATTGAGCCCTGCGGAACACCAGAAGTGATTTTCGCCGGGGAAGAAGCAACGGAATCAAAGCACACAAATTGAGAATGGTTCGAAAGAAAGCAAGAAATTCAGTGAACTAATTGTGGGTTATTGAGAATCCTTTTTAATTTGTGCAAGAGTTTTGAATGAATAACAGTGTAAAAGGCTTTAGAAAAATCGATAAATATGGCATAAATCTGATATCCTGAGTCAAGGTTCATGAAAATGTCATATGAAAAGGCAATAAGTTGCGTCACCGTGCTGAACCCGCGTCGAAACCTATGTTGAAAATTAGACAGAAGGTTATTAGACTCGAGGAAATTCATGATAAGTTTAGAGATTACGTGTTCAAGCATTTTACAAGAGTATGAGGTTAATGAAATTGGTCTATAATTGGAAAAGAAGTGCTTATCGCCGGATTTGAAGAGAGGAAGAACTTTACCTATTTTCCAGGACGAGGGAACGGTACCGGTGCGGATGGATGTGTTAAAAATAATTTCAAGGTACCCAGCACACCATTGGGAATACCGGAGTAGAAATGCATTGGGAATGCAATCAGGACCACTGCACTTTTTTACGTCCAGATTCAATATAAGGTTCAGAATACCCTCTGCGGTAATTGTGATATTCCCAATGGAGATATTAGAGATACGATTTCGGAAGAGAGGAACAATGTTATTGTCAACAGAAGAATTGGAACTAAAAAAGTCATTGAAGGCATTTGATATATCAGCTGCGTCACATAATGTTTCGCCATCAGAGGTGAATGAAGACGGTAAAGTGGATTTAGGAAGGATAGAACGCCAAAACTTTTTGGGATTACTTTTAAGCAGAGTTTGAAGCTGCACCCGATAATAAAAATCCCTAGCTGAGTTTGTCATCCGTCGAAGTTCTTCTTTTGCGAGATTGAACTTGGTGATAGTGTCAGGGTTATTGATACGTTTAGATCGCCTGAGGCGATTCACACGGCGTGATAAGTGGAAAATGTCGCGATTCATCCATGGAACACTGGGGCTAGTCTTTTTCGTTTTTAGTGGAATAAACTGCCGTATGCAGGAGTTAACAAGCCGCTTGAAAAAATATACAAGGGCGTTAGTGTCACCACTGAGACTTAGCTCGTTGAACGCTTCAAAGCTATCGAACAATTCCTCGATAATAGAATTATCATCAGCATTATCAAAGTCAGGGAAAGTTGTGAAAAGCGAACCAGGTTTCGGCAATGAAGAAGGAATGTTAACAACAACTGCACTGTGGTCAGATATTCCTTTGATTATCTCATGAGTGAAGCCATTCTGCGCAGCACGAGCACTAAGAAAAACTAAATCCAGTAGGGCGTTGGACCTTGTGGTGCCAGTAACGATCTGGAGAAGCCCAGCAGAGAGTGACAAATTTAGGAGTGCTTTGTTAATAATGGTATCTCGACCGCTGTGGGTCAATGCCGACCAGTTAACCCCAGGTGCATTGAAATCACCCATGCAAACAAATTGTGCCGCAGAAAAGTTATGTTCAAGAATGAATTGGCTGAGGGAGTGAATGCTTTCAACCGAACAACCGGGAGGGCGATAAAATACACCGATTACAATTGACTTTTTAGGAAGATGCAGCTTGCACCATACTGATTCAGTAGCAGCTGGAGAAGGTAACACCGAAAACTTAAGGTCAGAACGCAGTAGCAAAGCAACACCACCACCTTTCGAATTAGAGCGATCAAACCTAACTGCGATGAATCCTGGTGGGGTAAATTCGGCATCAAGTATGCCATCGTGTAACCATGTTTTGGTGATCCCGATCACATGGGGGGAATACGAGGAGACAAGAGAAAGAAGGTCTGGAAATTTATTAATGATACTCCTGGTGTTTAGATTAAGGAGGGTGAGGTTATCTGGTAGCTTACGGGCAGTTCAGGAAGGCGACGAAGAACTAGACTGAACGGATGCAGGCACAGAATGGGGGCGGTTCACAATAACCCGACTTTTTACTAGCATGTTAAGGCTAGTGTCCCAGTAATGACGAGTGCCGTCAATGTAAACATGGTCGAAACGTATTTTAACTGTGGAACCATTGCTACGATGAGATGAGGTGGCATCCCAAAGTTTCCTGCGTAACGAACGTACTCGCGTAGAATAATCTTCAGCAAAATCTTTACTTTGGCAGAAGGCATTTCAGATGTGTTGAAACATTAATTACGGCAATATTTACAGAAATTAAGACAATTAACTGTTTAACCAGTGGAAACAGCTGAATGAGTCCACTGGGTGAATGGAAGTACTTCGTAATAATATTCAACAGCATCTTTGAAATTTGGGAAAGGCGGCACTTTGGGAAAGGAATCGCGTTAATATGAGTAATAAAGCGGGTCAGAACAGCAAAAAAAAAAAAAAACAGGCGTCACACAATGCGAATCACGTAACAAGTGAGTCGTTCAGTTAAGCCTGTCTATGATCAGTATCACGGCTCATTATTGCCTTCGGAAGCACACATTGAGCCCCAACTAATTTTCCTACTCGTGAGAAGAATCCTTATCGTCTGTAGCAGCGAGATGACTAGCTTTTGGCTGCAATGTCTCGCACGCCTGAAACAATTTCTTTTCTGCGAAGCTGACGCCCACGAGTGTGGGGATTCCCCAGTATACCGTACTATTTGCACACCTGCCGTGTGCTGTTTTGCTACTGCAGTGGTAGAGCATGACAAATCGTCGAACAAAGAATGACACTGGAGTGAAGACTGTCACAAGGAAATGCTTCTTTTCATCAAGTCACTGTCTCATCCTAAACAATGTCTGCAGTGACAATTCTTGTACGTAGACTTTTAACGAATTCCAGCGCAGATCTCTTCCCGAGCTCGTTTACGCTGGCCAAAGCTTGTAAGGTCTATGAAAATGATAATACTCGATAATAATATAACTCCACGAGTTACAGAAAAGGTGCATAGAAAAACTCCGTGAAAGTTTTGTGACAAGCTTTTGGGGAGAAACCTACCAACCGACGCAGATTGAGGCATCCTTTGTGTTTTTGCTCTAGCTTTATTGTACCATAATACCTATCCATTATGCTGGTTTTAGGCTATAAACACTCGTATTGCGTATTATATCACATTTGCTGCGCAAATTGCACTCACCGTTGGTTGACCAGACTTGGGGTGGCGCGTGCACTTAGAGCTGCGTCGTGCGAGCGTGGCCGACCTTGGTCTGCTCCAAGCGACGACGAGCAGCGCGGAGGAAAGGAGCTGCTGCAGCGATTGCCTCTCAGTTTGGAAAGTGCGGGTTTCCTCCTTAATGTTATGCGCCGTCTTAGCAAACGTCTCGACGTAGGAAACAAAACAGGCACCATGTCCATTAGTGACGTCACGTGACGTCGTAGACAGCGAAGTTGCGCGCTAACCGGTTTGGGATTTCACACTTGCGAGGCTTCATCGCGGGCCGCCCAGATTTGTCGCTGCTCTGTGCAGCAGATTCACAGTCTTCACTCGACACCCCATCAAATATTTTTTCTTCAAGTGTGCAAATTTGAACTAAGCCGGCTGCTGCTATCATATTTGGGTGGTGTCTCTTTTTTCAGCACTGAAACAATTTCTTCCAATTCTAAAGAATAATGAAAAATAGTCTGAACTCATGTACCAAAACACTGCCAATGCGTGTGAGGCGTAGTGAAGCTCCGGCTAAGAATTTCGAGTCTGCAGTTGAGCGCCCCTGTCCAGCTCATCGTTTTCCCTACAAAGCTGTTATTTTATAAGACAACCATAATAGCCTTTTTGTGATCCGGAGCAGCATCCTTCAGAGCAAGAACCGCGTCTATCAAGTTTGGTTTTTGCTGTATGTCGTAAATATTTGGGTTAACCTCCTTCGCAAGATCGTACAACTCCGGTGTATGCAACGACCTCAAGTGAATGGCTATTCTCAGTGCGAATCTCTTTACGCGACTACAACGTCATGACCTCTCAACTTGGAGAAAATGACACCCCCAAGTCACACATTTTTTTTACGCTACAATGGTGGCCTTGATAACATCACTGTCAAATGTTTACGACTGAAGGGCAATTTATCGAGAGACACGGTTCACTAGCAATCCTAATGAAACCAACAGACAACAACATCATAAAAAGCAGAGATGACACCATTTCTGACAAGTAGCCGCTATTTTGTGCTACGACACGCATGCAAATGAATTAAAGTGGAGGAAAAGGAAGCTTTCCTGGGGTGGGGAGCGAAATTATAGCGTTCAAATTAGGGCACTCTCTAAACATCCAGCCACGAATCCGGCGTAGGAGGCTGAAAGCGTTACGCCTACTGTATTCAATTGATACTTGACAGTTGAGGCTCAGAGTTTTGTACCGCTATACTTGCCAACGTCTTATGACGAGGCGAAATGAGCTGAAAAAGCCGACATCGGAGTTCGCACTAAATCCACAAGAGGGAAGGGCAGCGCAGATAATGACACTCAACAACATACTTTTAAACAAGCCTTTTAAACAAGCAAATATATCATAAAACGTTTATTCTCTGACAAATTTCATGGTACATTCTTTTCAAGACCATTACATAGAGGCTAGCTTATCGCATCACATGCGCGCATTTTTCCCGTTATTTTTCTGCCACGAGAGCTCTGTGAACTACAGAAGTCAGTAAATGCACTACAGCACGCAAAGTATAAGGGACTAAACTTTGAGTTTCTTGAGTTCATATGCTATTTTTGACAAATAAAGTGCACACCTATAGACCGATTTCACAAGGAGTCTACCATTTATTCCGCCGCAGCGCCGTCTACCGCTTCCTCCGACGTGTCGCCACCATGTCGGTGTGTGGGGATCTGCGGCGGTGTATGCTACATATGCACTCAGTACGCAGAGTGTTGCTGTTCTTTGCGGTACACGGTAAACCACAACAACACATCGCGAGTGTAAAGGCGCTAGTGAATACTTGGTAAGCTGTCCTCTTCGAAACGGCTGACACAGAAAGCAACCGCCATCCGTGACACGTTCCCGTAGCGTGGCTGGTTATAAAGAGGAGGTGAGCAGAATTTCAATGCATTTCTTAAGTAGCACGTGTAAAGGAGTAATAGGTTAGTATGTTTTGTTATAGCTGGCCTTGTGGGGTTAAAATGGGTATTCCGGCATTTTTAGATATTGACCGATTTCAATGAATCATAGAATCTGTGTTCTGGTCAGTACCGTGGTGAAATGCGCGAAATGATACAACCGTAAGCGATTCAGTATTTTAGAAAAGAAATCCTAAAATTGGTAGCCGATTCTGAAATCACACTTGTAAACGGGGGCCACCCTGTGTATGTGACGTGAGGGCCTACTTTTTTCCGAAAATTCCGCCTTCCGCAGCAGACGGCCACGGCGCGTGCTTTCTTCTACGGTAATGCAAGCACATTTCAAATTTGTCAGCTACATACAGCGAGTATAGGTCGTTGTGACGTCGAGTTTTGCAATATCCAGCAACAAGGAAATTGATTCGGCGCATGTCAGATGCTTCCCGCGCCGGCGGGTTGAAATCAAAAAGCGATGGTTCCGTGCTGAAATAGTAGCTGCAGAGCTTGATCCCGTGTCAAATAACATCACCAACTTGTTCTTCGCGCGTCAAAAGGGGCACGTGAGCTAAGTTTACACCCTATAAAATATCATCATCAAACGCCGGAAGAAGAAGAAAGAAGACTGCTGCCTGGAGCGAGCGCGCGCTACTTCACTTCTTCCAATAAACCGTATTCGTTCGAAGCAGTCTCTGTCCGCATCTGGTCACTCACCTATAGTGAAACTTTTTAAATCGTTGATCCCCTGTCATCTCCAAAGTATTCATTTAATATGGACACCAGGGCACAAAGGTTTGTTGTTAAACGAAATAGCTGATTCTCTTGCGAAGGCATCCCTTTCAACACCAATTATTCCTATTTTCCCTCATACAATATACATTACGGTGGCGCGATTTCGCACACTTAAAATCAGGCAAAATTTATCTGACCCTGCACTGACAGCTTCTCCAGAGTACAAACACTTATTTCCCTGGCGCAGTGAACTGACTAATTCAAGGATGATGGAAGTAGTCATCACGAAATTTCGTTGCCGCGTTACCTCCCTCAATTTTTACTTGCATAGATCAGGCATATTGAATTCCCCTATGTGCATTTACTGTAATCAAGAAGAAACGATCAGTCATTTTTTATTACATTGTCGCCGTTTCGATTTATTCAGGCAAAGCATACTAACACCACCTCTTCAAAGACTGGGCTTGCAACTATCACAACCTGATCTTCTTTCATTTGGGGCCTCTACACTGGGTTTCAGCCACAGGGATGTTTTATTCGCCGTTCAAGAATACATCACTGCGACTAAACGATTCTCTTGCTAAATTGCTGTCTCACTATTTTTCTTCTTTTTTTTCTGCAAACTTGATACCGGTGTTTCAAATCAAAATTAAGTTACGAAAAAAAATTGTAGGAATGACGCAATGCTGAAAGTTTAGGGCAAATTCACCTTGTAATCGGCCAATCCCCTTCTTTGGGTACGAGCCATTTGCACAAGGAAAACAACAACAACAACAACAGTCGCTGGTCTCGATCGTCTTAATAATGGTGCCGTAAACCAGGATACTACCTCCTCACCGGAAAGAAAGGTCAACCTGCCATAGAGCAGCAGAGAAGAAAACGGCGGAGGAGCATATGATCGACCTGAATCGAGTGACAAGACCACGGTGGACAGTACGAACATCAGAACGAACGATTGACAAGTAAGGAGTCATTGTTAACCGCATCAATATGAGCATAGAAGTGATAACGAAGAAAAGGAAAGCGCTTCGCTCCAAGATCACGCGACTGATTAACGCAGCCGAGCAGCAAATTAATGATGGAGCTAACCGGGAGCAGCTGCTTACAACGCAGGCGCAGATTAAAGCAATAAGCGACAGTCTCAAGAGCGCAAACGAGCAAATGGAAAAGTTTCTAACAGAAGACAATGCCGAAGCTGAATTCGAAAGCATCACAGAGTACGACATGAAATTAACGGCGATCTTATCTGCAATAGAAACCAGACTTCGACAGCCTGAACAATTGGATTCAAGCGATAAGACAAGGCAGGTGATGCCCTCAAGTACAGGACAAGAAGCAACGCAACTAGTTAAGCTACCAAAGCTTGAAATGATAAAGTTTGGGGGAAAAACTTTGGAGTAGAACCGCTTTTGGTCTCAGTACGAGTCGGCAGTTCACCTGAGACTGAACATGAGCAAGGGACAGAAGTTCAATTACTTGTTAGCATCACTAACCGGAAAAGCTGCGGCTGCTATTGAAGGACTTCAGTACTCGGCAGAGGAAAATTATGATAACGCAATCAAAATACTGCAAAAAACGTTTGGCAATCGAGAACATTCCATTGAAATGCACATGAATGAGCTATTGAGTTTGGAGAAAGTGAGGTCTGTTCAAGATACAGATTACTTAAATAGGCTAGTACAGAGAGTACAAGTTAACATATTGGCACTCAAGTCACTAAAAGTGGAAACAGAGAGCTATGCGCCGATGTTATTACCGGTATTGAAAAGAGCAATTCCACCAGAATTATCAGTGCAGTTCAAGTCAAAAGAGGCTATGAGAAACAGCTCAGCTTCAGAAAACGGCGAGCAAAACAACGCAACGGGAAAAGCGTGCGAGGAAAAGCTGGACAGGCTTACGTTATTCTTAAGAGAGCAAGCGGCTTTTCGTGAACAAACACAACCTGAACAAGAAAGGATAACTGCAAAACCAAGAAAGAACCGCGGACAGATGCGCACAAATTCAAGCTTCTATAGCTCAGCGGGCAGAATATGCTTATTCTGCAAGCAGAAAACCCATGCAACCGAAAACTGTCGTAGAAGCATTCCAATGGATGAAAAGAAAGCTATGCTTACCGAAAATAGAGCATGCTTCAGACGCACGTGACCAAATCACACTGCACGCATTTGCAAGGCCCAAGTAAAATGCAAGCAATGCAAGGGACGACATACCACGTCAGTGTGTAGAACGGTGATGCAGAAAACAAGGGCAGAGCTGGTCTCAACAGCGCAAGCCGAAGCGACGACGTCTACGCTACACGCAACCGAAAATATCAAGCATAAGTTTGTGCTTTCGCAGACGGCTGTAGCGTGCGTAGAAGGAGAAAGCAGTGGCCAACAAATTAAATGGAAAACAATAGCCGAGTGCGCGCCAAGTGGGGAGGATTTTACGAGCGCCTCATAAGAAGCTTGAAGACGTCGATGCGAAAAATAATATCGAAAAGCACAGCTTCAGTAGAGGAGCTACGCACTATTGTAGCAGAAGCTGAAGGAACACTCAACAATCGACCATTGACTTACGTATATGGAGAACCTGACGAGCCAATGCCACTAACGCCGGCAGACATCATAGGTGGACGGCGACAGCTTCAAGACGGACAAACAAGACTGTACAACGGTGACATTGAAGACGCATGTTGACGCAGATGCAAACTCGTGCGCGCTTGGTGGAAAAGATGGCATCAAGGATATATCAAGAAAATAGGAGCTACGGTCAAAGCCAAGACACGGCAAGCAAAACCACTCTCACAGGGTGACATCGGGTTGGTTGAGGACAAGGCTCCAAGAACATTTTGGAAAATGTGCCGGATTGAAAAGCTCTATCCTGGACGACACGGAATAACAAGAGCTTGTCTCCTTCGCACAGGCAAAAAAGAGCTTCTAAAAAGATCGGTGAACCACATATACCCAATGAAAGGTTGTTTCAAATAGCCCGCGAGAGCTTATCACATTTCAACTTGGGCGGGCGGGAGCCTATAAAATATCATCATCAAACGCTGGAAGAAGAAGAAAGAAGACTGCTGCCTGGAGCGAGCGCGCGCTACTTCACTTCTTCCAATAAACCGTATTCGTTCGAAGCAGTCCCTGGTCTCGATCGTCTTAATACACCCTGGCCAGCCGTGGAGGGTGTAGCGGATTTTGTGACGTCACCGGCAGCAGATTCTCGTGACGTCATGCGATACAAACCATGAATGGCGGAGAAGCTCTCTGTTTCGGTTTCTGTTTTGACTCGACATTTATTGCTTAATTAAATTGATAGACGAGTTTTGATAAAATGCACCAACCTAGCTCTTGCAGGACTGCCAATACTATTTGAGAACAGCATTATCTTAGTATCATTGATAATGCACTGGAGTTCCCCCTAAAGGTAGCACATCAGTGTTTCAAGTAACTCTCGGGTTTCTTTGCCATGGTTTTTTTTAGTTTACGGTAACTCTATAATCGCTAGCAGACTATTTGCTTCCACTTAAGACGAGTAAATAGAAAGTTTATGGAACGAATGATTGATTGATAAGTGGGGTTTAACGTCCGAAAGCCACAGTAAGATTATGAGAGACGCCGTAGTGGAGGGCTCCGGAAATTTCGACCACCTAGTGTCCTTTAACATGCGCCCAAATATGAGCACATGGGCCTACAATATTTCCGCCTCCATCGGAAATGCAGCACCCGCAGCCGGGGTTCGATCCCGTGACGTGCGGTTGAGCAACCGAGTACCTTAGCCACTAGACCCCCACGGCGGGGTGTTTATAGAATGAAGGAAGCTCAATTAAACCCTGGTGCATGTTTTGATTCGTCTCGGCGTCGCATTCAAAAGCTTGTGTCTGGTCGTTAGGCTGCATAATAATCGGATAAGTCACGTAAGGGCTCGAATTCCGCAAAGAACAAACAGAAACAGAAAATGAAAATAAGTCTTGCGCATCTAGAAGCACGGCATGGCTTAATCTCACTTCGGCGCGAACAGCACTGGTGATACGCTGAAAATGTGCCTGAGCGTATGTGTTCAGGTAATAGAGAATTTGAGAACTGGGGCCCCTATGAGCTTGGGGACTGAAGAAGCTTGCGATACACCAGGGCGCATGTGCAGAACTCAAGCCAATCTTGGGCTCTTGCGCCCGTGCTGACCCAAGGCCCAAAACTTTTTGGTTCAGCACTACGAAAGGTATGGGGTGTAAGAAAACGGAAAAACATAGTCCCACCTGTAATAAGTTCCTTAAAACTGATCGAGTTTACTGAAATTAGTGTTTGTTTGGTGTATAATACGCCACATCATTATGTATTACATTTGTTGTTCGCATTTAGTTCGTACGCATGAAATTATTTTTGTCTCTTTTGTCCCCCGGTAACTGCGTTTCCAAATCAGCATGGCAGCATCCATGCAAAAGTGACCGCCCGCTTTGATCCTAACTAGCTCTTGCTACATGCTCACTGCGCTGACAGCGACGAAAGAATGGTAGAATCCACCATCAATTTGTTTCATATTACTCGGAGGATAAAACGTCAGGTACGTTCAGTGATTATTAGCGAGATATGCTGCTTGCTTAGCCGGACGTGCTAAGACTAACCCGCCCAAGCATGGCTTGGAATGTGCCCCAGACCAAGAACGCTTAATCTTTAAACATCGGACATGTAACATGGCACGACGTTTCGTGCGCGTCGAATCCCTCTTCGAAGGAAACGAAAAAAAAGAGAGGAAAGAAATATTGGAGCGGGAGACGAGAAGGAACGCGTCGACGGAGAAGCAGTTATAAGAGAGCCACTATAAGCGTCAGAGAGAAACGGGCACAAAGTCAAAATATCCGCCAGCATAAGCGCCTACCAAGCTTCAGCACGCATACAACAAATCCACACTTTAAGTTCTTGGTGTGACTGTTTGTTACAAACTTTTACTGTATTTTCAACAAACCAGCCTCATTTACAATGAGGGTGTATAGACAATTCATCAGAGAGCCACCAAAATTTTCAAGAACGCGCGAAATTCATTACTTTTCCGCGTCTTTTGCGATGAATATTCGCATGCTAACTTTTGGCAACGCTGGATCAAGCGTGCTGGAGGTGGGTAGATTACCACTATATTACTGCAAGTTTCTACACTTCCCTTGCTCAGTTAACTTTCCGCCATCCTCTGTTGCGTCATCCATCTCCTTGTGTCCATTCCATCTTTCTGACTTGTCTATCCTGCGCAGTACTTGACCGATCCCTGACCACAGTAGCGGTGGTGAAGTTTTAGGGCGCGAAGTTGCCCCGCTTCCTTTTCTACCATTGCCTGGCTACGTTTATTCGCCCTTACAAGAAAACCATTCTAATCTCCACGAAGTGCGGTACTATCGAAAATCGGCCGCCAGAGGGCCCTCACTCCACTTCGACACAATGTAACAAGTGGGGCTCCCTTTCCCGAAGGCCTCAGTGAACATGATTGCCACCCCATGTGCCTTCTCTGCCACGGTGCCCACAAGACTGCGACTAGTGGCTGTTATGCAAAATACCAGAAACTCAATTAAGTCGCCCTCAACATCGCACTGAGGACCCACCTTATCTTCGTCACTACAGAATGAAGGCAACCACCTGAAGCAGACTGCTCGTTCAAAACCGGCCAACACTCAAGCATCTCCCCCCCCTTCTCTACGAACCGGCGGTGGCACCTCAGGTGAGCAGTTGGGCAGGGATCGCTGCTTTAAAGCCTCTTTGTCCCTCCGCTGTCAATCCTCCTTTACCTGAAATTATAACCTTTCGCCAGCAGGTTGTGCAGCTTCAAAAGCAAAATGAATTCCTAACAAAACAGCTCGCACTCTTAACTAAGCAACTTGCTCCCCAACAACAAGGCTCGGCAATGTCCCTCGGTACTGCCGCCCCTGTCTAGGCGGCTATGCCGGCAACCTCCAAGCCTAGCCCTCACGCTACGTGCATTCCGAACAACCCTCTGGCTCCAGTAGCTGACACACCTACTTCGGAAGCTCCGGTAGCTACTGAAGCACCTCAGGATGACTTGCCGACTAACCCAATTCATCCCAGTAAAGAACGCGTCACTCGCGTGGAGGATCGCCTTACGCACGTCGAACCGTTGATCAATCACCTCATTGCTAGCTTCTCTGTCCATTGAATAGTAGTAGAGGTCACTCAGGCCATTTAGGTCTGAAAAATCACTCAGTTTCAACCCAAAGAATCGCGTTCGTGCTCCTCTTCGATTTGCAGTACGGGTTCAGTTCCCCGACGTAGTCATAAGGTGGGTACCACCACATCCCCGTCAGACAATCCGGCCTCCGTACCCTTCCCTGCTCTCAAGGCTCTGTGCAAGACATGGAAGGTGAAATATAAAACCTAGGATATGCATGATCGCTACCAACTGTACATGTCTTACAAGTTAGTCATCAAAATTCAAGATCATGCTGTGGAAGTCTAGAGGGTTTGGCAACAGGTGAAAGCACTCACATCTTTCCTTCTTCTTCCACTCACTTGGCTCTCAGCCGGCCGTGTTGGCACTTCGAAAATCTGGAGCGACAACTAGGAGTAGCTTTTACAAAGGCGTACTCCTTTCGCATAGGAATGGCGGATAGCTCTTGATATGAATCGTGTGACACTGACGAGACAATAGAACATCTACTGTGTTCATGTGAACGTTTTTCGAGCGAACGCAACTTGCTACACGAAACGTTCGAGGCACTAGACAGTAGACCTTTCTCCGAAGACAAGATCCTTAGTTCATGGCTGTACGCGTCACAGGCCAGCAAAGCGACGCGAGCACTGCTAAGTTTTATAAAGACGACCGGACTACGCGACCGCTTATAAGCGTGCAATGGACAAGGTCACATCTACACACATGTTGCCCTTCACTTCCCTCTCTTCTCCTTTAATCCCCTCACCCCTTTTCCCAGTGCAGGGTAAAAACCGGGACGTGCGTCTGGTTGACCTCCCTGCCTTTCATTTCTTTCCTTCTTCGCCCCCCCCCCCCCTGGAGGGACACCGACTTTTTCTGGATACTGCTCTTATACGGGAGGCACCACTGCATGCCTTCTTGTGCATTAGGCGTACACGGCAATACAAGTTGACCTCGATCTGGATCTTCCATACGACTATTGTATGATTTCAGTGCTGTCTCAACCGAGAGGCCAACCATTATTTCACATATTAAACCATGTATTGTCCCCCTCGTCTTGCGAGGTCCTCCTTCACGAATCTGTTTCATAGGGTGTTGCGCACGGCAGACCGTCAACCCCTGGTGGTTGTCAGGTACGTCAACGCCCCCAGCCCTCACTGGGGTTATCACTATGAGAATGCCCATGGAAGAGAACTCGAGAAGTTCATCTCCTCGCTTAGCCTCACGCTGCTTACTGATCCAGAAGAGCTCACGCGTTCCGGCAATTCGGTCACACGCGACGGATGTCCCGACCTCTCCCCAACTCGTAACAGTCGCGATGCTACACTGAAAAACTTGGGCAAGAACTTTTAGAAGCTACCACTTTTTGCTTCGCATTTTCTTCACACCGCGGCAGAAATTGCGCCATTACTGGGGCCTGGCCTGTCTCGCAGATTGGACTAAATTTAGAATGCAGTCATTTCATATGATCCCCAACTCAGAGGAATACACGGCATGGGCGTCCTGCGTCCTCCATATGCAGCGGGCTCACACCCTCAAAACCTTCAATTTGACTCATGCAATCGACCCACACCTCTTACATCTCAGGAACGCTCCCCGCAGCCTTATAAAGCACTGAAAATGTAACAAACTCAATCGAAAATTTTGCGCTCACATTGAGGCGCTCACTGCAGAGGATGTGGTATACTGAGCGCAACTTGTCTCAAATTGGGCTGACACCTTCACGAATACGGCGAACTAGTAATGCTTTAGGGCACCTGGCGGCTATTTCGTAGCCTTCTGGATCCCTCCAGCACTCGAGCATAAATGCAGTGCCAGCTCCGCCGTGCTCTGCATGCCTATCAGGGTACTACAGGTCAACTCGCGCGAGAATCGTGCAACCAATATATCTGTCGTACAACTGACCCCATAAGCCCAGAATACATATTCCGGTACCCCTAACGCCGAGCTTGATGCGCCATGCACGCTTTCGAATTTACGGTCTGCACAGGAAAAATGCGCCTGGCTAACAATCACAGTGTCGCTTCTGGATAACCTTCCCGATGAGGCACATCAGTCGCCACTCCACCTGATAAACTTGATATGGGATGTCTCCTCGCTACCATCGGAATGGACGACATCACTCGTCACATTCATACGCAAATGGGACAAACCGGTCAGCATCGAGGCACTGAGAACAATCTCACTAACCTCCTGTTTCTGAAAGGTCATGGAAACCATGGTGCGCGAACGCCTTTCTGCCTACCTGGAAGTACAGTGGCTAGAATAGAAAAGTGTGATTAACGTGTCGGCTAGTGCGTAACACCTTGGGAGGAAACCGCCAGACGGCGCTGGCACACGTTGGGAGTTGGCGACTTGAAGGACGCGCAGTAGCTTTTTTGGGGGGCAAGCGAGCCTTTCGGGGTGCAGGATAGCTAGTAACGAGGAAAACAACCAGGGAGACTCTTCGACAGGTGGTATGGACAGATACGATTCCAAAGTGGCAACAATATCTAAGATAGGTACAGTCCCGGGCATAAATAAACGTAGCCACGAGCGCCGAGCCAATTCAGACATAGGGTATATTAACATGCAGGGTGGTAGGAACAGGCTGAAGTGGGAAGAGATAGAAGAACAGCTAAGGGAAGAGAGGCCGATGGTATACGGTTTTGTAGAAACACATCTCAGGGACATGGAACAACCTCCGAACAATCCGGACTACGCGTGGAAATATTGTAATAGAACAGAAGGCAGCAGAAAGGGGGGTGGTATTGGGGCATTCATTCATAAAAGTACAGACTGGCAAAGGGTCAAGCAGGAGTGCAAGGAACATTTATGGCTAAAAGGGAAAGTGGCAGGTCAAATGACACTCCTTGGTTTCGTGTACTTGTGGACGGAAGCAAAGGCCAGAGAGGAAAACCAGGCAATGGTAGAGTGTATATCAAAGGGCATTCAGGAGTTAGGAAGAGAGTGCGAGATAATAATACTAGGAGACATGAATGCGCAAATAGAAAATATAGATGGGTATACCAACCCGACAGGCAAAATGATCATGAATATGTGTGAAAGGCTTGATTTGATCATTTGCAACAGTACCGAGAAGTGTGAAGGGCAAATAACATGGGAGGTAGGAACGCTTCAGTCGACGATAGATTATGCACTGATGTCACATAGGATGTATGATAAGCTCAGATAACGCACATAGATGAAGGTGGCTCCAGAAGTCTGGGTAGCGATTACAAACGTATCAAGCTAAATTTCGGAAGAGCAGTGAAAGTGGGAAGGAGACAAGATGAGCAACAACAGGAAAATTTTTATCCAGAAAGGCAAATTGAAATAGCCACTAAACGAATTGAGAATGTAATCACGGAGGATAATAAGACAGTGTGGACATACACGAATATAATTAGACTCGTTGAGCTAGAGCTTGCTAAGACGCGTGACAAGTCACCCCGGAAAAGAAGACACAAACCCAAAAGTTGGTGGGATGAGTAAGTTAAGAGAGCCATAGCAAAACGTCAGGAAGCCTCTAGGGAACACAGACATGCTAAGCAGCGGGGTGAACCGACAGATGATGCTGAAAGAAAATGGGCAACCTTTCTAAGCTGTAGAAGGAATGCATCCCTTCTGATCAATGAAAAGATTAGAAGGAAGGGAGCTCAGTGGCTGGCAGAAGTACATAAAAAAGATAGAAAGGCAGCTGCGAAATTTTGGAACCATCTAAACTCCCTAAGAAATGAGACGAGCCTAGAGCAGAGTTTTATAACTACAGCCCAAGGTGATAGGCTAGAAGGGGACGAAGCTATTGAATATATAAGAACAAGGGTGACTGAAAAATTTTAACAAAGAAGTACTTTTCGCACCACAATAGACAAGGACGAATGAAGTGGTGCAATGGCTCCATTTTCACAACGAGAGTGGGAAAGGGCTGAGAAAAGGGTTCCTAGTAGTACATCAACAGGACCAGATGGCATTCCGATTGGGCTGATAAAGACATTAGGTCCGAAGTCTAAGCAGGCTTTGAGAGAGGCAGTGAGCACACTAATAATCGATGGTGAAGTTCCCGATGGATGGAAACTTAGTAGGATGAGCGTGATCTATAAAGGAAAGGGGGACAAAGCTGACATAAACAACTACCGTCCTAAAACAGTGACATCAGTGGTCTACAGGCTGGCGATGCAGATTATAAAGGAAAGTCTGCAGGCGTGGATAGAGGATGAGGGGATGCTGAGGGAACTGTAGAATGGGTTTCGGAAACACAGGAGGTAGGAAGACAATCTGTTCTCACTGACGCAGTGCATCGAAATAGCCGAAAAGGAACACATTTCCCTGTGGCTAGCATTTTTGAATATCAAGGGAGCGCACGATAGCGTGGTTGAAGAGGAATTGTCGGGAATACTGGACACACTAGGCGTGGAACATGTAGTCAGTAATCTTTTAAAGGGTATCTATAAAGGTAACAAGGTAGTTATAAAGTGGGAAAAAACAGGTATCCAAGCCTGCAGAAATAAAACGGGGGCTTAGGCAGGGGTGCTCCCTGTCACCCTTATTATTCATGATGTACCGACAAGGATTAGAGGCCAAATTAGAGGGAGGTGGACTGGGCTTCAACCTCTCTTTAGTCAAACAAGGAAAACTTATTGATCAGGCACAACCAGCATTAATGTACGCAGATGATATAGGGCTAATGGCCAACAACAAGGAGGATTTGCAGAGATTGATGGACATCTGCTGTAATCAGGGAGATAGGTTAGATTTTAGATTCAGTAAGAAAAAATCAGCAGTCATGATTTTCAATGACAACGAAGGTAGTGAGCTTAGAATACCGGAGGTCACGCAAGAGATAACAGATCAATACAAGTATCTGGGCGTATGGATAAGCGATGGGACCGAGTACCTGAGGGAACACGAAATATACGTGACGACTAAAGGTAACAGGAATGCAGTAGTGATGGAAAATAGGGCACTGTGGAATTACAATAGGTATGATGTTGTGAGAGCAATATGAAAAGGGGTCATTGTTCCTGGGCTGACGTTCGGCAATGCGGTCTTGTGCATGAGATCAGAAGTTCAAGCAAGATTAGAAATTAAGCAACGTGGAATAGGTAGGCTTGCTTTAGGAGCTCACGGGAATACACCAATTCAGGTAGTACAAGATGATATGGGATGGACATAATTTGAGGGCAGGGAAGCTAGCAAAAAGATAAAATTTGAGAAGCGATTGAGAGAAATGGGGGAGGAGCGTTGGGCTAGGAAGGTTTTCAGCTACTTGCACATGAAGAATGTCGATACCAAATAAAGGAAGTGAACCAGGAAATTGACTGGTAAATACTTCGAAAACAGCAGGTGGCCAAAGCAAGAAGAACTGTCGGTTAAAAAGAAAGTCAAGGAAACGGAGACTGACATGCGGAGAATGGGCATGATTAGAAAGTCCGCACTAGAGAGCTATCGAATTTTAAGCACGAAATTGCCAAGAAAAGGATCTATGATAATATTGAGGGTAGTTGTCTACTGTTTGAGGCCAGGACGGGAGTACTGCGAACCAAGACATATCGGGCCAAATACCAAGGGGTAGACACGGTATGCAATGCTTGTGGAGAGGAAGAAGAAACTGCCGAACACTTGATATAGTTCTGTAAAGGGCTTCGCCCTATAGTTCAGGATGATGGCGCAGAGTTTTTCAAAGCACTGGGGTCTAGGGACCAGGAGGGCAAAATAGACTTTAAGCGGGTAGACTTGACTAGAAAGAGGTTACCTAATTGGTGGCTAAAGTAAAGGCACGAGTGAAAATAAACCCTTGTCTGCAAAGTACAAATCCTTAAACTTACTTTTTAAAGAAAAAAAAATAAATCTAATTTTTGGTTCATTAAGTATTACGGCTTGGTGGCGCTAGCCACCGCCCGATCTAAAGGGTACAGCCATATCCATTCATCCATTCATCCAGTGGTTTTTTGAGCGCTCCCGTTCGACTGCGCAGATAAGTTGTTTTGCATGTTTTGAGCTTGTCTTTATAAGTATAGAGCAGCAGTTAAAATCAATCCCTGTAGCACTTGTTTTATTGTAAGGCTTTTTCATGGGCCAGTTACCAGGTATTTATTAGTTTGTGTGTGTGTGCGTTTGATTTTTGTTTTTTGTTGTTTTTCTTTTTCTTTTGCCACCCCGTGGGGGAGGTGCACGTACATTGAGCACGCAATATATTGTAGTAGAGCTTAGACTTTCTCTTTTTCATAGGGCAGGGCTCGAGTTTTGTAATTATCGAGTGAGACAAGTCATAAAACGATTGGTGACGGAAAGACATGGTGAAAAAGAATGTGAAGTGTTCAGGATGTGGGGTTGTTTTTAAAGTGGACCCACGTGTAGAAGCGGAAAAAGAAGAGGCTGACGCGAAGTGTAGGCAATGCGAGGTCGAGGAAAAAAATGGAGAAAATGATGGTTATCCAGAGTGACATGCTGATGAGAATCGCCGAGCTCGAGACTGCGTTGGCGACAGAGCAAGAGAACCCGAGGGCTATGGGAGAAAAGCTGAAGTCCGCCGAGGAAGCACTAGCCAAGTTAAACATAGGAGCGGCCTACTGGGAGAACAGTAGGGAACCGTCAACCAGAACTGCGGAGAAGAAAGAGCAAGCAAGTTTGGAAAAAACGGGTTTACCCGGTTCATTTGTCGCAAGGCCCAGCTTTAGCGAAGTAGTGGTGGGGCTGGGAGGGGACAAAGCAGCCGGCGTCACAGGTGCAGGTAACCGCCAGGTGCAGGACGCTCCAGCTGAAAAGTCACAGCAGGTGATAATCGCCGGGGACTCAAATTTAAATCGATGCACAGAAACCATCAAAAAGAGGGTAAGAGGTGACAAGAGGTTTGCAGTAGGGGCGTTCCCAGGACGCAAGCTGGAAGCAGTCATGAGGCAAGCGAGCGCAAAACTCAAAACTACAGCTGATAGATGAAACCTTGTGATAATTTCGGCGGTTTACACGATGTCTTAAATGAAGGTACTGCAGGACTAGCAACTACACTGGCGAAAGACGTCGATGACATGCGCGCCACTTCTCCTGAGGTACAGGTGCACAATAGCGGAGGTACCGGTGCGTGATAGCAACCTGCAAAGAGCGGTTGTCAACGCAAACCAAGAGATATGGCGAATGAGTCAAGAGAAAGGCTTTCAGGTGGTGGAAATAAACAGAGAGGTGCATATGTGGGGTGGTTCTCAATGAAACAGAATTCACTTCGATAGGCGGCTAGATGATGAGGTGGGTTGGCGACTTGCAGGACGCGCAGTAGCTTTTTTGGGGGCAAGCGGGCCCTTCGGAGTGCAGGATAGCTAGTAAAGAGGAAAATAATCAGGGAGACTCTTTGACAGATGGTATGGACAGACACGATTTCAAAGTGGCACCAGTATCTAAGATAGGTAGAGTCCGTGGCAGAAATAAACGTAGCCACGAGCGCCGAGCGATTTCAGACATAGGGTATATTATCGTATTGCGGTAGGAACAGGCTGAAGTCGGAAGAGATAGAAAAACAGCTAAGAGAGGAGAGGCCGATGGTGTACGGTTTTGTAGAAACACAACTCAGGGACATAAAACAACCTCCTAACAATGCGGACTATGCGAGGGAATATTGTAATAGAACAGAAGGCAGCAAAAAGGGGTGTGGTATTGGGCATTCATTCATAAAAGTACAGACTTGCAAAGAGTCAAGAAGGAGTGCAAGGAACATTTATGGCAAAAGGGGAAGTCGCAGGGCAAATGGCACTCCTTGGTTTTGTGTACTTGTGGACGAGAGCAAAGGCCAGAGAGGAAAACCAGGCAATGGTAGAGTGTATATCAAAGGACATTCAGGAGTTAGGAGGAGATTACGAGATAATTATACTAGGAGATATGAATGCACACTTAGAATATATAGATGGGTATACCAATCTTACAGGCAAAATGATCATGGGTATGTGTGAAAGGCTGGATTTGATCATTTACAACAGTACCGTGAAGTGTGAAGGGCAAGTAAGATGGGAGGTAGGAAGGCTGCAGTCGACGATATATTACGCACTGATGCCACATAGGATGTATGATAAGCTCAGGGGAATGCACATAGATGAAGGTGGCTTCAGAAAACTGGGTAGTGATCACAAACGTATCAACCTAGTTTTGGAAGAGCAGTGAAAGTGGGAAGGAGACAAGATGAGCAACTACAGGAAAATTTTTATCCAGAAAGGCAAATTGAAATAGCCACTAAACAAATTGAGAAAGTAATCACGGAGGATAATAAGACAGTGTGGACATACACGAATATAATTAGACTCGTTGAGCTAGAGCTTGCTAAGACGCGTGACAAGTCACCCCGGAAAAGAAGACACAAACCCAAAAGTTGGTGGGATGAGTAAGTTAAGAGAGCCATAGCAAAACGTCAGGAAGCCTCTAGGGAACACAGACATGCTAAGCAGCGGGGTGAACCGACAGATGATGTTGAAAGGAAATGGGAAATCTTTCTAGGCTGTAGAAGGGATGCATCCCTTCTGATCAATGAAAATATTACAAGAAAGGGAGCCCAGTGGCTGGCAGAAGTACATAAAAAAGACAGAAAGGCAGCTCCGAAATTTTGGAACCATCTAAACTCCCTAAAAATGAGACGAGCCTAGAGCAGAGCTTTATAACAACAGCTCAAGCGGCCAGCCTAGAAGGGGACGAAGCTATTGAATATATAAGAACAAGGGTGACAGAAAAATGTCAACACAGAAGTGCTTCATGCACCACAATAGCCAAGGATGAATCAAGTGGCATAATTACTCCTTTTTAACAACAGGAGTGGGAAAGGGCTGAGAAAAGGGTTCATAGTAGTATATCAACAGGCCCAGATGGCATTCCAATTACGCTGATAAAGACATTAGGTCCGATGTCTAAGCAGACTTTAAGAGAGGCAGTGATCAAGATAATAATCGATGGTGAAGTCCCTGATGGATGGAAACTTAGCAGGATGAGCATGATCTCTAAAGGAAAGGGGAACAAAGCTGACATGCACACCTATACCTTCCTATAAGAGTGACATCAGCGGTCTACAGGCTGGTGATGCAGATTTTAAAGAAGAGACTGCAGGCATGGATAGAGGATGAGAATGTGCTGGGAAAACTGCAAAATGGGTTTCTGAAACACAGGAGGTTGGAAGACAATCTGTTCTCACTGACGCAGTGCATCGAAATTGCAGAAAAGGAACACAGGCCCCTATGGCTAGCATTTTTGGATATCAAGGGAGTATACAATAGTGTGGTTCAGGAGGAATCGTGGTGAATACTGGACACACCAGGCGTGAATTATGTAGTCACTAATCTTTTAAAGAATATCTATAAAGGTAACAAAGTAGTTATAAAGTGGGAAAAACAGGTATCCAAGTCTGCAGAGGTAAAACGGGTGCTTAGGCAAGGGTGTCCTCTGTCACCCTTATTATTCATGATGTACCTACAAGGATTAGAGGCCAAATTAGAGAAAAGTGGACTGGGCTTCAACCTCTCTTTCGGCAAACAAGGAAAACTCATTGAACAGGCAGTACCAGCATTGATGTACGCAGATGTTATAGTGCTGATGGCCGACAACAATGAAGATTTGCAATGATTGATGGACATCTGCGGTAATGAGGGAGATAGGTTAGATTTCAGATCCAGTAAGCAAGAATGAGCAGTATGATTTTTAATGATGATGAAGGTAGTGAGCTTAGAATACAGGATGTCACGCTAGAGATTACAGATAAATACAAATATCGGGGTGCATGGATAAGCAATGGGGCCGAGTTTCTAAGGGAACACGAAATATACGTGACGACTAAAGGTAACAGGAATGCAGCGGTGAATAAAAACAGGGCACAGTGGAATTACAATAAGTTTGATGTCGTTAGAGGAGTATGGAAAGGGCTCATAATTTCTGGTCTGACGTTCGGCAGTTCGGTCTTGTGCATGAGATCAGAAGTTCAAGGAAGATTAGAAATTAAGCAAGGTGAAATAGTTAGGCTTGCCTTAGCAGCTCATGGGAATACTCCAAATTAGGGAGTACAAGATGATATGGGATGGACATCATTTGAGGGCAGAAGACCTAACACAGAGATAAAATTTGAGAAAATATTGAAAGAAATGGGGGAGGATCATTGGGCTAGGACGGTATGCAGCTACTTGTACATGGAGAATATCAATACAAAATGGAGGAAGCGAACCAGAAAATTGATTTGTAAAATCTTAGAAAACAGCAGGGGGCCAAACCAAAAAAGAATTATTGGTTAAGAAGGTGAAGGAAGCTGAGACGAATATGTGGAGAAGTGGCATGATTAAAAAGTCCGCACTGGAGACCTATTGAGCTTTCAAGCAGGAAATGGCCAAGGAAATGATCGATGTTAATACTGGGGGCAGTTCTCTACTGTTTGAGGCGAGGATGGGAGTATTGCGAACCAAGACATATCGGGCCAAATACGATGGGGTAGACAAGGTATGCAGTGCGTGTGGAGAGGAAGAGGAAAGTGCCTAACACTTGATAATGTTCTGTACACGGCTTCATCCTATAGTTCATGATGATGGCGCAGAGTTTTGCAAAGCGCTGGGGTTTAGGGACCGGGAGGGCAAGATAGATTTTAAGCGGGTAGAAATAACTAGAAGGAGGTTATCCGATCCTTGGCTAAAGTTAAGGCACGAGTGAAATTTAAACCCTTCACTGCAAAGCTCAAATCCTCAACCTCACAATTTAACGAAAAAATAACTAGTTTTTCGTTCAATAAGTATTATCTCGTGGTGGCGCTAGCCACCGCCCGATATCCATCCATCCATCCATGGATGGCTCGGATTGGCCCGGAGTTTGGACGTGTTTTTGAGCGTTTCCGATGAAGTGCGCAGATGATTGATTTTGCATGTTTTGAGCTTGCTTTTATAATTATATGGCAGCAGTTAAAAGCTTTGCAGCACCTATTACACTGTACGACTTTTGCAGGAGTATGTACTAGTTTATGCATGTGTGTGTGTGTTTGTTTCTGTGTGTTTTTTTCTCATGCCACACTGTGGGGGAGGTGCAGGTACACTGAACCCGTAAATTTTTAAAGTAGAGCTTAGACTTTCTCTTTTTCGTAGGGCAGGGATTGATTTCTGAATTATCAAATGAGACAAGTCACAAGGACAATTGGTGTCATAAAGATATGGTTAAAGAGACTGTAATGTGTTAAGGATGCGGAGTGTGTTTCAAAATGGACGCAAGTGCAGAAGCAAACGGAGAGGAGGCTGATGCGAAGTGTAGGCAATGTGAGGTCGAGGGAAAAATGAAGAAAACGATGGTTGCCCAGAGTGAACTGCTGTTGAGAATCACCGAGCTGGAGACTGCGTTGGCGACAGAGCAAGAAAAAACGAGGGCAATGGGAGAAAGTCTGAAGTCCGCTGAGGAAGCACTAGCCAAGGTGAAGAAAGGAGCGGCCGATGGAGAGAACAGTAGGGCACCGGCAACCAGAACGGCGGAGAAAAAAGAGCTAGCAAGTTTGGAAAAAACAGGTTCAGCCGGTTGAATTGTCGCAAGGCCCTGCTTCGGCGAAGTAGTGGGGGGGCTGGGAGGGGACAAAGCAGCCGTAATCACAAGTGCCAGTAACCCCCAGGTGCAGGACGCTCCAGCTGAAAAGTCACAGCATGTTATAATCGCTGGGGACTTGAATTTAAATCGATGCGCAGAAGCAATCAAAGAGAGGGTAAGAGGTGACAAGTGTGTTGCAGTAGGGACGTTCCCAGGACACAAGGTGGAAGCAGAAATGAGGCAAGCAAGCCCAAAACTCAGAACTACAGCTGATAGACAAAACCTTGTGATAATTTCAGCTGGTTTAAACGATGTCCTAAATAAATATACGGCAGGACTAGCAACCACACTGTCGAAAGGGGTCGATGACATGCGTGCCAATTCTCAGGTACAGGCAGTGATATACATGATACCGGCGGTACCGGTACGTGACGGCAACTTGCAAAGAACGGTTGTCAATGCGAACCAAGAGATATGGCAGATGAGTCGAGAGAAAGGCTTTGAGGTGTTGGAAATTAATAGAGAGGTGCATAGGAGGGATAGTTTTCAACGAGACAGAATTCATTTTCGATGAGCAGCTAGATCATGAGGTGGGTTGGCGACTTGCAGGACGCGCAGTAGCTTTTTTTGGGGGAAAGCGGGCCCTTCGAGGTGCAGGATAGATAGTAACAAGGAAAACAACCAGGGAGACTCTTTGACAGGTGGTATGGACAGATACGATTCCAAAGTGGCGCCAGTATGTAAGATAAGTAGGGTCCGGGGCAGAAATAGACGTAGCCGTGAGCGCCAAGCCAATTCAGACATAAGGTATATTATTATGCAGGGTGGCAGGAATAGGCTGAAGTAGGATGAGATAGGAGAACAGCTAAAAGAGGAGAGGCCGATGGTATACGTTTTTGTAGAAACACATCTTAGGGACATGGAACAGCCTCCTAACAATCCGGACTACACGTGGGAATATTGTAATAGAACAGAAAGCAGCAGAAAGGTGGGTGGTATTGGGGCATTCATTCGTAAATGTACAGACTGGCAAAGGGTCAAGCAGGAGTGCAAAGAACATTTATGGCTAAAGGGAAAGTGGCAGGGCAGATGACACTCCTTTGTTTGGTGTAGTTGTGCACGGGAGCAAAGGCCAAAGAGGAAAACCAGGCAATGGTAGAGTGTATATCAAAAGACATTCAGGAGTTAGGAGAAGAGTGTGAGATAATTATACAAGGAAATATGAAAGCGCACATAGAAGATGTAGACGAGTATACCGACTCAACAGGCTGAATGATCATGAATATATGTGGAAGACTTGATTTGATAATTTGCAATAGTAATGAGAAGTGTGAAGAGCAAATAACATGGGAGGTAGGAAGACTGCAGACGACGATAGATTACGCACTGATGTCACATAGAATATATGATGGGCTTAGGATAATACACATAGCTAAAGGTGGCTCCAGAAGTCTGGGTAGTGATCACAAACGTATGAAACTATATTTTGGAAGAGCAGTGAAAGTGGGAAGGAGACAAGATGAGCAACTACAGAAAAAGTTTTATTCAGACAGGCAGATAGATATAGCTACTAAGCAAATCGATAAAGTAATCATGTGGATAATAATACAGTGTGGGCATACACGAATCTAGTTAGACTGTTTGAGCTAGAGCTTGCTAAGGCACGTGAGAAATAACTCTGAAAAATAGACACAATCGCAAAGTTGGTGGGATGAGGAAGTTAAGGGAGCCATAGCAAAACGTCAGGAAGCCTCTAGGGAACGCAGTCATGCTAAGCACTGAGGTGAACCGACAGATGATGTTGAAAAGAATTGGGAAATCTTTCTAAGCTGTAGAAGGGATGCATCTCTGCTGATCAATGAAAAGATTAGAAGAAAGGGGGCTCAGTGGCTTGAAGAAGTACATAAAAAAGATAGAAAGGCAGCTGCGAAATTTTGGAACCATCTAAACATCTCTGCTTCAAAAAGCAGAGGTTTTCTACAGCTCAAGGTGCTAGGCTAGAAGGGGACGAGGCTATTGAATATATAAGAGCAAGTGTGACAGAAAAATTTCAACAAAGAAGTACTTTATGCACCACAATAGACAAGGACGAATCAAGTGGTGCAATGGCCCCTTTTTCACAACGAGAGTGGGAAAGGGCTGAGAAAAGGGTTCCTAATAGTACATCAACAGGCCCAGATGGCATTCCCGTAATGCTGATGAAGGCATCAGGTCCGAAGTCCAAGTAGGCTTTGATAGAGGCAGTGGGCAAAATAATAATCGATGGTGAAGTCCCCGATGAATGGAAACTTAGCAGAATGAGCATGATCTATAAAAGAAAACTGGACAACACTGTCATAAACAACTACCGTCCTATGACAGTGACATCAGTGGTCTACAGGCTGGCGATGCAGATTCTAAAGGAAAGACTGCAGGCATGGATAGAGGATGAGGGGGTGCTGGGGGAATCGCAGACTGGGTTTCGGAAACACAGGAGGTTGGAAGACAATCAGGTCGCACTGACGCAGTACATCGAAATAGCAGTATAGGAAGACAGGCCCCTGTGACTAGCATTTTTGAATATCAAGGGAGTATACGATAGCGTGGTTTAATAGGACTTGTAGGGAATACTAGAAAAACTTGGTGTGGAAGTTGTAGTCACAAATATTTTATAGGATATCTATAAAGGTAACAAGGCAGGTGTAGAGTGGAAAAAACACGTATCCAAGCCTACAGAAGTAAAACGGGGGCTTAGGCAGAGGTGTCCTCTGCCACCCTTGTTATTCATGATGTACCTAGAAGGATTAGAAGCTAAATCAGAGAGAAGTGGACTAGGCTTCAAGCTCTCTTTCTTCAAACCAGGAGAACTAATTGAAGAGGCACTACCGGCATTGATGTACGCAGATGACATAGTGCTAATGGCCAACAACAAGGAGGATTTGCAAAGATTGATGGACATCTGCGGTAATCAGGGAGATAGGTTAGATTTGAGATTCAGTAAGGAAAAATCAGCCGTAATGAGTTTTAATAATAATGAAGGTAGTGAGCTTAGAATACAGGAGGTCACGCTAGAGAGAACAGAATGTTGCAAATATCTGTGTGTATGGATAAGCTATGGGACCGAGTACCTAAAGGAACACGAAACATACGTGACGACTAAAGGTAACAGGAATGCAGCAGTGATGAAAATAGGGCACTGTGGAATTACAATACGTATGATGTTGTGAGAGGAATATGGAAAGTGGTAATTGTTCCTGGGCTGACGTTCGGCAATGCGGTCTTGTGCATGAGATCAGAAGGTCAATCAAGATTAGAAATTGATTAACGTGGAATAGGTAGGCTTGCCTTAGGAGTTCACGGGAATACACCAAATGAGGGAGTGGAAGGCGATATAGGATGTACATCATTTGAGGGCAGGGAAGCTAGCAGCAAGATTAAATTTGAGAAGCGATCAAGAGAAATGGGGGAGGAGCGTTGGAATAGGAAGGTATTCTTGCACTTGTACATGAAGGATGTCGACACGAAATGGAAGAAGCGAACCAGAAAATTGACGGGTTAATACCTGGAAAGCAGAAGGGGGCCAAACCAAAAAGAACTATCGGTTAGGAAGAAGGTGAAGGAAGCTGAGACCGATATGTGAAGAGTCGGCATGATTAAGAAGTCCGCACTAGAGATCTATCGCACTTTTAAGCAGGAAATTGCCAAGGAAAGGATCTATGATAATACTCGGGTAGTTGTCTAATGTTTGAGGCCATGACGAGAGTATTGCGAACCAAGACATATCGAGCCGAATACAAGGGGTAGACACGGCATGCATTGCGTGTGGAGAGGAAGAAGAAACTGCCGAACACTCGATAATGTTGTGTAAAGGGCTTTAACATATAGTTCAGAATGATGGCGCAGAGTTTTTCAAAGCACCGGGGTTTAGGGACTGGGAGGGTAAAATAGACATTAGGCGGGTAGAATTAACTAGAAGGAGGTTATCTGATTGGTGGCTAAAATCAAGGCACGAGTGAAACTTAAACCCTTCAGTGCAAAGTACGAGTCCTCAACCTCACTATTAAAAGGGAAAACATAAATATAGTTTTTGGTTGACTACGTATTACGGCTTGGTGGCGTTAGCCACCGCCCGATCTAAAGGATACAGCGATATCAATCCATCCATCCAGCCACCCAAGGCAGCGCTGCGCGGCGCAGAGACGTGAATAAACCACGTGCGCGAGCAATGTAAAACATTTAAAATATGTCTTTTTGCTCATGCATGGCTTCAAATGGCGACCGAGAAATTATGTTAATTAGCTTCTGGAAAAGAGGATGCCTACGTGGGTGCGCATTTCCACTTATATATCGTCAGGTCAATAGAAAGCTGAAATTGAGTGTGTGACAGCACTGAAACATTTATAGATGTGAAGTGGAAGATGAGTGCAACGATGAACTCAGTTGTGAGTCATTGCTTCAATGCAGTATTAAATACTGCCTTCTCTTCCGTATTTATCCCTGAATCTTGCAGCCAGCTTCCAGACTCCCCATTTCTTGATCATCCTGTCATGCCAGACATTACATTCGATTCATACGGTATTGAAAAACTAATTGACGAATTGAAACTAACGTCAACCGCGGGAATGGATGGCATGAATTCCGAAATTCTCAAAAACACTAAGCCTATAACAAGCATTATTCTTTCGCACATATTTCAGCAGTCCATTTTGTGCGGAGTGGTGCCGGAAGACTGGAAGCTTGGTAAGATCGTTCCTGTCCCGAAAAAAGGTCTTTCATCTTCACCGAGTAATTATCGCCCCATATCCATCACAATTGTATGCTCTAAATTAATGGAACGCATAATTTATTCGCACATAGTAATTTTTCTACGTTCAGTACATTTCTTTCACCCTAACCAACACGGTTTTCAAAAAGGACTTTCATGTGACACTCAACTCGCCCTGTTCGTTAATGATCTGAGTTATAGCCTGGATAATAACATACCTGTAGATGCTGTTTTCATTGATTTCGAAAAAGCCTTTGACAAAGTTTCTCATAACAGATTATTTTTGAAGCTTTCACGTCTTAACCATAATTGTCTTGTTTTTAATTGGATATGTGACTTCTTGACTAACCGTAAGCAGTTCGTTTGTGCTAATAACCATCGCTCCTCCCTATCTGCTGTAACCTCCGGCGTACCTCAAGGCACGGTCCTTGGTCCTCTGCTATTCCTAATCTATATTAACGACCTCCCCAATAACTTAGCGTCTAACATTCGTCTGTTCGCAGGCGATTGTGTCATTTATCGTCCTATTCACAATTCTAACGACCCTGTCATCCTACAGTCTGATCTTTGTTTGATTCAATCATGGTGCGAAAAATGGCTGATGTCCCTTAACATTAAGAAAACTTGTGTCATCTCCTTCCATCGCCGTCAATTCTATTCCTCCAATAAATACTTCCTATTTGATTCTGAAATAACAGCAGCTAATTCATGTAAATACCTCGGTGTCACTTTAACTTCAGATCTGACCTGGTCATCCCACGTTATGAACATAACTAATGACGCCAACCGCGTGCTTGGCTATCTCCGAAGAAACTTAGGTCTAGCCCCACCTTCTGTTAAACTTTTAACCTATCTAACACTAGTCCGCCCGGAGCTAGAATACGCATGTGCCATCTGGGATCCCCATCAAATAACTCTTATTAAAACGCTTGAAACTATCCAAAATCGTGCAGTCAGATTCATTTATTCTGACTATTCCTATCTTAGCAGCGTCACTAAACTAAAATCTCAAGCTAACATGGTTAACTTAGCTTCACGCCGCAAAATTTCAAGACTGTGTTTGTTTCACACATTTTATCATGCATTGCACCTAAACCATGTTATCGCTCCAGCCCATCGTCTTTCATGCCGTATCAGCCATTCGAAAGCGGTTTATCCACCCCGTGCGCATACCACTGCCCATCACTCTTCATTTTTTGTGCAAACATCAACAGAACGGAACGATCTTCCTGCTGACATCGTGCACCACTCCAGCATCGCCCATTTCAAAGAAGCCATCAAACAAATCATCTGTTTGTGAACTGTCTACCTCCTCATGTAACACCCCTTGCCTGGGGCCCTTGAGGTATTATAAATAATAAATAAATAAATAAATAAATAAATAAATAAATAAATAAAACACCTTCCATGGCGAACCAGCATTTTCTGAAGCACTAATCTGTAAATAAAGCCCCATTATTCATAACGTCATGCTCAGGGACGAGAATCACGAGCGGTGTCTGGATGAGAACCTTTTGTTTTCTGCACACAGGTCATGCAACGCATTCCCGAGCAGTGACTCACCATCTGTTTAAACAATGCATTCTAAATAGTTGGTCGCGCGTCCTTTTTTATCCCCAAGAAAAAAAGTTTTATAACTCACAAGCGCCGCACAGAACAATGGGCTGCAAGCCTGGTGATGCGCCTGAGCTTCAGGTACTTCCTCTCTTCACGGGAAGATGTTAGTTCCTCGTGGAGTACCATTGTGTAAAAAAGCAAATGGGGTGAGCAGAAAAAAAATTGCCGGCAGCTTCCCTCGGGGGAACACTGAGGAGGATGCGGAGCATATATTTGGTTAACGTGGTTGTAGGAGGGGGTGTTAAATGAGTGAACACGTACACACGTATGCGAAAGGGCGGCGCTGGTTGAAGGGACGTCGATCATTGTGTTTGTGGATTCGTTGGAATTCATTTCACCGCGACCTTGGACGTCGACGCGCCGTACAAACCAACCGACGAGCGGCAACTGAGCGAGCGAGTGCCGACCTTGAGTATATATACAGCGCGACGGCGCATGCGCTGTCAGCTGTCGAATGTTCTCGAAGGAGAAGCGCGCGCGGCACAGATGGTGGGCGACGGCGCGACGGCGCATGCGCGCGCGTCAGCTGTCGAATGTTCGAGAAGCGGTGCGGACGGCGCGGACGGCGCACTACAAGGCGCGAGTATAAGATGCTTCCGCATCTAAAAAACTTGGTCACTTGATTGGTGAGGCTCGGACCATGTTGTGTGCAGCCCAGTGTGACATTTTTTGACTAAGCAGAAAACAAGCGCTTCCAAGCTGTCACTGTGAAGCTCGTTGTAGCTAAACCACTTTGAAGAAGTGATTTCAAGGGCATATACAAATGCGAAGAGCGTCTCCTAAAGGCCTACCCATAGGCGTCCGCACGAGGGGGGCAAAGGGGGCTTGCGACCTGGGAGGGAGGTGCTAAATCTGTTCAATACATTGAATAGGCAGTGGGGCACTCTCTTAGTCTGCTAAAGGAGGGGGGGGGGCGTATAATTTGCCCAATACTCTAATTTATTAGGGAGGAGGCACCCTGCAATAAACCTTCGCCCTTCCCCCCCCCCCACCTAACGGCATGTACGCCTATGGGCCTACCCCTTTCAAAGCGGATAATTTCGCAATTCACAGTGTGCTCGAAGTGCCGGGAGATGTACCTTTCGCCGAAGTGCAGCTCGCATACAGCCGAGTTTTCTTGAAGTAGTCAGCTCGCGAGATCGCTCTCCACCACTGCGCTAACAGAGCTTCGTCCTTTGGAACGCTGAACAACGCATGCTTCTTTTTAGCTGACTTGTAGCCTGTAGTGAACCCCAAGAAGAAGCAATGACATTGATTTCACGCCATGAGAGTGCATACAGAAAGAAGCATAGGTGTCAGAGTGCCACCGCAATTAAAGATAAACGAGGACGAAGGTGCACGACAATACTGTCGGAAACGTGCAAACAACGTGAATGGATGGATTGATAGGATGGACTGATATGGCTGTTCATATCATATAATTCAAGCCAGTTCGGCGGGCGTCACGGAGCGGTGGAGACGGGCGAAGGGGTTGTGATCAAGAGACGAGAGCAGACACACATGTGAACATGCTGGGTCACGCTTTCAAAGGCGTAGCCAGTGTTTAATTCTGGGTGAAGCGTTGAACCGACGGTGTGGCTGAACTGGTATTATTTTATTGAACTGTATATTTTGAACCCACCCTTGTGGCAACGCGTAGCACCCTATACTACCACTCAATTTAATTAAGACGAAAATTGTGCGCTTCTACGCCTCGTTACGGCCGTCATTCTCGCTTGATATTAACGCGTCATTCTCGCACGTACAACCGTGACTTTTCAGGCATGTCGAGTTCAGGACTACTGCAGCTGCATACCGTCCGGATCTTCGGCATGATGAAATGAAAGATATGCTGCAATCGGATCAGATGATGCTCGTTTTAGCGATTTTGCCAGGATCGCCTGATTTTTCTAGCCAACTCTTTCTAATGGTGCTTTTTTATCGTGATCAGACCTCTCAGGTTTGTTTGGCGCAGAATCACGCGAACATTTGGCGAAGACGTTAGCTAAATGACGGCCTGAGAGTCGAAAATTGCGATGCGCAGATTGCGACCATCTTAATCCCTCCGCTATGATAGGTGTCCGTGTGACACGCAATGCAATCTTAGCACAGTCGTAAGAAGTAGTATGCTTGTTTTGTTGGTTTTACAGCCAGCTGGTGCTGTTGAAAAGCTATAAATTGCATGCTACTTCATTAAAAAATTTTGTTTCCCAGTCTTTTGCGCCAACCACGACCTCGGTCGTGATACCAGCTCGCCAAGCTGAGCGACAGTAGATTTTGACATTTGCTGATTGACTACACCATCGCTGCCTTTCCGAGCGCTAAATATCACTTTTGTTCATGAGACTTAAAATCATTTCTAGTTCTGTTGTGAATAAATACTTCCCTGGCCACATTTCGGGCGGTTTTGTCCGATTTCATTGACGCTTCCCTACCGAGAAATGGCAACACTGATCTTGTCATCCGGGTTCTGGGCAGAGAAAAGAAAGTTTCAGCTGCCTCAGCAACGCCAGCGACGAGCCAGATTGCATTTGTGAGTATAAGTTACTGTTATTTCGTACGAGTGTCTTCTTGTTCATACCTGTCACGTGCACCTTAATCAACCACTCGCTGTAGTGTGTGAGTATGCGGCGAGTAAGTAGGACGAACAGTTGCGGCTAGTCGCGTACGTGCGACCCGAGTGATCAATTTTTTTTTCTTTCAATTCGAGGGTACATAGTAGAGTACAGGTAATTTTTAATGTGCAATTTGTGTAAGCTTACCGCAACTTGACGGGAGTCTATGTCGTCTGCCTATGTCTCAGGTATATTTTAGAAAAGTGCCTGCCTGTCACCAATGCTAATTTTATGTGCGAGGGTGTCAAACTTGTGCAGTGGACCGGCAGTGTGAGCCTAATGGTGCATACACGTAGCACATGTTGCACCATTTGGCATAACCGCGTCTTTAGAAGCACCTTAAACAAGGCCAACTACTGCAGTCTGCTGTGGCTTCAGCGTGGCCATTATGTGGAGCGTGGCCCATGGCAACTAGAGGCAGTTCTCTGTGTGGGAGGTTAGTACGCTATACAAGGCTTGTGTAACTTGCTAGCTACATTAGATATAATGAGCAGTGACGTTTAAAAACATAGTGACATCAATACGTGTGAATAAAAGTGGAATCAACATTTATGTCAATTACTTCGCAGCAATAAAAGTTGTGGTGGTGATTATGTTGCTACTAGCGGGGTTAGCTTGGCAGACAGTAAAAGGAGGTCTGAATTACTTTTTCGCTTTTTCTTGCTTTGCAAGCCCAACAATACCTTTCAGTTCGTTTTGAATATTCACTCGTAGCGATTCAGAAAAAAACATGAAATTTCAAGTAATAGTTTATCTGAATTCCTATGTCTGCGTTCTCTGTTTGGTTTGTGCGGTTTTAATAATGTAAACGCCTCTCATTTCTCATTCAGTGATGCTGCTTCCGCGCACAAATGTGCCACACTAAGTTTCCTACACAATCCTAATAAAATCAATGTAGATTATGCCATGCTGCACCAGAGTCCCACGTTTGACAGTGTGTGCCAGTGGAAATGCATTGCTGGTCTAAAGATTTGCCGCTTGATTTCGAGGCCAACAATCTCACAGCCATACACCAAGGATTATTTTTTACCTGAAGAGTACTGGCACGCAATACGTGCTATACTGCATGCAGCCAAAAACCAGATGCAATATTTAACTACCCAGAGGTGGAAATTCAATTGTGGGGAAGAAGTTGTGCGCAAGAGCACAACAACCATAAAACCGTTAAAATTTTTTAAAACGGTGCTGTAATAGCAGAATTAAATGCGTTTGATTATCTAAGCACAATAATCACTCCTTTCATTCTTCTTTTCACTACCCTCCATTGGTACCTCTCCCGAAGCCGTTTTGCCCTCTTGCCGAGCATCTCTCTCAAGCTTGTGCGTCATACATCATCGATGACATATTGCTCCAAACACTGTCTTGTTACGGTTGCCGCGACTCTACCCTCTGTGAACTGTGTGCTTGTTGGCGAATCGCTGTTGCTGTGCCAGCCGGTGCTTATACGAATAGTGTTCGTATGAACCCTGTGCCACGGACCACAGTACCTGATTTACAAGCACGTGCATGCATGCGGGCATCCCGACAAACGACGAGTGGCGTGGACAGCCTCTTGCAGGCTAACAGGAAGTCTTAGGTGCTTGCTTGACCAATTGCAGCATATTGTCACCTGGTGTTCTGTGCCAGCGAACAGTGGGTCAGTGCTGTGCTGGTGAACGAGGAAGACAAAGACGAGCAACCCGTGCCAGTGGAGACGTTTATTTGTCTCTGAGATTTCGGACAGTAGCGCCCCTTTGTACGTTCGTTCGAGCTCTTAGCGGATGACAATATTTATTCTGCACGTCAGATTCAACTTCTCGATGTCACGCGCCAGCCCGAAAGACATGCGAGGATTGTTTCTTGAAATTTGTGGAGCACTGGCGGCTTGTTGCGCTGCCACGGGGAGAATCATTGATCATGCAGCATTTTGCATATGATGCACGTGTTTACGTCAAACGTCTGAAAAAAAAGTACAGGAGGTAGTTTAGGGGCCCTTTATACGGACCGGAGCGGTCACCGGATTTCAAAATAAGGATTGCTTTATTTATTTGCTATTCATAAGGAACAATGCAGGGCAGCTGAGAATAGGCTATTGTAAGACACAGCTGGGGGCTAAGGAAGCTTTGTTACTCCATTGCAAAGCGTAATTTACTAGAAACGGCCTATGTCGACGTGGGGGTTAATTTGTAAGCGTTTCATTTAGAATTTGAGGAGATAGAATGAAAGAACAAGAGGGATCAAAAAGCTTGTAGGCAAGCTAAGATAATTCGGAAATGCTTTGAACACATGTACAAATATAAAATGAATACAGCACATCATGAATATTGGCACGTGTTGTTTTTCAAAGGTTGACATTGCAGACTGGGATGACTTCAGCCAATATTTTGTGTCTTGAGTAGATGCTAGGTGGTGTTGCAATTTGGAGGAGTCATTTTGTTGTAATTCTCGCAGCATGATTACGGTAAGTGAGGTGCAAAACAGGCTATAATTCAATTCTTTGGGCTCAAGCGCTTCATTTCAATCGAAGCCATGTTGTTCGGATGCCATTTCGTCTCCATTTTATTGACGCAATGCGGCCTCCACCCGTTCTATGCACCTTCCATGGCTATTCTCATGTCTTGACCATGAGAATAGCTTTGATCAATCTAGTGTGGCTCCATTTCATTCTTTTGTTTCATGTCTACCCGGTTCTAGATGGAATACTTACAAAATAGCGCCTCTGATTTATCGCACTTCTAACTTGAAATTAAACTTCTTACTTTTTCTTTATATTTTAAATGAATTACGCTATGAAGCTGTAGTCATCAACGTACGCAATATATAGGTTTAACACACAAGTACTTTTTTTAAAACTTTTAGTCTTCTGTGCGTGAAAAAGAGAAATGAAAAGGTATCCATAAAGCAGGCGCTAATTAGCTGGTATTTTATTGAATACCCTTTTGGGGGGCATGTGCTCGTAAACAGCACAGTAGGTGTAAAATTTTTGGGTTCAAGTCATCAATTTCAGGGCTTATTTGCACCTTACAATTTCATGCCGTTTGCAGCAGGGTATATAGTTGTGTATCGCCTACTGAACATTTGCGAAACCACCTCTGTGCGTAAACAGTGGGAGCGCACCCACAGTTAAGGGTAACAGATTTGCCAAAACAGCATGTTTTCAAGTTTTGAACAGTGTTGACACACTCGATACATATATTAACATTTTAAGACACACAAAGGTGGATACAAGATTTTCGATGAAGAACGATCACTTTTTGAAATAACATATTTGCTTCTCTTAGGGTATAAAATCATATTAACAGTGGGAGGGTCACAGCATTCGCTTTGCCCTTATCAAATTGGCCGCCCACTCTGAAATAGCACATGGAATGCTTGAAAAGTACACATAGCGAAGCAATACGTGTGCAAACCACAACACCAAATGTTACCTTTTTAAACTCCACAATAAACAAGTAACAATAAGCAACTTGTTCGAACACAAACAGTTCATTAGATGAAAATCGGTAACATGCAGAAGCTACGTGGCTAATATGTAATTGTTGTCACAATGTAATCGACAAAGTAATGCTGTAAACAGCAGCAGAGGCAAGCATGAGTAGCCGTGATGCAGCTTTGAAGCTCGTGCACAAGGCCAAGTTTTCTGTGCCTGCATTCACACGATGCAAAAACTGTTTCATTCTGGCAAGGCATGAACTAGCGTGCTGTGATGAGTGCCTATACTGTCCCACGTCTGGATAGAACAAAGAATATAAACAGGCATTTAATTGTAACCAGCAAAATGAGCAACAGATCTGGCCCTTTGCGTTATCTACGAGGAAATCAAATAACATAGAGGTTGATTTCCTGCAAATATATTTTTAGCATACCAGTTTCCTCAGTCTGAGCAACATGGCACCAAAATTTGTTGGCACTGCCGCCGCTATCTGCCACCGCACGTCAATATGGACATTCCGTGCCTGCACAGGTGGAGCGCACCCAGCCTTCAACATTGCAGAAATGCGCTCCGTGTCTGCTAGATGGCAGCAGATTCTACACAAGGTCTGTACAACGCTGTTGAGTGTTTCAAAAACACATCAGTTTTCCAATTATTTCTTTTTTTTAGCCTAGCAAGTGTTGTCGTCCTGCCATGATAACAAGGAGTTCCTTTTTTCTCGTGCTGTTGACCCGTAGTTTGCATTCCGAGGCTTGTTTAGGCAGTGTGTCGGCTATCTCTTGGACACCAATGCTAGTACAGAGTGGCAAGTTTCAAAATGTCTCGTAAGTGCTTTCTGTTCATAGAAACCAGAAAAGCTGAAGTCTCAAAGCGAGGCTTCCCTTAAGGGCTGAGCTCTTGGCAGTCACCTGCTCTTTAAAGCAGAGCATTTTTAGCTAACTAAAAGCTCCTTAACCATATCTGTCTGTCAGTCGGTCTGTGTAGTATCTATCTGATCGATCGATTTACACTAGCCTACTAAGTTTGGGTGCTCTGTGATCGTCTCCTTATCTTGACATTTTAGGTCAGCAACTGACCTATGAGTTGACTTAGTCGAGACTCGCTCATACTCAAATTAAGCCATGTGCTTGAGTGAGTAAGGGTGAGTAATATTTTAGCGAGCTTGGCGCCGAGCGAGTCTGGTTTAAGAAAATTTTGATGGGTCAGTATGAGCCCCAGGCGCGAAGTATGTATAAGTGAGTTTCAGCGAGCTCAAATTTTTTGCCAACTAATGTTTGACATGAACCAAAACTTGCATGACAGGACAGAGTATGTTATAAAAGGGTTCGATTCAGAAATTCACTGACATTTGGTTACTATATTATACAAGACGTTTATTTACACTACTTACAAACGCGTTAGAGAGCCAAGAATCTATGGTTGACTGTTTTCGAAAAGCATGTTGACACTGTCTTTTCGACCACTGATTCACCCTGCACTGTCCAGTGTACCAAGGGTCGGTCATGCAGTTTCCCTAACATATTGGGCATGAGGCCCACCACCGGAGGCGCGATTGCTGCAATCGCTGTGACGTGCAGGGTTGGGTCACGTGATCTCGCCTCGCACTGGCAAAGGAAAGCTGGCAGTTGCATGTGAGATGTTATCGTGAGTTTGCAGTGTCTTTATTTTCGAACAGCGTTGTTCTGCTCTGGCTTCATGTGTGCCGACTTCTGCAGACAACACAATCCGGAAAGAGAGCAAAAGTTACCGGCGGCAGGCCACAGCGCGCTACATACGTGAGGGTACTCTCACGGCGGTTTGCAGTGCCACTGTCACCTCTCTCTTTTTATGTTATGGTTGTAATTCAACTATGGGGTTAACATGAGCACCGACCCTGAATGCTCACATAAAAGCGGGACATTTAGGTTTTCGCACGGAAGCCACGCTCACCACTAAAAATGAATGCGCGAACAGTCCAATTATGTATATTTCAAAATAGGATGTAGGTGTGTATATCTAGAGGAAGTTCCTGTCATCGTCATTACACTCAAGAATGTGCCCCATTGTTGTCCGAATTGTCAGAGAGTCCGGGTATAGCCCGAAAGTCGAATTCTTTTCCCTTTATTTTGGTAATTTCACCTTATTCCAGTGTATTTCATTGTCACTTGCTTCTGTGTGTTCAGTCAGCACGTTGGACGAAACCTCCTTTCTTACATCATACATGTGCCGCTCTAGTTAGAGCTACTTCTCTCGCCAAGGTAACCAACAGTAACCTTTGCCACTTCCAACCTCCTCCTTGGCTCTCCTTTTCTATGTGTGTATTCGACCACACTGGTTTTCATCTACAAGTAGCGTAGCCAGGGGGTGGCACACCAGACCCGTGCCTATGCTTTCCCAATATTTTTTATAGTTTATAGGGGCGCAGAAAATAACTGTCTACCACATCTACTTGCCTAGCTGGGACCCATTCTAATCAAAGTGGCGCCTCCTTCGAAAAAACAAATTCTGGCAACTCCTCTGCCATCTGGGACCTCAGCTCACAGGGTTCTTTGCTTATAGATTACGTCTGTAGGATGGGCCCATAGCCACTGTCACTTCCTCTCAATGCTGTTTTGATGTACAGGCGAAAACTTGGTAAGCTTCGAAAACTGATTCATCTCCTAAGAGCTGCCGTCAAATATCGCACAGTTTGTGAATAAACCTTAAAAAAAATTGGCAGCATATCCACGGAGTGAATCATGGAGAGTGAGGTGAAGCATTCGTCCGTCCATTCGTTCTTGCTTCAGTCCGTCCATGCGTCCGCCTGTGTGAGCGTCTATGCGTCCATCCAGCCATCCGTGCGTGCGTCTGTCCGTGCATCCGTCACTGCGTTAGTCTGTGCATCCACCCCTGCTTCCGTTCATGCGTCCATCCATGCATCTGTCTCTGTGTCCGTTCGTCCATCTATTCAACACTCCAAGTACCACCATCTGGCATCTTTTCATCATATATTCCCCATATGGATGCACCGTCCTCCAGCGGACATTCCAATGACTAAACGAGAGGTGGCACACGCACACTTTCTTGTGGCTTGCGCTTCGGGTCTACTTCCCACCTTTAACCATCTCGAGTTCATGGTATATAGTAGATCACTGTATTCATGTAACCGCCGCTCAACGCTCCTTTCTGAAACCAAGGAGGTTACGCCCAGCGAGTATAACGTAGCAACCTTTTCCTGTCAGATAGTGCTCAATGAACATGCCAATGGCCGCTAATGGGAAATGAAAGACAGGAAAATTTGGCTTTTACTGTCTTACGGCTTGCGCTTCGTATCTACTTCCCACCTTTAACCACCTAGAGTTCATGGTTTATACAGGTTCATTGTATTCATGGCACTACAGCTCAACGCTCGCTAAACCTTTCTAAAACTAAGGAGGTTACACCCAGCAAGTATAACGTAGCAACCCTTTCTTGTCAGATAGTGCACAATGTACATGCCAGTCGCTGCTAATGGGTAATGAGAGACAGGAGCTTTCGGCTTTTAGATAACGCGCACGCTGCGAATTTTTCATTGTTCAACAACGCACAGAAGAAATCTCTCACCGGCAACACCTTGGAGGTCAAAGTGTAACACTTGTTACACACTACGACTACGACTACGAGGGACGAACAGGTGCCGCTTCAAAAAGCTTTGACCCTAAAAAAAAAACAAAAACTGAACACTCCCAATTTCACTGAAAGCTCTGAGACCCTCCTTCTTCTCTTTTTTTTGTCTTGAAGTTGCGACGTCCCGGCCACGGTCCTGGCGATGGACATCTGCGGTACTGTCGCTAGGTCAATGGGTGCACGCCATAGCTACTTTACCTGGTCGCACGCGCCTTCAAGGGAGAGCCGAAGCGATACCTAACCCCAAGGTGAAAAAAAACAAACAAAACAAACAAGGTGGGATATTGGGGTAGGGAAGGTGCAGTGATTAGAAAATTTCTTGGCTTGGGATTCTAACACGTGCAGGGAATCCTGAATAGGCCATCTTTGCTATTTTACACCAGTGCTTTGCAGAAAAGCGTATTGAGATTAGGAGGGGGCTGTTATGCCTAGTCACGGGACACTGCACATAATGTTCACTTACTCATGCGTTTGTACGCTGCCTAATTATGAGTATCAGTGTAATCACTGATGTCTAAATATGCTACTGGAAATAATTTGGAGCAGTGTATGACATTTTTTCCCTAAAAAACAAACTAAATTGTGCACCAGTAGTTTTTTTTCCACCACATGTGCTCTTCGATTTCAGGAATATCCCAAATTTTATTGTTGCAAGCTTGGCAGATCCATATTTAAATTCGCAGAGTCTGTCGAATGATTTTACCGGCACAGCAAATGTTAATATGAAATTTATGATTGTTGGCTCAGTGGGGTAGTTTGAAAATACCACTTTAATTGAAATAGCAGTGCTCATGTTTACACTGCGCAGTTTAGGTGATGTCGAATGGTGTATACAAGTTTTGTTTCTAAATGTTAGCGTTCTTTTTTATACTGCTCAAAATTCGGTAGTTAGTGATGAAAAGTGCATATTTTTTTCCCTATAAGCTGCTCAAAATTTACATTTTAGTGCTCCAAAAGTAATATTTTGCTGCTCCTAAAATTGCTCGAAGTTGTACTTCGGCTGTTGCACCCCTGATGATGGTAAACAGTAGCTTTCAGTGACACTGTGTTCTATAAGAAAACAAGTTTGATATTTGGATATTCTTATCGCATTTCTTCTGGTGCCCCGTAATCTAACATGAACCTTCCAGTCTGACCCATATAACTGTTGGCGCATTACTGAGGAATCTTGTACACTACCCCTGTAACAGAAGGAATGGAGGAGCTTCGGTGTTTCTGACAATATTCACATTTATTTTTGGTTTTGCCTTTGGCCCCGAGCTTAACAAGTGTGCAAGTGCTGCCCAGCTTCTTGAGAGCCGAACATACCACTGCCGCATCATATCTGTATGCGACACTCTTCATTGTGCGCCATCTTGTGAACAAGTATAACAAGTTTTGTGTATTTTTATGTACTAATAAGAGCTTGTATCAATAAAGATTTTTGAACGTAGGGCAGCAGGCTAAAGTGGGTTTCATGATTTTTCTCACAAACTTCGCATTTGCTGAAATGTTTGATCCATCTCGCGATCTTTTCGCAGGATCTAGTGACCGCATATTCTAGAAACCTTGTTGTGGGAAACTTCTGAATCTGAGCATAAACACTGCTCAATACCTTGTGCATACATGACCTGCACACAGCCTCCTGTGCCAAAGATGCAGCCAATTCATCATTGATCACTTTCGAATAAGCTAATGTGTAAGGCAAAAGAGGCTGTTGCGACCTGGGCCTGTAGTGCCAACACACACGCATTGGTAAGGAGTGAGACAGCTGCTCACATTGCGCATTTTTGGTACATTTCCGTTTTTTTTTTTGCGCCAAGCTGCTCTAAAGGCACAGTAATCAAATAACTTGCACCGAAACAGCCTGGAAAGCTAGAATTTTGATGCCGACCTCAGCTTCAGTGGGAAAAAAATGGCACGTTTGACTAATAAGACGCACCCAATAGTGTTTTTTTTTTCACTTTTCATCTTTCTGGTGACAAAGGCTCCCATGGTGCCGCCATAATCTTTAAACTTTAGCAAATATGTGTGACCCCACCAAAATGTGCTGCCGTGAATCAAGCGTGCTGCTCCTACTAGCAAGGCTGTGTGTTCTAACGCCACTGTCGACTAGCGAAAACCACCGAGTTTGGTGGCAAGCATAGCGGGGTTGACTCTCCGATTCTCTGTCGTGCATAGAGCGTTTCTCCAGTCACTGTGGCTTTCATGTTGACACTGCTGCATGCAGTCCCCTACCAGTACGTGTTTGCTGTGAGCCAGTAACTGTAAACGTGGAGTAATTTTTAGATGCGGAAGCATCTTATACTCGCGCCTTGTAGTGCGCCGTCCGCACCGCTTCTCGAACATTCGACAGCTGACGCGCGCGCATGCGCTGTCGCCCACCATCTGTGCCGCGCGCGCTTCTCCTTCGAGAACATTCGACAGCTGACAGCGCATGCGCCGTCGCGCCGTCGCCATCTGTGCCGCGCGCGCGCTTCTCCTTCGAGAACATTCGACAGCTGACAGCGCATGCGCCGTCGCGCTGTATATATACTCAAGGTCGGCGCTCGCTCGCTCAGTTGCCGCTCGTCCGTTGGTTTGTACGGCGCGTCGACGTCCGAAGTCACCGTGAAATGAATGCCAACGAATTCACAAACACAATGATCGACGTCCCTTCGACCAGCGCCGTCCTTTCGCATACGTGTGTACGTGTTCACTCATTTAACACCCCCTCCTACAACCACGTTAACCAATTTAGCCATCGACCCAAGTAAGTCGCAATTTAACACCCCATTTCACAACCACGTTAACCAATTTAGCCATCGACCCAAGTAAGTCGCACTTTAACACCCCGTTAACCAATTATATGCTCCGCATCCTCCTCAGTGTTCCCCCGAGGGAAGCTGCGGGCAATTTTTTTCCCTGCATTCGACGCGTCTCCCGTATGCTCTAGCACGTGCACACGGGTTCTCAAAATGGGTTCCGTGAGCGGCAGAATGTGTGCAACCTATTCGCGGTTTACACCCATTAGCTACTAATTTCTTTAGACAGGCGAGTTCTCATTGCATTTTGCATTTAAAAAAGCCATCGCAAATGAAATCCACACAACAGTGTCTGCAGGTAGAGAGAAACACTTGGTAAAGAGCGAAGCTGCGGTGACAAAACAGTGGTCAAACCATTGTAAACGATATTAATGGGCACCTTAGCGCTTTGTTCGTGACTCATTATACATCAGCGATCACTTGGCACAGTTTTAATTAATGGGGATTCGCCACTGCTTCGTTTTGTAATCGAAACTCGCAACAAGTGCTTAAAGAGGTGTCGCTGCATGCATGCCGGCCTTGGGCTACACGAGCTTTTTGCTTATCTCAATCAGTGGTTCGGTCGGCAGCAGAGTGACTTCGTTTACTTTCTTTTCTTCCTTTTTTTGCAATAAAACCTGCCTCTCTGTGATCGGCGGTTTGTTTGCGTGGACAGGGAGTTTTTCACCTGTCTTGCACGAGCACTTTACTCGAGTCACGGAGCGGTGCGGTCAGCAATCGCAAGTCAATGTATTATTGGGAGTTCCTTATTGACGGTGATGACCTATAGATATTGAAAAAATATGAAACTGGCCAATTTGTGCTACAATAATAGCGCGTGGTTGCTCATGTGGAGAGGTGTTGTCAGTATCACTCTCCCATTACTTAGTGCCATATGCACGTGCTTTACGAGATAGTCTATGCGGCGAGATTTCTTGGCTCTCGCGTTGCAGTCTTGGAGGTGGTCCTGCATGAGGTGGCCACGAGCGGCAGTGCAGCACGCTTTTGTTTGTTAAAAGCTCTTGACGCTATCATGTCAGCCTTTTTTAAGCGAACAACCGATGTTACGTCACTAAGATTCTTGTGCAATCACAATTTTTAAATTTCTTTTTGAGTGTGATGTGTTTTTTCAATAATTCCACGGAACCTAGCTTTCAACAAAACCTTCTTCAGATATTATTTCACGTGTTAAGAGGGCTAGATAGGTCGCGTGTGTGGTATGTAAAAAAGTAGTGCAGTTCATACCTAGCAATAATATGTTCAAAAACTTCCTTCAAAATCTGTTTGTGCGTGGAATGTGTATTATAAGCCAAATAAAATATGCAGTGGTGCCCCCACATTGCTAAACATCGGTATTTTTAAGCTCCATGACAACTTAGTAAAGGCTACTAACTGCTCCAAAATTAAAATTTCGCTGCTCCAAAAACTGCTCCCAATTTAGTTCAAGCCGTCTCAACCCAATTTGAGTAAAGTGTTATCATGAGGTATAAAAACTGAAGGTTTATTCCTGCGGCAAATCTGTCGTAAAGTAAAGAACGCTTCCCATCTCTTCAAAGAGACACTAAAGAGCAAAAAAATCTTTTGCATATTAGTAACTCTAACTTCACTATCCCCCAAAAACAGCTCTTGCCGCGACATGATGCTTGGCAACGGAGGAAACATGCAAGAAGAAAATTTGGGTGTAGATTACACTGAGATTGCCGTGCCAAACACAGTGACGTACGAAATATTGACGACGTCTACTGGGGGAGTCCCACATAGCTTCTACTCAATAAAAAAAGGAGTACATTGTGTTCAGTGGGCGCTACACCTAGCACACGATGGTTGGAAGATTTCATTGAGCCAATGTCGTGAAAATACGACAAAGTCATTTTGAAATTTGCTACGTGATGCTCAAATGCAAGGGTGGAACAGCTGCGCTGATTGCACCAATTTGATAAAATTCTTCATTTGTGCGCCGAACTGTGAGAAAACCATGAAATTTGCCGAAATTGCGCCACAATGCGCTAAAAAGCCCGACCAGCATCAAACATTTCTCATTTTCCTTAATTTGAGCCAGGAATGGAGACCACTTTAGCCACTTGTAGTTTGTGTCATCAATCTCTATATATGCGGGCAGACCCTAACCCTAAATCGCAGTGCTCATTAGCTGCTCATTAGGTCAAGACACTCTCTAAACTCGATCGACCAGATGAAGTAACAAGCCGCGTGCCTGTCGGTCTGCTGACCGCGGCAGATATTTACCGGCGGGACGACGCAACTACAACACAAAAGATGTACGTGTTGCCGTAGCCAGCAACACTTAGTTGGAAATATGAATTTTCTTGTCAGCAATTGCGGCCATGGCATGTTAGGAACCATTAGGAACTAAAGCTGGAAGTGTACAAACTCTCAGCGTATCGAGCTTGTACACTACCAGCTTTAGTTCATGCCGTGACGACGTCAGTTGCCTAAGCAACGTCATATGCGATAGATATTCGGTGCCATCGCGAGGCCAACTGGCACATGCCATTATTAATTTATCTGATCAAACGTGCCTTGCAAGCAAGCCAAAAAGTTGTGCCCTAAACCTTACCCCTCCATGAAAAAAAAAAAGATGGAGGGGGGGATGGTTGTGGCTCGAAAATTTCTTGGTCTTGTTCTAACCTGTGCAGAAGCACCGCTTAAGCCACCTTCGTCAAAGTACATGGGTGGCCGGCGGAGAAGCGTTATAATATTTAGAAGGGGCTTATAGTGTTAGTCTCTAGACACTGCGCAGTTGGTTAAATGAATGATGTATGTATATGCCACATATTTGTGAGAAGTAATATGCTCGCTGATGTCTAAAAAAGTTACTGGCAAAATTATTTCGAGTACAATATGACATCTCTGCAGCTGTAAAATTCAAACAGTTTATTTTCCAGTTTTACAAATCTCATGGTCACCATCTTGGGCAATCCACATTTGAATTCTGAAACACTTTGACAGGCCTGGTGACTTCTTATGTGGAACTCATCATTGTTTGCTGAGTTGAGTGATTAAATAAAATACTACTTTGTTGAAATGGCAGTGGTCACATTCATATATATATATATATATATATATATATATATATATATATATATATATATATATATATATATATATATATATATATATATATATATATATATATATATATATATATATATATATATATATATACATATATATATATATAAGGGAAATAAGTGTATACCTAAGTACCTAAGGGCTCGTTTTTCCGTGTTTTAACACATTATTAATGAGATATAACAGACAGTAATGCCAAAGAATGTACAGGGGAAGTTATTAGAACTAATGGAATGTAAATAAGAAGAAAGAAAAGTGGATGAAAAAATTACCAACTGTGAGCTATATATATATATATATATATATATATATATATATATATATATATATATATATATACAGATATAGATGTATTTAGAGATATATATATATAGTGGGAGTTCAATGGGCTAGTTAGTCTTCGTGAAGGTATGGGATATGGCACAACGGGAGCGTTGTCAACAAGGAGATAAATATATTTATTTCCCAACAGTTTCGGGAGGGGTCCTCCCTTCATCAGGGGTTGATATATATATACGGAAAAGATACTCGTCAATCTGTCGGATAATGAGTTCAGGTATCTTTTCAGTTAAGTTGTCATTTTAAGACTGGAATAAGGTGGTCTGGCGCATGCGCCATAATTTGTATTTTCTTGTGTGCATGATCTCCTCGCCCTCTTGACCGTATATATATTCCCGCAATCTGTGCAATAAAATTGGGTGTATGTGTGCGCTCTGTCCTATCTCTCTGCTATATCTTCCTTTTCCGATGGAGGCAGACATGGTGTAGGCCCGTGTGCTTAGATTTCGGGGCACGTTTAAGAGCCCCAGGCGGTCGAAATTTCCGGAGCCCACCACTACGGCGTCTCTCATATTCATATGGTGGATTTGGAACGTTAAACCCCACAAATCAATCAATGCTATATCTTCCTTCTGAAACATTCCCTGCGCCCAAAGGAAATATATTTCTCTAAAAAACAAATCGCGCTGGCGGTACTGCTGCGTATTCAAGTGCAACAGAATGTAAAAAGGAGGACGTATAGAGGAAAGGGAGAACGTAGAAAGAGGAGGCAGCGTTGCATCTAAGCGGTCAGCCGAGCAAGATTCTGCTCTCGCTCTTCTTTCTAGTGCTGTCGGGCTCGTTTCTAAACCAGGTGGCACGTGTCTGCTATGTTTTTTCGACAGTGAAGACAGCCACCGGCGGAAACCAGGGCCAAACAGTCGAGTTTAAACGGTGTTTTTCCGGAAATGAAACGAGCATATTATGCAACAAACGGCACTGTAAAGTTTTTTTTATCTGGCCCGTTGAGCGTTGAGTAGTGAACTTCAAGACTGACAAAGTTTCCATGCGTCCGTCCATATGACCATCACCACCAAACTATATCTGATGCCACTGCGTGAAGTGAACGAAACGGTAGGCAGGTAGTCTTTTTTTTTTGTAAACAGTTGCTTGTAAAGGAAAGCTGCATCGCCCACAACACTTCTGCAGGGCCACGCTCATACGCCTCTGAACTTTTATAAAAGATGCTCTCGCGGTGAAAACTTGATGCCGAAGTGCCTCTGTTTAACTTAATTTGTGCAAAAGACAGAGTTCTTGTTACGAACAAAGGAGACACTACTCAAGGCTGAGCTTTATGGAGCCAGCCAATTCGGTAAGCGGTTGTCTCACTTGCTGCCGTGGCTAAGTAACATCAGAATTTATGCGCTGCTGGAGAAGTATCAAATGTCTTCGATGTTTACTTGTCGTTTAGTTCACCTAACACACAGTTTCAGTTTTTTTCGCTTGCCCGTGTTGGCCTAAAACGAACATGTCTGTTCAACATCGATAATTGCTAGGCTTTAATGTGCCAATTATCAATGTGCACATTGGCACATTATTATTTAATGTGCCAATTATCATTTTGAGGTATGCTGTAGGGTGCATACCAAGATTGTGACCACTTGGGGTTCTCCAATGAGCACATATCTTTTCGTTCACGGGTGTTCTTTTTATATTTCGTCCCCATCTAAATGCAGCCATTGTGGTCGGAGATCCATCCCGCGCTATCAAGCATAAGACCACGACACTACCCGTGCTATGCTGTCGCAGTGGTTTTCTTGATAAAGTCCAAGTAAATACATACCGCATACAGGGTGTACATATGCCGCCAGAAAAAAAAAAAGTGATGCCGCAGCCACTACTTATTAGTTTTTTTTTTTACTACAGAAGTGCACAGTGTACTATCGTCGCCGCACGGGCATATAAGCCGGTACTACCATAGCACGAAATCCCAACCAGAAAATGACCACGAGGGAGTTGCCATCACTGCACAACACTGTCTCTTCAAGGCCAAATTTATAGATGCAGTCCGCTTTGCAGAGCTTCTCTCCGTTTTCAAGTGCTATTTATGTGAGAGTAGCTTTCAGACAGTTTTAAATGTGAAGCATTTCTTAGCGAACTTCGGCGACAATGGGTCTATCTATCTATCTATCTATCTATCTATCTATCTATCTATCTATCTATCTATCTATCTATCTATCTATCTATCTATCTATCTATCTATCTATCTATCTATCTATCTATCTATCTATCTATCTATCTATCTATCTATCTATCTATCTATCTATCTATCTATCTATCTATCTATCTATCTATCTATCTATCTATCTATCTATCTATCTATCTATCTATCTATCTATCTATCTATCTATCTATCTATCTATCTATCTATCTATCTATCTGTCTGTCTGTCTGTCTGTCTGTCTGTCTGTCTGTCTGTCTGTCTGTCTGTCTGTCTGTCTGTCTGTCTATCTATCTATCTATCTATCTATCTATCTATCTATCTATCTATCTATCTATCTATCTATCTATCTATCTATCTATCTATCTATCTATCTATCTATCTATCTATCTATCTATCTATCTATCTATCTAGTCTATCTGTCTATCTGTCTGTCTGTCTGTCTGTCTGTCTGTCTGTCTGTCTGTCTGTCTGTCTGTCTGTCTGTCTGTCTGTCTGTCTATCTATCTATCTATCTATCTACTATCTATCTATCTATCTATCTATCTATCTATCTATCTATCTATCTATCTATCTATCTATCTATCTATCTATCTATCTATCTATCTATCTATCTATCTATCTATCTATCTATCTATCTATTTAGTCACCTACGACATTTAGCTCTCCTGGCCGTTTGGATAAAGGTATCAATACCAAACTTGGTATGGCATAACATGACTATATGACGATCAAATTTGACCAGTCCTGACATGAAAATCATGACATGTTTGACAGGAATGTCATGATTTACATTTTTTGTGTTGCTGCTTTTGCGGGAGTTTCGTGCACATGATTCGTTGAAAATTGGTATGGCATGACATGACTGCGAGGTGAACGCAAGACACATACCCAAACATTACAATCATGACATGCGTGTCACGTAACAACATGACTACATGTCACGCTCATGATGAGCTCTCGGCCATTTCGCTAGCGTCACATATACCAAATTTGGTTTTACGGTACGTGAACGGATGGTGAAGGTATCTGACTTGTGCGAACAAGATAATCTTGAGATGCGTGTCATGTAACAGCATGACTACATGCCACGCTCATAATGCACTGGTGGCCGTTTCGCTGGCTTTACTTATACGAAATTTGGTATTACGAGACATGGATGTATGACAAAGGTATAAGACTGGTGCAAACATGATAAACCTGAGTTGCGTGTCATGTAACAACATGACTACATGCTATGCTCATGATGCACTCACAGCTGTTTCACTAGCTTCACATATGCCAAATTCGGTATTACGTTATGCGCACGGACGACATCAGTAAATGACACAACCAAACATCGTAATCACGACATGCGTGTCATGTAACAACATGACTGCATTCCACACTCACGATACGCTCGCGGCCGTTTCACTAGCTTCGCGTTTAGCCAAATTTGGTAATACGTGACATCAATGAATGAAGAAGGTATGTAAGCGGTGCAAACATGATACTGATGAGGTGCTTGTCATGTGAGAACATGACTACATGCCACAGTCACGACGCCAATACACTTCGACGAGACCCGGCGTGCGTGCGTGCCACCGTTCGTTTCGTAGCGTCACGCCAGCGTTGCCCCGACAGGCGCCGGTGCTGCCATATACTCGCAGGCGCACTCTGCGTTGCTTTGACGTGTGCGCGTTTCATCGCGTTCGGCGTCCCCACATCTCGAATAGAGGCAGACGCAGTGCTGTCTGGGTAACGCATTGGCGCAAAATGCAGCATGTCTAATTTGGGACCGGTTGCCGTCGGGCCACTATGACGGACGCTGGTCGCGCCGGTCGCGCTTGGCGTCAGACCATAGAGTGCACGCGTTTTGCTAACGAAGCGTCGCTCTGCCCAGTGTTCGCGCGCGTCAACGTTACGTTGAAGCATATTGGGCCATTCATGATGCACTGGAGACCATTTTGCTAGCTCCACATATACCAAATTCGGTGTTACGTGGCGTCAATAGATGACAAAGGTATATGACTGGTGCAAACTTGATAATTATGAGACGCGTGCCATGTAAGAACATGACAACATACCACGCTTATAGCGTGCTCGTGGCCGTTTCGCTACCTCCACATATACTAAATTTAACATCACGTGACATGAATAGAGGACGAAGGTAAACGACACATAGAAACATAATAATCATTACACGGAAGTCGTGTATGGCATAATTTATCTGCACCTCTTATCGTTGTGCTGATTGAAAAGTGGCATATAAACCTTCTTTATTAGTGCTTCGCATATCATCAATTCCCACTGTACATGGGATCAGCAATTTTTTGTAAAACCACAGGGCAGTATTACTGGCGCAATGGCTTTCACAGCTATTCGTTCCAAAATAAAGCACGGCAGCGCCACAAGTGCATGCTCTCCCTAAAGCCGGTCGTCTGGGCGCGAATGGCTGAATTGTGTCGGGACTCTCTGCCAAGTGCTGTTTTTTGGTGAGCCACCTATCCAGTCCTAATTTCCTATGAAACTAAGACTTCGGATCAATGCAAGTCTCAAAAGGCACGTGAAATTTCGGAGGTTTATTTATTGCGAAAAGAACAACATAGGAAACCACATCAGCATATTCCTCATAGCACTTGGATATATAATTTTAAAATTATTACAGGAGCCTTGCAATAATCGACAAGTGTCAGTGCTGTAACTGGGTTTGCACAGATTTTTTCATCTTGTGTTGCCCTCTAGTGGTCAGTCATCCTCTTGTGCAGTGTTAGCTTATGTGTGCCCAAGAATAATCCAGTTCGTGCGGTCCGTGTCTTTTTGTCCTGTTTTAAATTTATACAGGAATAGACAACAGCTGCAGACTAGTTCACCTGGCTTGCAAACCTGTAAGTCATGATCAGAAATCATGAAATACCTTGTGTTTATTTATAAATTAGACAAACAAGCTTGTGTTTTAATCAACTTTAATCGAAACATTTTTCGAAATATTTTGTTATGCAGCAGATTTTTCTTGCGCAATGATCATTGAAGTATATGTTCATTTTTTCACAATCGCCACACGGCCTTTGATCTGAATAGTTCATTATAACATCTGTTCTCATTGTTTTTCATGTTTTTCATTGTTTTAGCTTGCATATATGTTATACTGCAGTACTTAGAACTTATGTTGAGGTGTTTTTTTCTGCCCCGCCGCGGTGGTCTAGTGGCTAAGGTACTCGGCTGCTGACCCGCAGGTCGCGGGTTCAAATTCCGGCTGCGGCGGCTGCATTGTCGATGGAGGCGGAAATGTTGTAGGCCCGTGTCTGAAAAAATGTTGTAGGCCCGTATCTGTCGGCGCAGGACATCCTGTTCCTGCTTCAGCACGACATCATAGAACCGACTATTATGCGCTGTAACGATAAAGCCGTGCGCGCACTCTATCTTAGAGGTGCGTTTGATAACGTCAAACACAGTAGTATTATTTCTAGCCTCTCTACCACCAACTGTGGCCAGAAGACTTTCAATCACATTTGAGTCTTTCTATCTTATCGCGCCGCTGTCATCCACCTCAATTATATCAAACATAACTCGTACCTATCAGGCACGCGGGGTACACTCCAAGGTGCAGTCCTGTCACTCCTACTCTTTAACCTTGCCATGAAGAACCTCCCTTCCCTTTTGCGCGAGGTCGAGAGAATACATCACGTACTATATGCCGACTATATTACAATTTGGACCAATACCGGTTCTCCAGCACAGATTGAAAAGCGTCTACAACAGGCTGCCCTTCTGGTGAACGGCTATGGTGCTTTATGTGGCCTAGAGTGCTCTCCAGCTAAATCGGCTATTCTCTCGGTATCCGACTTACCTCCACACCAGGTTTTGCTTACGTCTGGTTCCGTTCTATCAGTTGAGAAAATTCGAGTTCTTCGGCTTCACATTCCTTCATCTTTGGATCCCAAGGACACAATAGCAAGCCTGTGACGCACCAGCGAACAAGTGAGCCGTACGATACGGTGGGTATCTACCAAGCGCGGCGGGCTCTGCGGGACCCAGTTTATGTGGTTGACCCATGCGATTGTGACCAGCCGTGTCCTGTACGCCTCTCCTTACCTTCGCCTGCATCGTCACCACGAGAGCCAGCTAGATGTATTCTTTCATTCAGCGTACAAACGCGCACTGGACCTTAACACAGCCGCCCCCAAAAGCCGATTCGCGGCACTGGGCGTACATAACTCCTTTGCAGAGCGGCCGAAAGCTCATCGTATTAGCCAAATTAATTGTCTGTCACAGACGCCCTCATGGCTACGCCTACTATACAGGCTCGGCCTCAGTGCGATCTCCGATCAAGACACTCCGACGCCCATACCAGAACTTTGGCGGCAAAAAATATGGGCGGAACCACTACCCCACAAAATGAATCCCGAGCTACATCCCGGACATAGACTAGCACTTTCCGGGGCCCTTGAGGCGTGATACTCCGACCGCCCTGGCATTTTATACGTAGACGTCTCGGTCTCCTCCCCCTCAGATTACTTCATGGCCGCTGTGACCACAGAGAAAAACACTTTGATGGCCTCTTCTTTAGAGCCAACACTGTGACGCAAGCTGAGGAGGTTGACATTGCTTTGGCCACCTCGCATCCAACATCACGCATCAATATGACGAACTCACGCTCAGCCTGTTCCCAATACGTTCAGGGTTTCATCGCCCCGCTGGCAGCTCACTTACTTCGGGCAGCCTGTAGGCGCTTTAACCCTCACCCCTCACCCCTCACCCTCATTTCTCGCGGCCTGTCGTAACACGTGACAGTATAGTAAAAACCCCAGGCTACTCGGGCCTGCCTTGCAACGAGGTGGTCAACCTCACTGCCCGCGCTTCTTTCATCCGGGCAGTTACACCTTCATGTCCCGAGACGGAATCTGGAAATACGAAATTGACATGCTTACGTGAAATTCTTGCCTGTTACCGGGATTCGTGCCGCCTCTACCCGGACCCTGCAAGGGGTCTGGAGAAAGCGGATGAGCAAATACTACGCCTTCCAAGGCCAACACTTATGTCAGTCCAGCGGTCGCCAGGCATTTTTTGCAGGAAATCAGTGGCTCGACCTGCCAGGTCCTGGTCGACACCTACCACGTCGTCGCTTCGTGCCCTACTAACCATTTTCCTTTTTCACCCCCTTTCCCCTTCCAACCAGAGTGGCTTGGGAGGAGTAGCTGCTCGTCTGCTCGACCTTAAATGCTCAACGCTCCTTGGTAGGGCGTGCTCGAGCCGCTTCCAACTATATTGGCATCCCGGAATAGGGTCTTGCCACTCAATCATGCAATTTGCCGCAACTCTGTGGTACATTTTCTGTGATTAAATGTTTCAAACACCACCGCGCTAGTGCACGTCTCTTTTGTAGTCAAGAAAGATGCCATCGACTTCCGCTCTGTATGCTTTTTTCATCTTTTATTGCAGTTCCTGTCATTGTAGTTACAGTTTACACTCCGTGTTCTTGAGCTTCTTTTCGGGTTTAATTGCTTTTCTTCAAGCATGTACCTGTACTAGGCAGTGACTGTGATTTATGTCAAGACACTGTGTCTTCCTTTACTTCTCTTTGCCATGTCCTGTTTGCCCTGACCGTCAAGAATATTTTCCAGATTGTCCAATTCGCTACAGTAGTTGTTACGACATAGACAAAGCCAACAGCCGCGTTTCCCTGGTTGAAAGCTTCGTTCTCCTCTCTTTATTGCGTTCTTACGTGCCCCCCACCCCTGTGCTCGCGTCTGCACAGGTCTGGTGCGCAGCATAGCGTTTCCCGCCAACGTTTTTTTGCGACAAACTTAACAACCTCCTGGAGCCGCGGTGTGCTCGCTTGCCTCCAAAGGCTACAACCGATGAACCGCACCACAAACTTGCTGGCTGAAGATTCGCAAACGTTTCTGATAGTTAGCATCCCACTGCAGAAAAGTTGCGTAGGCTTGAAGAACGCATGGTTGAGTGAGTTTGCCAAGAGGTGTTACATAGTGACGGAATGACTTTGAGAAAGATGATGTTCAGCGAGGCGGCGGCTTGTCTTTCGGGGGAAGCCGTCCATTCAAGCTCTAGGGTACGTAAATGGCTTCGCGGTGACTTTGCTTGATATCCTTAACGTTCCATATCGACACCCGGTGCGCTCGCTTCTCTGTTTGGCGCTGCTGGTCGCATCGATACGATGTAGAAACTCACGCTGGTGGCTTTCGCGCTTGTTACGTCGCTTCTTTTAATAATACGAGCCTGAATTTGTTCTGCTTTTGTAGACTCTGAAGACTCCCTGATAATCAGCGTTATTCTAGGAATGTTGTTGGCATTTTATATAAAGCCTCTGCAGTTGCTGCGCTAATAAGCTCCGCCTCACTACTTCGGGTGTCAGGTGGTCCTGAGTGTGTGCCGGGCTTACAGGTGCATCCGAGTTGCATGAAGACTTCGGGATCAAAAATGATTCATCTTCGCTCGATGAGAATAACAACGCCGAAGCATTCTGGTTTCGTCATTTGGTGATTTCGCCAAGGACAGGAATCTCTGCAGCGTTCGAAGGCAGCGGAAATTTATCCTCACGCTTTGTGACCGATAGTTAATTGTCGGCGCTCATGCTGGCGTCGCGAACGATAGGACACATCGAGCTGGCGTGTTTAGGTCCATGAGTCTGACACACGGTGGTGTTTCTGGAGACATGGCTGCAGGAATCAACAAACGACTGGTTGATAATGGTGGATCCCACATGGCAAAAGTTCTCGTTTGCACCGGATCCCTGCATGATGCGCATGGTTTAGTGCTGGAGATGTGCGGTGTGGTACTCGTACATCCAGCGCAGGTCTCTGGCGTCAGTCGCTATCTCTTGTGGTATTTGGCGGCGTCGTAGATGGTCGTGCGGTCTATGCACTCGGTTGAGTGAAGTTCGTAGCAGCGCTGCTCCTCGTCGTACCGATCATTGACTTGCCTGGGCTGGGTAGATATGCTACCACCAGGATCGGGCTTAAGGAGCATGTAGGGTGAGTAGTAGGGTTCCGTGGGTTGTTGCTCACTAGGCTAGTCCTGCAGGTGCATAGGGTCACGCAACGAACAATACGTGCGTTTGCCTTCTTCGTCTGGGATGAGGGACAGCCTATGCAAGCTGCAGCTCAGACTGCGGGAAACCGAGTCCTTGTAGTTGATGTGCATGGAGCACTTGGGATTTGTCATGTCCATCAAACTCTCCACGGCGTGCCTTGCGGATGAATCCTCGAGCTGAAGTGCCGCGGATTGCGTTGAAAGCGTTGGGTTATTCAGCGTGTGCCCAAAAGTCATTGGAGTTGTAGTAGGCGTTCGCTCGATGGCTTGAAGGCTGTCAAGGTGGTCGTCGATGAGGACAACTTTTTGGCCAAACCTTTCGGTGATCACCTTGACGGCGATGCTGTAGTTCCCTTCTGTGAGACGTATTCCTTTGATGGCCTGCTTCGCTGTGCCGGATAAGTACGTATTGAAGTACTTGAACTTTCGATACTGGTGAGATCGAAGTGTGTGTGAATGGTCGCCTCGTAATGCACATTGAACTTTTCAATACCGGTCAGATCGATGTGCGTGTAGTTGGTCGCCTCGTAATGCACCCAGAACCCCTGCCACTCGTTGTTCTCGCCATTGAAGACGGGCACTTGAAGCGCGATTCACGAGCTTGCTGCGCGTGGCCTACTGTGATTGACGATGGTTTGGCCGGTAGTGTCCTAGTGGGCAGCTCCCATGGAGGGGCTGGATACATCGCTCGTACCCGCATGCCCTGACTGGTTGACTCCCTCGATGGTAGAGTCAATCATTGCACGCGCGTTCATGGCAGATCGAAGCCTGCTAATGGCTTTCGCAATCTTCTCGTGGTAGCCAAGAGCGCCCTCAACTTCTTCACCAAACTCTTCCCTGTCGAGGACGTCAGCAATGTGTTTATCCAGTTGGGCAAGAGCTGAATCTTTGTCACAGAACTCGTCAAGGATTTTCTGCAAGTCGCTGGTAGACGGTTATGAGTCTGCTCGTGGCACCTCAGAAGTCTGGTTGTGGCAACTCGAATGATGCTGCGATGTCTGCGTAGTTTGTCCATTCTGGGAACGTCTAGATGCTGAGGATATCGGCCTTTTTCCGCGCTATCGGACCTAATATGTTACGATAGAGACGAGACCGACTCCCACGCAGCCCTGGTTGAACGCTTCGTTCTTCTCTCTTTATTTTGTGCTCTAGTGCCCACCGTCCCTGCGCTCGTTTCTTCACGCGTCTGGTGCACAGCATAGCGTTTCCCGCCAACGTTTTCCCGTGGTAATCTTAAGAGGTGTACAGTGTGAGCTCCCCAAGCATATTTATGGCACTGCAACTATGCGCAGGGTGCGTCATATTTGGCAAAAACATAAAAACGGAACAAATGCGTCTTCCCTTACCTTCACCGCGCTGCCACTCGCTTCCGTACACGTGCTGAGCTTTCACGCTGCACTTGCAGCAGGGCGTAAGAGAGAGAAAACATTCGATTAGTATGTATAACTAAAGCGTGTGGGAAGGAACCTATGACGATCTCGACCGACGCGGCCCGTTGAACCAAAGCTTGGCGGACCTGAGGAGGCCGGTCGCAGAGGGCACCCTTCCACAGCTCTGTTGTGGAAGGGGTGCTGGATAGTGGGAAGAGAAGGAAATAAAAGTGTGGCCACTTTACCGTGACATGAAATACTGCTGGGGATAAAGCAGAATGCTGGAGCTCCCAAAGCCTGGGAAAGAGCCTGCGTAGCGGTCAGAGTAGAATTCATGCAAGGATAAGAGGCGGCGGAGCATATGCATTTGGAGTTAGTGGAGAGATACCTCTTCCTCTCGCGAGAATGGTGGTGAGGGCGGCTGCGTGGTGCGCCTACGCCTGGTGTAAAATGCGAGTATGTCTCGGTATGTGAGTGGAGGGCCCATTTGATCTCGACGTTCGGCCTCGCTATGCAGGGTGGCTCGGTGGGTAAGTTCTCGAGTGGCCACGTGAGCGCGATCATTACCCGGCATGGAGGCGTCGCCAAGGGTCTAGAGCAGGTGCATACCTTGTGCGCTGGATGTGTCGTAGTTTTATGCCGTGAGTACGATGCAGAGGGCCGCCTTGGAAAAATCGCGTCCTATCAAAAAGGCTATGCATGCATGTTGTCAACCGGTTAATAAGTAAATTTCTCCAGGATTACCAAGAGCATGTCGGACAGCGAACGCAACACCAAGGACTCGGTGTCTATAAAAGTATAATTCTGTAAAGAGGCAGCGGTCAGTAGTATTGTGTTGCCATCAACACTACCGTGGCACACGTGTAGCGCCATCGTGCAGAATCGGTGTATAATGGGTTGGTTTCAGCGGTGCCACTGAGCATGAGCATCGAGTACCAAACACGGATGCGCCAGTGCCCTGCGTCATGCTCAGGACTCATGTTCAAGGGTAGTGGATGCACCTTAAAGGTTCAACGTACACAAGGTGGGATAACGATAGCGGTGTCTTCGACGTGATCATGCAATACTGGGTCTCCCAGTAACGAGAGCGCTTGTCGCCCAGTGGGTGTGAGCAAAAGGCGTTGCCTTTGGCTAGTACATTGAGCTTCCAATAGTACGGAGAGTGTATAATGGGACGTGTCATGGCCGTGTAGTGTGGAAGGCCACTTGCGAACTTTGTCGCCTTTCGCAGCATCACGTCGACCCACGCCTGCTCCGACTGGGTAAGTGTGTCAAAAAGGAGAGGGTATGTGATACTACTGATGACGCAGGCATGGTCCAGCCAAAGCAGATCGCGTTCTCGCAGTGCCGAGCGCCGGTATTAACCGTCGTATTATAGCGAGAATATTTTAAATTTGTCGGGACAAAATAGAAACAGTTTAGTCCGCTCTTCCATTCGCTTGAACGTGCAAGCCAAGTATGCGAGCCGCTTCACCTTAGGCAGTGCCATACACATGTACAACGATCTCGGATGGCGGCGTGATGCTACGCGCTCAGATAATAACAAGCTCCGACTTTAGAGGGCAACAGGTCAAGATCCGCTGTGGTACGTAAGTGGTAACGGTGTATGCTGCCTGCAATAGGCCATCCTGAATAGCCCCGTCTGAGCCTCGCGTCATCCAGATCGTTATGTCGTCTGCGTAAATTGCATGGGTGACATCGGGGATCAGATCGAGCTGCTGTGGTAGTCTTGCCGGGGCAATAATAAACAGGAAGGAGGACAAAACTGATTCCTGAACTGATTCCTGACCGGGACCTGTAAGGCGAATTGTGTCCGAACTGTGTGGCCCTATCCCAATGCTAGCTGTCTTATTACGCAAAAAGGAATGAATGTAATTATACATGCCACAACGGGATTTTGCATTATTCTGTAGGATCAAATTGTGTGCCACATTATCAAATAGTCCCACTGTGGTGGTCTAGTGGCTGAAGTACTCGGCTGCTGACCCGCTGGTCGTGAAATCAAATCCCGGCTGTGGCCGCTGCATTTTCGATGACGGCGAAAATGCTCTAGGCCTGTGTGCTCAGATTTAGGCACACGTTAGAGTCACATGCTAGGTGGTCGAAATTTCCGGAGTCCTCCACTACCGCGTCTCTCATAATCATATGGTGGTTTTGGATCGCTAAATCCTACATATCAATCATTCAATCAACGTTATAAATGCTCTTTTAAATCAAGGGCGGGGACTGCCCTTGTCTGGGCACGTGACGAAGGGCCCAGCGCCTCTTCCTTGAGCTGTATAAGAACATTCTGCGTAAAAACATGTGCCCAAAATCCAAATTGTGAGTGCGAGGAGAATGAATGTCACTCGAGGAAAGCCTGCAGACGCCGTGAAATAACGTGTTTCATTAATTTTTCTACGCAAGAGGTAAGGGATATCGGCTGCACATTTTATACGGTTGTGGGCTTGCCTGGTTTAAGCATTAAGAAAATGTCCGCATGACGCCATGCCTGTGGTAGTGTGCCCTTATGCCAATAGTCATCGAGATTTGTTTGATGAATAAGATCTGAGTCACTGAGTTTATGAAGGGCAGAATATAGAATCGGATCGGAACCTGGTGCCGTACTTCGACAAAGATCTTGAAGAACTACCCGAACTTCATCGGCAGTTATGTCGGCGTTGAGTTCCTCGTTAGAAATCGCCTTGTGTGGGTAGTCGGGATACTTTGGCAAGGGACAGGTAGCAATAAAACGCGTTTCAACGGATTTGAGGAGACCGGATGGCTCGTTGCTGTACATATTCGCTAAGCAATTTAGTTGGTGAAAAGTTCGAGTTTTAGTAGCGAATGAATTTATAAGGGCGTGAAGTATTGACAATGTTTTTGCAGTGCCCATAGTGCCTGAAAGACGCTCGCCGAAACGCCGCCAGTTGTTCCGAACGAGATGATGCGCGTATTCTTGTGCCTTATGAGAGTTCGTCGATACGCCGGCGAAGCTTGCGATTGAGACCTTGGCACTTCCAACACCGCGTGAGCCCTCTATGCGCCTCCCACAGATGAATAAGATGTGGGCCCATGTCCTGGTTTGCAGTTTTGGTAACTACTGCGCGCGTACACGCACCTAGGTCATAGCCATTTGTCATCTTCTGACTCTTCGGTAAGGTTCTGTCTGCGCTCTCTGAACTGCACCCAGTCTGATACGCACCTTCCACTCGAGACAGCTTGCATAGTGCAGTGTTAGTATAGTGGGCACAATGAAGTGGTCACTGCCAAGACGTTAGTCGAGAGAACCAAGTTCTATTACTGGTTGAAGTGGGTGCTTTGGCGTGTTGGTACGTGAGTAGGCCTGTGGTTGCGCACTCAGACAGGGAAGTTGTCCTTTGATGTCGGTAATTGTACGAGCTATGAGAATCATTTAATGAGTTTTTTGACTATCACTTTTGTACTTTTAGTTTTACTGCATATGTATATATGTGTCGTTTGAAGAATAAAACTTTTGTTGTAAATCAGCGCTACATACGTGTACTTCTTCGTCTGGTCTCTTGTTTTTACGCGGTGCTTGTTTTTTAACTATTACTGGTCCTGTGTTTTTGGAAATGGTGAGGTCGGGGCAAATGTCGCGTGAGACACTGTTCACTGTGCGAGTAGGGTGTCCGGGATCTGTATACAATGTGCATCACAAGTTATATACATCATCCCCGAGTCTAGTTGCTTCGACTACTAATTTGCGCCACCCCCCAACTGTGTGCACAGCATTGAAATCTTCGCACACAAAAAGGGTGCACCCAAAACGCCCAAATTCAATTAGAGTTTATGAAAAAATATGTACGTGAGCGGGGAGAACTGTACACGTTCGTATATAGAAACTGCAACTTTTCTTACCCTGGGTGATTTTTTCAGAGATCTTTTTTGAGGACTATCGATGCTTGTAGTGTGGGTGTTGCATGTGATGGTCTTCGAACTAAGGCTCCAACGAGCGGTGAGTTACCTACAAAAGAGTTGAAACCAGATAGAGCAGGGGAAAAGTTTGGCTTCTGTAGAAGAATTACATCTGGAGGGTTAGTGGTCATGGCAATGTACAATTGCAGGGAGCCCCTCTTTTTTTGGTATCCCTGCAAATCTATATCCATACCACGATCTGCTTCTTTCCTTTTAAGAAACACCATTATCATTTTGAGAGGAAGTGGTCCGGCGGAAGTATGGGTGCGTCTGCCTTGCACCTGTTAGTGGTGGCTGGGGCCGTATGGCTTCAGAATTTGGTAGGGAAGCGACAAACTCAAATCGTGAGATTAAATCAGCGAAAAGGGAGTACGTGAGCTTTTCTGATGCCTGTATGACTGCAATTATCTCTTCCTGAAGAGCTAGAATCTCCTGTCTCACAGTCTCTATAGCTCTTGAATTCTATTGTTTGTTCACTCTATTGCTTATTCCAGCTGCACATGCATCAGTGCGTAACGTGCTTTCATGTCGCGGTGTGGCTGTGGGATTTCGAAGTAAGGATCGAAATTCGTATTCAGCGGCGGAGGGGGTGGGACATGCTATGAAATGAAGGTTGAGGGGTACTGAGCTGTTCGGGACTCTGCCCCCAACTCACCTCCCTAAGTGCTGCCTTGGCTTTGCTGGTCCCTGAAGCCTGTGGTTGCTGATGCTCCATGGAACACTCTTAAAAAATGGAGGGACGTTCTCTCCATTTAGGGAGGAACGGCAATGTCCCCAATGTTCATCTTTAAATAGACAAACGTTGCTCCCTTTGCCATAAAGAAACATGTTCCTCCCTATGAAAATCAACATGGCTGTCTCCAGCCGAAGCGAGTAGGCTTAGCAAATGTAACGATTCTCAACTAATAAGGAGTACACGGCATTGAAAGTTACAAAAAATGGTCCCGCTGAGCTTTATATTGAACGAAATTAATATAAAAACAAGCAGACGAACCCGTGGTGATAAAAACATCGCGAAAGAAAACGACGGAGCAAGCAGGTTTTGTTCGGTCAGCGAAGCAACGTTCACTCCGAAAGAAACGGATATCAAAGTCCTCACCTGAAGAGTGCATGCTAGGTTTGCTGTATTTATTTCTCGCAGATTAACATAGTGTAGTGACGTTATCCATGCGTTTACGGGGCCGCAGGTCACGAGATGTGCCTCCAAACCGTACATTCGATCGCAGCGAAACCATTCCGACTCAGTAGTGCAGCTTTCGTAGATAGATGTTCAACGTTATACAAGTAGCTGGAGGTGTGAGAGCGTCATATTCATGAAGTAGGTAGTAGCTGGCGCCATCTGGAGAAAATGAACAATACTACAAAAAAAGAGGTCGCCTGCGGTGAAGGAAGTTGTCATTCCCACTATCATGGCTCCCTTGCCGATTGTTTACGCCTGAACCCATTCAGGATTACTCACTGACACCGTAGGCCTAATATGCACTCATGCAAAGCATATAGCTAGACATGCACATAATACGCAACAAGTACGCTAACATAAACGCTAACAACACGCAACAAGAGCGCATTCAACCATTCGCAGCAGCGGCACACACTTCGACGTGTTTACTCACACCCTACCAGGAAAGCGCACAAGCTTATATAGCGATGAATTTCGACTGACCATAGTGGCACAAGTTACAAGTAAGTTTTTTTACACTTTTTTCACGTTTTGTGGCAATACCACAACATGTGCACAAGTAAAGAAATTGTATCCGATGCTTAGACAAACGGAAGTTTATGAACGGTTGCACAATGATGAACGGAATAATACTAGAGCTGATCTGGTTTTCACGAAAGCGAATACCCCCAAGCCATAAATAGAATGCCCACGGCATTCTGAACGCTGCGCCATCTCTTGACCACTGCCAAAGTTATTTTTTTTCTTGAAGCCTCCGAGAATGCAAACGCTTGCCATGCGCTAGCCATTTAGAAGGTCACGTTTTTTTTATTCTTCTTCTTGTTACTCGGAGAGGGCGCAGCATGCAGACCAAACTTGGTCTCTGTCATGGTAGGTGTTCTGGGGTTACCTCGACCTCGTTTAGTTGTTTCGTGTTAACGTTTGCTTATATTCTTTTTACAGGCCTACCACGAGTGTGACCGTTAGCCATGGATACAGTACACCACTAGCCCTTCAATGACAATGTTTTTAATGCGGTAACGACCGTTCTAGCAGTGTATACGTACGTTACAACGCGGGTCTTGCGAGAGAAATATGCGATGACCTCGAATCCGACGATATTTTTTCGTGAGCTATGGCGGTGGATGTTGGCGTCGCGGGAACTCTATTGAGTGGAGGAACTATCGCTGTAGTGCGCAAATTTACTATAACGTTATAGCATGTTGTGCCTACATTTTTCCGCTTCAGATGCCTCTCGCGATTTGCCTCGCGTGTCAACTTGCAATCATAGTGCGTGCCATAATTTTGTTGTTAGCGCTGTGGCTGTGGTGGTTATTACTCTAGATTTGGAATACCCTTTCACAAAGGTGAGTGAGCGTTAGTACTTACCTGCTGTGTACAGCTGTTACTAGAAGTGCATTTTGTGTTGAGATTCTCACGACAGAGGAGAATCATAGACGAGAAAGGCATACTGCACGCGTGCATAATTCCGTCTTACCTCTCTGTGCTGGCATGGGCAATTCAAAGCGCATGCGATTGAGAATATGGTTTAGCTGAAAGTAGTCATTGGTTTACTTTTCACACAGGTTTAGTTATGATGATGTTTAAAACGTTTCCAATTGTTGTAACCTAGTCTGGCGAATAAACGCTCGGTGAAACTTCGCAGCCTGTTTCCCATTGGGCTTTCACCTGCCGTGGTAGCATAGCCTTAATGGGTGTCGTGTGACTATGCTGGAGAACGCAGGTTCGACTTGCGGCCACGGCGACCGTATTCGAATGGGGGTAAACTGCAACGAACATACGTATGGCCGTAGTGGCACGTATAACTCTATCAAATGTATATGATCGTGCTTTCACGCATGGACTGTAGAGTGGTATCAGGTTTCCTAGAATGTTGAAAAATTAAGTGTGATGCTTTATTTTGCGCCTCGTGGAATTCTTGAGTGCTGTTGGTGCCGTGCGAAACTAAACATGAATGGGCTTACCAAGTATGCCAGCACCAAAAAAAATGATTATCTTTGTACACTCTAAGATAATCGATAAAGCAAGACTGCTTGGGAAGCAGAGCTCCTTGTATTCGTGACAAATTAGTAGTATCAAACAGCACGAGATACACATGGAAGTGTGCGGAGGATCGTGCGAGTGCCTGACGATAAAAAAAGAGAGGCTTTTACGCAACACCGATAAAACAAAAGAAAACGTCAATCCTGCATTGCTTATATAAATTTTAGGTAAAAGCAATCGCTTGTGACTGGCCGCGGCTGGCTAGGCTTGGCGTGCGCATGCGCGCGCGCAAGACCCCCCATGATTGAGGAGAAACTCGAACGCTGAAGGAGAAACGTTGCTCCTTTGGTCTTTACCGCGAGAGGGCGCGATGGGTAAAGCGCCCGAAAGGGAGGAAGTTGCTGCGCCGAAGGAGGAATGGAGCCTGTTTCTCCATTCTCGCTCCCCTTTTTTTAAAGTGTAGTGGTAGTAGTTGCCGGCTTGCCTAAGAGTGCCTTCTTGTAGGGCGAAGGGGATGCCTGTATTACAGAGATTGCACGGCGCTTCGCTTGGATGCCTAAGGAAGTTGACTGGAAGTGGGATCGGGACTTCGATTTTCTCCGTGCCTTGAAGCGGAATGTGCGCCGCACCTTCGAACGGGACCGTCTATTGTTCATCAGTGGTGTTCGCGTACGCATCAGTTATCGACGATGGTGGAGAAGCCTCATCGGTGCATTTCATCAATTGTCGCTGTTTTTGTCGCCCCGCCGCGGTGGTCTAGTGGCTAAAATACTCGGCTGCTGACCCGCAGGGCGCGGGTTCGAATCCCGGCTGCGGCGGCTGCATTTCCGATGGAGGCAGAAATGTTGTAGGCCCGTGTGCTCAGATTTGGGTGCACGTTGAAGAACACCAGGTGGTCTAAATTTCCGGAGCCCTCCACTACGGCGTCTCTCATAATCATATAGTGGTTTTGGGACTTTAAGCCCTACATATCAATGAAGTCGCTGTTTTTGTCGATGGCTTTTTGAATCCTTGTCGATGGCTTTTTGAACCCAAGATCTGTTGAAAGGCTCTTGTAGGCGTCACGTGCCCTGTGGATCAGTTGTGGCATGATCCACTTTACAGGATTTGCACTGTGGAGAGCACGGTTGCAACGCTGCACTGCTTACAAACGGTCACAGTCAGAATGGGACAATGATCAGCTCGGTGTCCAAATTTGAGGCAAGCTTTGCCGACGTTGTGTCGGGGACAGTGAGGGTTGCAGCGTAGCTCTGCTCCAAAAAAGCAGATGAAGCGGGTCACATGAAGGCTTTCGAAAGTGACGAGTGCAGTATTCGTCTGACCCATCATCCGAGCTTGTAGTATTTGGATTCCAGTCACTTGCATTTCCTCTACCAGCCTATGTGAAGCGGCACCTGGTTCTAGTCCGGGAACAATACACTTGCACTAGTTGTCGAGGGCTGCCAGATATACAGATACTGGGTAGGTGCGCTGGCCGAGTGACAGCTCTTGGACCTAGGAGGGCGTCTATAATGTGTGGTGATGGCGTGCGTATGACGGCCAAGTTTTGCTCTGGGAGGGTTCGTAGGTTGAGCGTGGTGTCCAAGGTTGGTCTGGGTCATAGATCCAATCTGAGGCCTCCGTGAGGACGCAAGACCATCTTTTCATCTCTGAATGAAGGAGGAGGTAGGCGCTTTGCCGTCGTCCGTCTCAGCTTGGCTTGAGGGTTTTCCGAGTCAGTTCGGAGGGGCGATGCTACTTCGAGAGCTGCAGCATTGAGGGTGCGTCACTTGTTACGGACCACCTTCCTGCAGGCAACATTGTACGCGTCTTCCTCCACCATGTTTGAAACGTCGGTGAAAGTGGTGGAATATTCGTCCGTGCCTTCCCCAAGTTGCTTGTCATTGTTATGTGCAGTGATATGAAGACTATTAGCGTTGCGGTTGAGTGATGCTCTGATAGCACCTGCCTTGTCAGTGTCAGTGAGCGTCTCCTCAGCGTCACGGAGCGTCGTAGGCGTCGTTTGCTCGCAGCCGCTAGCAAGAACAGTGCTTAATAGCGATATTAATCCTAGACGCTGCCTGTGTGTAAGGTCGTGGTGACTGCCGCAAAGAGTGCGAGATGGAACGCTGCCCTTTGCAAGCGAGTGGCGTGCATCTGCGTCGCCGTGCCTAGGCGGTACCGACAACGGCTTCGTTAGGCTTAACGGCTGTTCGTCACCTCGGGACTCTGAAAGCGAGTGAATCAAGTAGAAACAGACTCACAGTGTCCGCAGAGGCACTCGGGAGCACCAGTATCTTGGTGTGTCGAACTGTGCAGACTTATCGGATGCAGCACTCGACTACCATCCATATGTTCAAAACATCAGGCCTCATTCTCTCTCTTTGAAAACCCCACTGCACATGCCTATGCGGCCCCATAAAAAGGGCAGTTTCGAGTGCATCTTCGGCAATACAACGGCGTTTAGTTGTTTTGTGCTGCCACACGCCATCCAGCTTTGGAACGATCTCCCTGGCGATATCTTTTCGATCACATATCACAAAGCCTTTCGCCACCGCCTATTCGAACATTTCATGCTTGCGTAGTCATTTCTCACTTATTCTTTTCAGGTGTGTTATCTTGTTTAACGTTGTATTATGTCACATTGTAGTATTGTAAACGCTGCCAAAATTTTCTTTATTTTTCAACCGCTGACTGTTCATATTAATTAGGTTCGTGTTCCGTGCACGCTCTTCCTTTGTTTAGTTTTTCTACTGGGGTGTTACTCTAGCTTTTCTGGCAGTCGTTTGCATCACAGTGCACTTTACAGAATGTATTGTTTTGATTTCATCTTTTTCTATACTTATCACATGTCATAATTTACCATGTATCGCCCCCCTTACACAACACTCCGAGAAGGAGCCTGTGAGGTATTTTGAATAAATTAATAAATAAAAAGAAGATTTAAACAGGAGCCAGTGCGAAATACGTTCAGACGCTGTGGCCTCCTGGCGGCGAATCCCGGCTGGCAAAGTACCGCTTAAAAAGTGTCTCCCAGTTGTACAAAACTTCGAAAATTGAAAGTATAATCAAAGCAGAAACGTTCGCTACTCATTTTTACGATGTGCAAAAGACGACAAACGACAACGATGCCAGACTTGACTCAAATATTATTCAAGACTCCGCGACATTTTCATTTACGACAGTGCACACCGAGAAAAGCTTCATTCTGAGATACGATAAAAATACCTAATGATGCATAGGCTTTGTGAAATAAAGCCACACATTCGATTGACATTCTACATTGTTGGCAATACAATACATATGACTGCTGTTTTTCTGTGCACACTGGCAGTAGCAGACGCGTCCTGTCGTGAACTTTTGTGGCGTGCAAAAAAGGAACAAAAATTACAGAGCCCTGGCACTAAAAAGCCTTATAAGGTTAGAGTAATGTCATTCGTGCTGCTGGAGCATCAACCAAGAGGCAGCTAGATAAGCTGTAACCGCTACGAATCAACAAGAACTTGTTGTTGTTCTTGTTCTTCTATTGTCCTGGAACAGCTACTTGAACTGCTCACTTCGTTTTCTTTGTTTTATTTCAGTTTTACCTTGAAGCGCTACGAGAAAATCGGCTTTACAAGTGTACAAGGCCTGCTGCGTGAACGTGGCTGCGCGTGGTAGGTGCCGAATTTTAAGTATTATGTGATAGCAGGCGCGCGACGAGCTCGCACAATTAGCGCACAAGCAAGTTCACACACAAAGCACTTAACGGAGCGCAACACACACACGTAGTGCGCGGTAATGAAACCCAGACAGTACTCGAAGGTGACTATTTCTATTCATTACAAAGTGCCCATAACATTCAGTGGCTTGAACCACGATAATTATGCAACTAAAACAGAATAAACTATCAAAGCGATGTCAAAGTTTGTTGAAATGCACAATTGTTCGTTCCAGCGCGTTGATGCAGCCTTCCAAACCAGTGAATTGTGGGTGGTGAACCTTTCACAACGTGCATGATTCAATTGAAAGAAATCAACAAAGCAACGCTCACAGCGTTGGCACGTTAGAAGCTCTGATTTCACTCGAAAAAAGATACAAGAAACGCACAGGTATAGGATACACAGCACCGCGGAATAACTACTGGTTTTAATGGGGACATGGCAATTATGTACAAGATGAAAGCAAAGAAAAAATGTGTGAGCCTGTGAAAGGCAGGTTCACACATAATGAAAAACAAAAAATAAATCATCAAAATAAACATAACAATGTTAATGCTGAAAAACACTGACATAAGCTAAAGCACATGATGATAACGTCACGAAGAAACCCTGCATAAGATCACAAATATTCCTTAGCCACCATCTAAAACAGAAACTTAGCTGTCCAGTGGGTAATGTATGGCTGGCTAACGCATTGAGATCCTTTCCTAATTATAAAGAGCGCCTCCTTAGTCTCTCTTGATAGCTTGTGTGGGTGCTTGAAAATGATGTTTGTTTTTTCAAAAAGTGGGTGGCACTAACAATTGTGACAATCATTTGTGATCATTTGGGATCTCATGCCCGGTATCTTGGTGGCGTTTGAATGATATTAACTGTTCTTGTCTGTGTGTGTTTTTGGTATTATTATTGCTTTTATTATTTTGGCCAGATTGCGCCCACGTGAAAAAGATTCTGTGCATTGTGTATAGTTGTGATCGAATGAAAAGCCGGCTCAGTCATGGGGTCGTCTCTTCGCATGTTATATATGTTCATGTTTTCCAATAAATATTCAGTTGAATGTCAGCGCTCCACCATGTTGACTTCTAGTTTATGTCTAGTTGTTTCACTCTGTAAGCTACAGATATATGTGGGCTTTAATGGCGTACAAGCCATGCTCGGACAAAGAACGCCACGAACACTGATGAGAGAAGAGCAATGATCCGCAAAAAGAGCTGAATGTTGGGCGTGTTTGTGCTTTGACATACAAACCGCCTTGAGGGCGCTACTAAACGCAACACACAGCAAGAAACTGACGAGGACAAGCGGCTGTCCTCGTCTGTTTCTTCCTCTGTGATGTGTTTAGTTGCACCCGCATGGTGGTTCTATGTCAATGGTCGACGATTGAGTTGATATGTGCGGAATATTACCAGCGATAGCGTTACATGTCTGAAAGGAGGAGGCTAGAATTTATTGCCCGGAGACAGGTTAAACTATAGAAGTAGTAAAACCATGAGAGTGACATGAAATATGTGTACCGGGAGTGAATGGCGGTGCTCGTGCTGATGGCTGCCGCAGCCACGACCTCCGTAATGAGGTCGCTCTAAAGATCACCTTAGTATATGGGGCTAAAACTATGTATATCTTTGAAAAAAACGTGAACAGTGATTCAGGATTAAAACGCGCATCTCTACCGATGTACATGACAGGATGTACATGACAGGATGTGACAGGAATCGTTGCGAAACTTGCATTCTTTAAGGACAAGCAGCGAATTCTTGCATCTGCGCATAAGCTCAAAGGCTCGACTTATTCAATTAGAGAAGACTTTTCTGTTGCGACCAGGTTAGCAAGGCGAAAGTTACTTGAATTTGCCAAGATGCAGGATAAGAGAGGCAAGCTGGTCTTTGATAAACTACTGATTGATCAACAAACGTATGTGTATGATAGTGCGACAGACACTGTTCTAGCAGCTGCTAGATAGCTAGGCAGGGATAAAAGAACTCGAGCAATACCTAGACCTAGTCGCAGCAGTTCTCAAACACTATCTTTATTTCTTACTAATATTCGAAGCCTTCTTCCTAAAGGTGATGATTTGTGTTCCTTCTTGGAAGATGCTGATAGCGATATTGTTGCACTTACGGAAACCTAGCTGCATCCGAATGTAATGGACAGTGAAATTTTTGCCAACCCAAATAAGTATAGCCTTTATAGACATGACCGCAAAGCTAAAAAAGGCGGTGGTGTTCTTATAGCTATCAAAAAAAGATTAGCGCCGTTTCTGGTGAATACCGACTCCTGCCTTGAAATAGTGTGGGCCGCCTGTACTACATCAACGGCAAAGGTACTGGTTGGCGTCTGCTACCGTCCGCCGGATTCCAATAGTTCCTTCATTGACGAACTTCGAAGTTCCATTACTTCGGCTATCGGTAAATACCCAGCCGACATTACTTACCTGGTTGGTGACTTTAACTTTCCGCAAATATATTGGTCTCAATTGTCATCTTCTTGCCAAAATGCAACAGAGCTCATAAACCTCACCTTAGACTTCAATTTTTTTCCAAGCAATTAATCAGTCAACCCGCGGTACTAATATTCTAGATCTCGTTTTCTGCAATGCTCCTGAGTCAATTGGTGATGTTTTATACCTTGACGGTTTTAGTGATCACAGGCTTATCTAATTACAACTTACCATTCCTCTTGCATTTCAAGGTAGCACGATCACTCAAATCCGCGATTACAATCGAGCCAATTATAAGGATATGAATATTGCACTTAACAAAGTTTTCGTTCGGACATTTTTACCTTCGTTTTTTGATAGGACCGTTGAGCAGAACTGGGTGCTTTTTAAGAACATGCTAACAAATTTAGTGCACCGATACGTTCCCGTGGTGTCCATTTCCAACGATAAAACGAATCCCTGGTTTAAGAAACATCTTAATCGTCATCGTAATAAAAATAAGCGTCTTTACAGAAAAGCTAAGCTTGCACCTACATCATCGGCTTGGAAAAAATATCGCGAATGCTTAAAAAGCTACTGTTGCGCCGTTCGAACTTCAAAAAAGAAATATTTTTCCCAGGATCTTCCTTCTCTCTTGAAATCTAATCCTAAAAAGTTTTGGCGTGTTGTGTCTCCTAATAGCATTAGTAATCACATTTCACTGTGTGACGATAAACAGCAGCCACTTGATGATAGCGAATGCCCGCATGTCTTTAACAGATATTTTGCTTCTGTATTTACGAGGGAAGATCATTCCAACATACCCATTGTTCCTGACCATGATTATCAGTACATGAGTGCGATTGATGTCTCCGCTGAAGGTGTCGCTAATCTCATAGGAAATCTCAAGATCTCAACCAGTGCTGGAGTTGACAACATTAACTCTAAAATATTAAAAAACACAGTCCTAATATAGAGTAAAATTATTTGCTATATTTTTCAGCAATCATTATCATCAGGCTTATTACCCACGGACTGGAAGATCGCCAAGGTCATCCCAATTTTCAAAAGCGGTAATAAAAATTCCCCGCATAACTACCGACCTATATCACTAACATGCATTTGCTGTAAGTTACTTGAACACATTATCGCCTTCCATATTTACGCTCATCTTGAACATAATTCCTTCTTTTTTCCTTAGCAACACGGTTTCAGAAAAGGACTGTCATGTGACACGCAGCTGCTGGAATTCACAACTGACTTGCACTCTAACATGGACGCTAATCTTCAAACGGATTGTATTTTTTTAGATTTTGCTAAAGCATTTGACTGTGTGGCACACTCGCGTTTATTCTCGAAATTATCAGCTCTCTGTCTGGATTCTTTAACATTATCATGGCTTCGTAACTTTCTTTCTTTCCGTCAGCAGTTTACTTCAGCTAACAGTTTTACCTCATCTCTCTGTGACGTAACATCAGGTGTGCCCCAGGGCAGTGTCCTTGGTCCTTTACTGTTCCTAATATACATTAACGATTTACCCACAGGCATATCTTCTAACCTGCGTCTTTTCGCTGACGACTGCATCATTTACCGCTCAATTAAATCCACCGAAGATCACCTCGTACTTCAAAATAATCTCATATTAATTGAAAAGTGGTGTGACAAATGGCAGATGAGTGTTAACTCTACTAAATGCAAGGTTATCACTTTCAGCCGCAAGCGCATCAATTCCGATTTTTCATACCTCATAGATAGCACATTAGTATCCCAGGCATCATCGTATAAATATTTAGGCGTCCATCTCAAGCACAGTATTTCATGGGACATGCATATTAACACCATTACTGCCAAGGCATCCAGGTCGCTTGGATACCTGCGCCGGAACTTGTGGAACTCACCAAGCAGTCTAAGACAACTCACCTGAAACCATCGTTCGTCCGCAATTAGAATATGCTTCACCAGTGTGGTCTCCTCATCAAATCTACCTGACTAACAAGCTTGAGTCTGTACAGAACAGAGCCGCTCGTTTCATTACTTCCAACTACAGCCCACATTCCAGCATAACGCAGATCTAACATGACATACCGCTTGTGCCATTAAATGTACGTCGTTACATTTCTCTTTTATCTTTATTCCATAAATATCGCTATAGCATCAGGCCATCTCCCTTACCACTGGAAGCGCCTTCACGCATATCACGCCGCTTGCATGATCAATATAGCATTAAACGCATCAGTGGACGAACTAACACTTTTAATTCATCAGCACTTCCCCGAGCCATTGTTCTATGGAATGATCTTCCCGACAATATTGCATCTATCAGTAACCATCAAGCATTTCTTGACCAATTGCGTAAGCATTTCTTGAAGTAGTATCATGTCGTCACCATTACTTTTTATTTCGCGAATTCTTCCTCCATTCTTTCCTTTGCGAGTGTGTGTGATTGGCGAAAAATTGTTTCATGGAATAAGAAATGCTGTTCCTCTGTTTGAAAGTGCTTTGCACTGTACATATGTATATATATATATATATATATATATATATATCTATAGATATATTATATATATATATATATATATATATATATTATATATTATATATATATATATATATATGGAGCTAGCTAAACGCCCGCAAGCACACTATGAGCGATGTTGTCATGTTTTTACATGACACGCGTGTCAGGATATATATATATATATATATACTATATATATATATATATATATATATATATATATATATATATATTATATAGATATATATATATATTATACTATAGATATATATATATCTATATATATATATATATATATATATATATATACATATACATATTTGTTTTTTTTCCTTTGCTGTTAATTGCTGTTTTTTGCCATGTGTAAAAAAAGTTCCTTAACTGCACGGTACCCTTTTTTTCTTTTTTCAATTTGTTTCCCTGTATTTATTAATGCATTTTTCTCTGATATTTTTTTGTTTTGTACTTGCTCCCCTTACTCAATGCCCTATCGGGCCCTGTAAGGTATCATGAATAAATAAATAAATAAATAAATAACTGTAGTGGAAGCTGCTATCGGTAGGGTAACAAAAAGTGCTTTTCATAGAGCATTTCAATCGCTGCACTAGGTGAGGATGTGCAGAACTGTAATTGGTTCTCCACTCATTTCACACAATAATGGATCGCGACCAGACAAAAGGTATGAATGTGTCGAGTGTGTGTGTCCAATCTGTAGCCTGGTAAGTGTTACATGTGTGTAGTGTAATCTGGATACTGGTGGGCAATTGGCATGTTTCCGCTTGATAACGTGAAATTTGTTTTGTATGTGCCTTTTTTGTAGGTGCTGCGAAGATGGGCTGATCTACCGTCGAAGGAAAGGCTTATGTCTAGTGCAGCGCCAGCCATGGTTGCACTAACAGCAGCGTTGTTAGGCGCAGATGCGACTAAGTGGCCTACCACCACATTTCCGGCGATGTCGCCGTGCCTCGGCATCCAGCACACTACAACGTGTCATTTAAAAGCATAGATCTTGCATAGTACAAGAGTATGAAGTCACTAAAGAACAGTATTTAAAGTTTTTCTGGTGTTTTCAGAGCTCTTACTAGGCTCTGCGAATCTATGTATACAACCGCGCGTTTGAGTTGTATTTCCTTAGTATGCATAGTTGCCAAAGTATTGCATTAGCTTATGTGATTTAAATGCTTGTTTAGAAGTGCAGAATACTGGAATTTAAAAAGATTGAGCCAACAGCTACACAGCACACACCAATGCGAGACCTTGAAGCATCTGTAAAGAATTCTGGACAACTATTTCCTTGTTCGAGATCGAGATACTGCATGCGGAAGTGTGCAACAGGTGCGCATAAAAAAGAAAATTGGCAGATCCCACGTATAGTGGGAATTGATGATATGCTAAGCACAAATGAGGAATATTGATACATCACTTTTAAATCCACACAACACTACGAGGTGGAGGTAAATCATGCCGTACATAACTTCCGTGTCGTAATTATCATGTTTGGATGTGTCGTTTACCTTCATCATCTATTCACGTCACGTGATACCAAATTTAGTATATGTGGAGCTAGCTAAACGCCCGCAAGCACACTATGAGCGTGGTATGTTGTCATGTTTTTACATGACACGCGTGTCAGGATTTTAATGTTTGCACGAGTCATATATTTTGTCAACCATTGACGTCACGAAACACCAAATTTGGTATATGTGAAGCCAGCAAAACGGCTGCGAGCGCATCATGAAGAGCCCAATATACTCCAATGTAGCGTTGCCGCACGTGCACTCTGAAAACAGCAACGCTATGTTAGCAAAACGCGAGCACTCTATAGTCTGACGCCAGGCGTGACTGGCGCGACCAGCGTCTATCGGCGCAGCCCGACGGCGACTGGCACGAAGTGCAACATGCTGCATTTCGTGCTGATGCGTTACCGAGACAGCACTGCGTCCTCTCTTTTCGTGACGGAAGAAAACCTGACGTGCTGAAACGCGCATGCGTTAAAGGAACTCAATGCGGCCCGCGCCTGCGAGTATACGGCAGGACCTGCGCCTGGCTTGGCAACGCCGGCGTGACGCAACGAAACGAACGCCAGCGAGCACGCGCACCACGTCACGTCGAAATGTACTAGCGTCTCGACTGTGGCATGTAGTCATGTTCTCACTTGAGACGCATCTCATGATTATCATATTTGCACCAGTCATATACCTTCGTCATCCATTGACGTAACGTGATACCAAATTCGGCATATGTGAAGCTGACGAGACGGCCACGAGTACATCATGAGTGTGGCATGTAGTCATGTTGTTACATGACACGAATGTCGGGACAATCATGTTGTCATGTGTAATTTACCTATGTTGTCCATTCGCGTCACGTACTACCGAGTTTGGTACATGTGAAGCTAGCGAAACGGCCGAGAGCTGCTCATGAGCGTTGCATCTAATCATGTTGCTACATGACACGCATCTCATGATTATTATGTTTTTCACCGGTCACATACCTTCGTCATTCATTCACGTACCGTAATACTAAGTTTGGTATGTGACAGTAGCGAAACGGCCTCATGAGCGTCGCATGTATTCTAGTTGTTATATGACTCGCATGTCGTGATTTTCATGTTAGGGTCTGTCGCTTGTGTTCGCCATGGAATCTTGTCATACCATACCAGTTTTGCAACATGCCATGTGAACGAAACCACCGCAAGAGCTGAAGGACCATGAAATGTGAATCATGACATTCATGACATACATGTTATGATTTTCGTGTTATGACTAGTCAATTATGCTTTTCATACATTCATGTAAGCCATACCAAGTTTGGTATTGATACAATTATTGGAACGACCAGGAGAGCTAAATGTCGTAGATTGATAGATAGATTGATAAATAGATAGATAGATTGATTGATACATAGATATATAGATAAATGTAAACGCTGAAAGTCGCCGAAGTTCGCTAAGAAATGGTTCGCATTTAATACCATGGACGAAAGATGCATCGCTCTTTGCGGCCTGCCACTGCCATGGTGGCAGACATGCTCTGGGAGCCATCAAACGGTGTTCTAAAAGTGGCACACCCGTTTCCTTAGCGAGCGTACTCACAAGGTGCGAGTAGGGCGGTCCGAGCAAAAGATAGTTGTGGTGTCAAGGAGAATTTGAACAATCAATAACTGTGGAGTGAGCGGGAGGTTGTTCGTCTGCGTTCACCTTGAGGTAGTGTACAAAACTCACGAAACATCTCTGCAGACGGAGCGACCATTCATTCAATTCTACGTACAATCTTTAAACGGGGCTAGCTAGTAAGCACTCGTAGAAACCCGAATCCCCAATGGACAGAGTCGAGAATCTTTGAGGCTGATGGTGTTACAGACTGATGGGTTATAGCACCGTAATCTAGGCGCGTGCTTATGACGCTTTTATGCAAATCTATCACACATTTCCTGTCACTACGCAACATAATGCATGACAACACTTTCAAGTTATTCATGGTTTTTAAGCCCGTGCTGGTAAATGCGTGAGGTATGGTATGAAGCTTTTTTTGTGTGCAGTATTCGACCTAAAAACTTATGCTCAGTCTTTACAGACAGACGTTGGCCATATACGTAAATGTCTGGGTCAGGATGCAGGCCTGCCTTTCATCAGAAGATAACACAAGATCTCTTTCGAGCGTACACTTTGAACCCATTTTACTCTGGCCATTGAGAGAGGTTATTCAAACCTAATTGAACTTGACGTTCGCACATTTAGAGGTTGCAAGACTTGAAATGATCCTGTACAATATGCACATAGGCGCAATAAAATATTTATCAGTTAACATTCAATTATGGTAAACACTCTACGCCGTATACTCGAGTGTGAATGGTGTCTCACTATATTCCAAAGTACCATATCATAGCCCTTCTCCCTACAGAGGAACACAGAAAGCAAAAAACAATTCTTATGATAAAAGGGATCAAGATTTCTTGCCTCGATACGTACTAGGTTGTTTGTTGTGAATTTAACCTCAAGAAACCCGTAATGATATGAATAATGTTGGCAATTTTATTGAAGGAATTGCACCAGTCTTCTGTTTATCATTTCCTCAAATACCTCGCAAAGACAACTAGTTAACGCTGTCAGCCTGTAGCTTGAAACTTTGAAACTAAGGATGGGTCGATGCCCTGCTTTAGGATCCGATTCAACGAGTAGGTGAGTACAGTGTTACATTGTCTTGGCAAACCACTTTGCAGGCTCCATGTGTCTGTAATAAAATATTCATCCAGTTGATGAAGGGTTTTAGCATACTTCACAACTCCTTCAGAATAGTTTCGCACAAACAGACTTTAACTAAACTTTTACTACTCTCACTTACAGTTTAAGTCAGGCACGCAACCGAGATGCAAGCCCCGGTAATCATGTATATTGGACACCACTCTCACAATCCTCAAAGCCGAATTTTACTTCCTTTTCCCAACGTAGTTAGCATCGGTTCTAATGATATTGGGAACTCCCCTGGTGGTCGAAATTTCCGGAGACCTCCACTACGGCGTCACTCATAGTCATATGGATGTTTTCGGACGTTAAACCCCACATATATATCAATATGGTATTGGGAACTGCGCTACTACCGAGCAAATGCACCATCTTTTCCGTATGACACGTCGCTAAGTGCGGACCAAGCCAGCGTCCATATGTGAGGGTCCATATGTGTTCACGCAGCAGGGTGTGGCTTGACCATAAATATAGCCGCATGAGTGAGCCAAGCTACATACACGGCATACTTTGGTTGCTTTGAATGGCCTTCCATGTTCGCTCTACAAGAAGTGCGTCGACGACGTAATTCATTTTAAATGCTTTAGCGCTCGCGACCCTAAGGCCTTTGAGATATACAGTTTTTTATATTTTCACGTTTGGGTTATGGTCATCATCATAATTTTCTGGAGGAGTTCGTGAATATCGCGGCGGGACTAGTAATTGTGGTCACATTGCGTATGCTTTGTTTTTCACGTCATAACAGATGCCCTCCCACACAAAAAAGAAAAAAATGGCCGCGTATCAGCGTGATTCCCTGCAAATGACAAAAGGCGATAGACTTTTGAGGGCCATGTGGCCAATAAGTTTTAATCTTGCCTCAGACAGCGCTCCCTCTAAGATGGACCGGCCGCATCTGGCTGACATTAATAAATATAGGAGTGAGATATGGACGCCATTCTGCAGTGCCGTAGGGAAACATGAGCTTGTACGGAACCTAGAGTTACTACCATCTGGGAGAACCATGTCATCGGCAGAGTGCTTTTTTGTGCATAGTGGCGCATTTTCAGCGCCATGTGAAAGCATGAGGGTCTTTAGAGTTACGTATTTACATATTTTCTATTAAAGAAACACACGACCTAATATTTACGCATTGATGCTGCACCTGAGATAAGCTGAATGGTTGCTTTTTGTTCGATAATGCTCAAACGAAAGAATACCGCCACTAGTTCAAGAGGGCGGCACGTTCAGCAAATGCTTCAACATTGGCAGAATGGTTGAAACGTGTCGCAATCATGCCAACCCTAGGCATAAGTCACTGGGCGTAACTTCCGTGGTTTTAGCTGCGGACGTGCCTGTGCGTTCTACGTCAGGGTCGTACATCAGTAGCAATTATGATGCTCGTCGCGTCTTGGACGCCTTCGAAGGCGCTTGTCTTCGACGTCGTTCTGCCTACGGGGACTAGTGCCGAGACCGTCGTGGATGCGACGGCCTCAATAGTCGGCCTCTCAGAGATATACTGCGTGCCACCTCAGGGAGCTCAAAACTTCCAAGTCACCGTGAAGAGCATGGCCTCTATGTCTCTAATCGTCAATGCTGTCTGCCTGGCGATTGGCGGCAAGCGTGTTCAAGTCATCTCCGTTGGCCCACAAGTGACCAACGTCACCTGCGTGTTCCTGCCATAGTCCGTCTCAATCAAAGCTTTCGTTCAAGCGTTGACCCCATATGGCAAGGTGCTCACTGTCTCCAGTGATTTGATGAGTGGGCGACGCGGCAATGCGACGCGCTCAGTTCGAATGGAGATGAACGCCGCTAATCCTGTGCCGAACAACCTGCGCATCTCCGGTCACCGTGCCACGTTTGACTACCGTGGTCTCCAGCGTGTATGTCGAATTGATGATTTGTGGGGTTTAACATCCCAAAACTACCATATGATTGCGAGAGACGCCGTAATGGAGGGCTCCGGAAATTTTGACCACCAGCGTGTATGTCGAAGAACCAGCTCACGAGACCATCTATGAGCCCAGTGCACGACACCGTATTGTGGTCGCTGTGTTGTGCATGGCCACATTTGTAAAAGATGTGACCACCCGTGCCGACGTTGCGGGGACGGCCACCCAACTATGGTTTGCCCTGTCCGGCGCTGTTACTCAGACGCCGCCGCTGGTACTTTTCCACTGCTGACCCAGGCAACGTAACCAACTACCGACTTCAGGGACATGGAGAAAGTCACGCACGCTGTCTGGCCTCACCCATTCAAGTTCCTTCGAACGAAGCGCACAACGAAAGCCCGATTGTCGATGCGACGCTATGCGCGTCGGCTTTTCCCGATGGTGCAGAAACCGTGTGCTTCGAAAGACGCTGTGCACTGCCCTGCGAACGGCGTTGGCGTCCCTTCTCAAATGCCACTCGATGTTCAGTGCACAAATGAAGGCAGTTTTCAGGCTGCTGCTGTTGAAGTTGACCCTACGACTCCGCAAAAAAAAATTGGGGAAAAAAGCACAACCTCTTCTGTTGCTGCCACTCCGACCACTTCGACGCCGCGCGTCGTACACATAAAAAATAGCCCACAAAAACGCTACCTACACCGGCCTGCCGAGACGTGTACAGTGCTGCCAGCATGAAGGACGTGGATCCAAGCTTGCCGGTTGCTCAGTTCCTACCTCCCCAGGACACGTCTTGGCGAAATCGACGTCGAAATGGAAGCTCTACGCGAAACCAAGCGAGGGCACACTTTCAGCTCTTGTTCTTATGAACGCAGTGGTTGACGTGGTAAATGCGAACGGTCCAAAAAACCTCGACCCTCTTCTGGAGGGTCGAACAGTGCGTTGTCATTTAGTTGAGGATGTGTCCCCTGGACACTTTCCAGGACACTATCTAGAAATATGCGTCCAGGTTAGTCTTTACCTCTTGTTATGGCTACTACATCGCGTATTATCTCATTGTACATTCAAGATATTCGCAGTCCGCTAAAGTATGACGAAGTGTTATCCGTGCTAAAAATTGTGATGTTTTGTGCCTGCAGAAAACAAATTTCTTCTCGCTATCCGACGTGCTTGCCTTTAAGCGAAAGATCAACCTAGATTGTTATTTCTCTTTCGCAACATCTCGTTTTACCGGAGTAGGCATTATTATTTTTAATCAGGATTTCTTGCGGAATCATCATGCCTTTTACGATGATGTGGGTAAGGTTTTAGCTTTAGAATGCAGCTACTTTATTGCAATGGAAGTTATATGTACACTCTCGGCTGGATTTTGCCGCTGGTGTCGGCGTAGTTGCAATGCATCGTTAATGTATATGTATTTTCGGGTGAATAATATATATGAAAACTGAAGAAAGAAAAAAAAATCCAGAGAAAAGGCACTCCAGCGCGCGGAATCGAACGTAGGACCACTACGTCGTAACAGCGAGGCGTTAACCACTGAGCCATACCGGAGAACAACCTCAACCGTTCAAACGGCAAGCTTAGGATTTACCGCTGCTCACGAGCATCTAAGAGAAATCGTGTTTTCAGCATTACCAGCAAGATGGCGCAATGAGCGTGCGTCACCACATCGCGCGGTGGCGCCTGCTCTAATCTTCTACGCGTGCTTTGCCCGGCTTAGAGAAGGGGAACAACGCTTCCTCACGAGTCCTTATATAGCGGCGGCGAGAAGGGGAAGGTCGAACGTCTTGGCTGGCCTCGGGGTTTACGTGGAACGATTCTGCTGTAGTTACCGGGTGCACAAAGGTCACTGCAATCATTGCAGTCTCCGTTCGCAAAAAAGTGGGCGCGTTTCAGACTCAGCGAAGTAACAAATGGTATGTTTATTCGCGTGCATCCGTACCTGTGAGTACGTTTCATGCGTAATTTATGCGCGAGAAACGTGGGGCACGTTTCGGTTTGATTTCAATTCTACACGTGAGCTTTCCAAATATTGCTATCACGTTCATTGCTTCACCTTTCCGGCTTAGTGTGACTTTTTTTCTTTCAGATTGAGGCTACTGTGTTTGTATGGGCAATCACAAGCTGGACAGTCTAATGAGTTTTTCATAGACCTGGATGTGTTTTTCTTTGACGGTCGTAATGTCATTCTAATTGGTGACTTTAACTGCGTTCTAAAAACACAAACCGACCTACAAGGTCCTGGCTTTTGCCGGTCTGCTTGGAATTCACGCGAGCTACGACGCCTTGTCCACAACTTTTTGTTACTGGACGCGCACAATGTAGTGCATGGAAATGCCTTTGTTTGAACATCGCGATGTGGACGATCTTTCAGCTGGCTCAACCGGGCTCATGTTTCATGTTCTGTCCACTGTCTGCAGTGTACGCATCTGATCATCGGCTTATTGTCTTGAAACATGAAGTTCCATTTTCGTTTTCGGAAAAGCCATGGCGTCTGGACGTTCGCATCCTGCAGGACACGCACACAAGATCAGATTTGGCACGCGCAATACGTGTGTCACTCACAGCGTCCAGTCCTGAAGATTAGGATGCGCATAAAACGCAGTGGCGCCTGCGTTGCTTGGTAGAGGGGCAATCGTTTTGTCGACGAAATTCTGAAGAGCTTTCATACACTACAACAAAGTTACGCATTGCTTTGCATGCTAAAACGTCTTCTTCTCTGATGCGAGCTTCGCAGCGTGAACTTTGTGAATGCTTTCAGCGCTTGACTTCTGCTTCGTCTCTAGCGTCAACAGTGTGGCGCTGTAGACACAACCCAAGTGCACATCCTGAGGTGCTCCTTTACGCAAGACATTCATCTTTTGGTCAATCACGGCCATCCATCTCTATGGCAGCACAAATTCCACCTGCGCAGCAGCTTACTACGCGTGATCAATCTGTTTTCTTGGCGCATTTTTGAAGCAATGTCGTGTTCGGCCATGCGGACAAACTGTGATGAAACAACACCAATGATTAGAAGTTTGTCCCTTGTTCCTTAAGAAGCTGCAGACTTCCCGCACATCCCTCCGTCGGCTGAAGAGGTGGAGGTGGCACTGAAGTCAACGAAACGTAGAACGGTCCCTGCACAGACAGTTTTTCTGTTAAGTTTTACTTGACTCATTGGAATGTGATTTGTGCTACCTTTACCGCGGTTATAGAGCGATGTTACGAGGACGGTGTCTTTCCATTCAGTTTTCGAAATGGACGTATTGTGCTTATCCCAAAGGGTGATACTTCCTCTGTTAATCCTGAAGATCAGAGACCTATCACGCTTCTCAACGTTGACTATAAGATATTTGGGACGGTAGTCGTTCAACGTTTGAGGGGTCTGTTGAACGTCCTGGTATGTCATCCCAGACTTCATCAGATCTTGGACGAGAAATACACAGCTTTTCATTTACCACAAGTGATATTATAGCCTATACTCTGTCGCGGTCTGTGCGTGGTATCCTTGTGTCTTTGAACCAAGAAAAAGCGTTTGACTGACTAGAGAACATGCATATCTTTAATGTGCTCATAGCCTTTGGCTTTCCTTATTCGTTTGTGCAGATGATTAGAAGTACCTACATCACTCTAAAACAACACACTAGTTCTGGATGGCTAGGAAAGTGCTGCCTTTTCCACAACACGTGGGGCCCGTCAGGGATGTTCATTGTCTCCTGCGCTATTTGTCCTCAGCCTTGAGCCATATTTGCGTGCTCTTGACGTGGATTCACGCGTCCGGGGTGTTGCGCTTCATGGTAGCAGTGTCGTGAAAGTCACAGTTTTCGCTGACTATAGCCTTGTACCTTTCGGAAGAAGATAGGCTTTCACGCAGCCTGCCTGTGTTTTCCCAGTATGGCGACATTTCAGGTGCAGCGTTGAACATCTGCATATCCGGTTTTTCTTCAGCGGGTCTTCAAACTCCAGGCTTAGCGCCGGTTTTTTTATTCAGCCGGCCGCGTCCCTACGTATTTTAGATATTTTATACAAGCACTACGGCATTTGCAAATCCGTTTGGTTAAACGCTCTCGAAGAAGTAAGACTGAAAATTCAGTGAACAATTGTATCAGGCCAGTTGCTAAGGATCCATCTTGCTAGGAAGCGCAGCCACTATTACAAACAACACATAACACAAGCACTTAACTTCAATTAAACGTTTATTGCAAACGTCAGAGTTGATAAAGGGGATTAAAAGAGAAAATGAATAAAAAGATGAATAAAAAGATAATGGTAAACAACAAAAAGCACACGTGCCAGTCCCGTACATTACAATCCGTTATTGTCTATCACCCCATCCAAAAAACATAGTTCTTTCCGCGTGAGCGAGATAAAGGGTGCACTAACACAACCAAAATCATCGCGTGTCATTTCAGCCGATTCTACTATCAAACATGTCAACAAATCTTTGTCTCGATACAGCACGCAAGTGTTATCGAAATAAGGCACACAACCACACTCCTTGTGGATCGCCAAGTGACCATCAGTGCCCTTCTGCACTTTATTGTGGTGCTCTTTTAGCCTTTCATTAATGCATCTTTCGGTTGTTCCCACATTAACAAGACCACATGACAAGGGCACTCTGTAAACAACCGACTGTGCGCACTCAACATATTTATTTCTATGCTTAATTTGGCAACCTTTCTTTTTCATTTGAAACAGGACAAGTTTGGCGACATATTTTGGATAGTTTTTGAGGAACAGACATAACCACATTCGTTGAAGAAGTCATGTTTTCACTTCATGAAGAAGAGTTTGAGCAACAGGTTTTGCGACTGAAGGCAGCAGGCGACCCGCAACGAATGATCGTAAGCGTCGCTGATTCGCTACATAGGGACCTAAAGAAACAAAATGGGCAACGTATTAACACTTCCCTGCAGCAGCGTAAAATGGCTGTTCTCCCTTATAATCATGGTGTGGCACACAATCTTAAAAAGGTTGGTAATAAGATGGGCGTCTGAGTGGTTATGTCTGCTCCTGAAAAACTATCCAGAATATGCCGCCAAACTTGTCCTGTTTCAAAAGAAAAGAAAGGTTGCCAAATTAAGCATCGCAATAAATATGTTGAGTGTGCACAGTCGGTTGTTTACGGAGTGCCCCTGTCACGTGGTCTTGTTTATGTGGAAACAACCGAAAGATGCATTAATGAAAGGCTAAAAGAGCACCACAATAAAGTGCAGAAGGGTACTGATGGTCACTTGGCGATCAACTGTAAGGAGTGTGGTTGTGTGCCTTATTTCGATAACACTTGCGTGCTGTATCGAGACAGAGATTTGTTAACACGTTTGATAGTAGAAGCGGCTGTAATGACACGCGATGATTTTAGTTGTGTTAGTGCACCCTCTATCTCGCTCACGCGGAAAGAACTATGTTTTTTGGATGGGGTGATAGACAATAACGGATAGTAATGTACGGGACTGGCACGTGTGCTTTTTGTTGTTTACCATTATATTTTTATTCATCTTTTTATTCATTTTCTCTTTTCATCCCCTTTATAAACTCTGACGTTTGCAATAAACGTTTAGTTGAAGTTAAGCGCTTGTATTGTGTGGTCTTTGTAATAGTGGCGGCGCTTCCTAGCAAGGTGAAAATTCAGGATGCACGGGATTTTGACTTCACTTCTTGAGTGGAGGTACCTTGTGCAGAATGCATTTTGCGGTCGCATTCGGTACCTTTCTCACGTCGTGCAACCATCTTTACGTATTGCGCGATTACTACAGTCTGCTTTGTGTTCCTTTTTTGCTCAGGTGGCACTGAGTTGATCTCTCGTGTGGCCCTGGGACAGCAAAACTCTCAGGGAGGCTTTGCTTTCCCTTCAGTGTCCATACGCTGTCAGCTACTGGCACTGCGCTTCCTTTTGCGCCTAGTGCAAGGGGAGCGATCTCCCGCACGAAAGCTTGCATAATAATTTCTGGCTACTCATCCATGGCATTTGATGTCTAAGACAAACATTGACAGGAGGCTAAAGTCAATAACGCTTCCTGTGTGTTATGCAAAACTGTTGCATTTTCCGCCATGTGCAGTAGACCTGTCCTCGCATAAATGTGTTGAACAACCACATAATTGAGACAACTGCTGGTTTGTTGCTTCTGCCGGCCCCCTCAGCCTGCTGTGCTCGCTCTAGGCGGGTGTCTTGGAACACGCTAACAGCTTTTTTTTTTCGGCCTAGACACCGCCGGGACTTCACGTGGCTCCTGGGATAGGGTGTGCTTTCCACTCTCGACCACCTCGAAAGGTGAATAATGGTCTACTCAGCAACATGTCTGAACTGCACCCTTTGGGAAACAAATCTGCGTTTTCTGAGGCATTGTGCCATTGCTCGCGTTTTTTGGAGAGCCGTACATGCTGGATTTTGCTGCTATAGAGTAAATCGCTTCGTTTCTTCTGCGCGTTGTTCACGAGGCCGCTTCGCCTATCTTCTCACTGCTGTTGGCTCTGACTGCCTCTGGCGGTGCCGCTGCGAGGCGGTTGCAGCGGGCCACCGCGACGCGCTCTATTCGATCCTAGAGCGAAGGTACTCGGAGCTGCTGTCTACTTTGTCGGAGGAGCTCTTATTCCTCTGTGAAGAAGAATTTCTTCCGCACTGGTCTTGCCCTTTTGTGTCGGTCTGTGACGGACGAGTGAAACTTGTCTTTCGGCCGGCCTGCTATTGGTAGGCTGATGTGTCGATGCGCTAGCAGAAATGGCATGCCAACATGTAAATATGCAAAATTAACAGTAGTAGGCTGACGTGTCGTTGCGCCGGCAGAAATTACATGTCAAAATGTAAATATGCAAAATGTACATATTCGTGTTTTATTTGTGTCGCTTGTTTACCTTGAAAAATGTTTGTAGTTTTGTTTGTTTGAAACAATGAATGTACATGTTCTTTCAACGTCATCTCATATCCATGTTCATGTAAATGCCGTCTGTTTTTTCATCATCGTTATAGTATATTTAAGGAGAAAATGTTCTGTAGAGTGTTATTGACGTCTGTCAAAATAAACTTTTCTAAACAGGAACAACCACATCAGATCTTTTTGTCACTTTTAAAGAAGGATGGCTCACTGCTCTCCATTAGTATAGAGTACCAAGTACTCTAAATTGTTAACCACTTTCTAAACACAGGTCTAGAGACTTTCTATGAATAAGGTGATAAGGCGTCTTCTAGTTTAATGTAAACTTTTTTATAAAGCCCTGCAGATGTAATGTTGAGTGGCTTGATTACAGGCGCATCTGATTAATCACGCTTATTCAACTATACAAGCTGTAAGAAAGTGTAATTTTGCGTTACCTGTTTTTATTTGAAAAAGCTTGCTTTGTTACTCTGAAAGCCAGTAAAGGCGATATGAGGTGTAACATGAGGTATTTTAGCTAAATACTGGGGAATTCAAACTTCGTAATAGTAAGTGCTTAACACGCAGACATTTACCGTCATGAGCGCCTCGAATGATGGCCGCTTTGCAAAATAAGTAGTAATTTTATCTTCTAGGTCAGAAAAACATTTACATAGTTCGCGCTAACAGCGGCCCTACGCTCTGCAAATCCTCCATGTTCAATGACTACTGAACCAGGAGGCTTAAAGACAAAACAGACTGGCAGTAGAACTGGAAGCTGTATGAGTTTGTACAGACTCATTATTTCAATAGAGCGTGATAAAAAAAGATCAGAAGATTGTTCGGGTATTTTCAGTCTTTCCGTCATGCCATGTTCATAAGAGCGAAAAAATTTGGCACGCCAGATTTTCGAAGCGTGAGCTAGGGTGGCGACAGCAAACTGAACGTTTTACGCATGGCACTTCTTACCAGGTCAAGTATTTCATCTGCCGCAGTCTTTCATGAACGTTGCACGCATTCCAGAGGGATTGTTTACGAAGTCAGTTGCGAAGGTCTGAGTCGCACTGGCGCTTTCGCCAAGTTTCATCAAGGGACTTCAGGGGGAGCTTAGGGTGGAATGAGAGCAGAGGATATAACTCCAAAAACAGCTCGGAGCGTCGCGTGAGCGGGAGGAGGCTACCACCAGCCTATTAGGGCAAATGAAGGGTGGCCTTCGAAAAGAACGGGAAGGGTGGACCGAGCTAGAGCAGCGGTTAAAGGAGCTAATGGCGCTTTGCCCCGGCCCCGAGCAGTGTGAGACGGAAGGCTTGGGTAGCGGAGAAGGCGACAGGCAGGAAGAAACAAACGAGAATGGAGGTCAGAGGGCCGCAGTGTCTGGCCACAGCACGGAGGCTCCGAGAACATACAGCTCTGTGGCGCAGCAGTCTTCAAGCATGGCAGAAACACAGGACAGATGACACAGAGAGAAACAGGTGAAGCAATTAGGGGCGCTATCACAAACAGGAAGCCAGCGATTGGAGCGTAGAAGGGTCCCAGTGGTTGGGGACTCTAACGTGGCCAGGGTCAGGGATGGCGTCTTCAAGACAGTGAAGGAAGATGGGAGAGTGAGGGTGGAGGCACAGTCAGGGAAGAGCATGGTGGCTGCACTGGCCAAAGCTCAGGATGTTGTAGAAAACAGCATGGAGGGCGAAAATCTAGTCATTATTCCTGCTGGGCTCAATGATGTGTTGAAGGGCAAGGATTACAACCTTCAGAAAAAGTTAGAGGATGGGATGCGAAAGCTCTGAGGAGCCTCTGGGAGTGTGCATGTGACCACATGCGCAGTCCCCGAGGTCTGGGGGCAGCCTCGTGGGATTGAAAGGAGGGTAGTGGAGGCCAATTGTGTGATCAAGCGTTTGAGCCGGCAACTCCAATACAGCGTAATGGAAGTTAACCAAGACGTCTACGAGCCCCGCGCTCGCCCCTTTGCACAGGATGGCATTCACTACAGTGGTGCGACGGGCAGGAGGGTTGGTAACAGAATGGGTCGCCAAGCCATACCTTTTTTAGGAGGAGCCAGAGTTCTGAGGCCAACAGTGTAGCCAAAGACGGACCTAAAGGGGCACAAATATTCGAGCCACATGAAGTCCGTGGGAGAAGAAATCGGCGTAAGCACAAAAACGAGCAAAGTCAGACGTAGGCTCTATTAACATGCCGGGTTGCAGGAATAGGATAAAGTGGGAACAGATAGAAGAGCAGTTGAGCCGGAAGGAGCTGATGGTATATAGGGTTGTGGAGACACATCTTCGGGACATGGAGCAACCACCCTGCAATACGGACTACATATGGGAATATTGAAATGGAACAGAAGGCAGCAGAAAGGGAGTGGAATTGGTGCATTTATACATAAGAGCATTGATTGTCAAAGAGTCAAGCAGGGATGCATAGAGCATTTATGGTTAAGAGGGCAAGTATCTGGGCAGATGACACTCCTTGGTTTGGTGTACACACGGGACGGGAGCAACGGTCAGAGAGAAAAACCAGGAAATGGTGGAGTGTATATCAAAAGAAATTGACGAATTAGGAGGAGAGTGCGAGATAGTTATACTAGGAGATAAGAATGCGCACATTGAAGATATAGATGGGTATACTCACTGAACAGGCGAAATGATCATGAATATGTGTGAAAGGCATGATTTTATCATTTGCAATAGTACCGAGATGTGTGAAGGGCAAATAAAATGGGAGGTAAGAAGGCTGCAGTCCACAATAGATTGCACACTGATGTCACGTGGGATGTATGATAAGCTCAGGGGAATGCACATAGATGAAGGTGGCTCCAGAAGTGTGAGTAGTGATCACAAACGTATCAAGCTAAAATTTGGAAGAGCAGCGAAAGTGGGAAGGAGACAAGACAAGCAACTACAGGAAAATTTTCATTCAGAAAGACAAATAGAAATTGCTACTAAACAAACTGAGAAAATAATCACTGATGATAATAAAGCAGTGTGGACACACACAAATATAATTAGACAGTTTGGGCTAGAGCTTGTTAAGGCACGTGACAAGTCACCCCGGAAAAGAAGAAACAAGCCTTGAGTTGGTGGGATGAGGAAGTTAGGAGAGCCATAGCAAAACATCAGGAAGCCTCTAGAGAACACAGACATACTAAGTAACGGGGTGAACCGACAGATGATGTTGACAGAAAATGGGAAATCTTTCTAAGCTCTAGAAGGGAAGCGTCCCTCCTGATCAATGAAAAGATTAGAAGAAAGGGTGCTCAGTGGCTGGCAGAAGTACATAAAAAAGGACAGTAAGGCAGCTGCGAAGTTTTGGAACCATCTAAACTTTCTAAGAAATGAAACAAACCTAGAGCAGAGGTTTATAACTACAGCTCAAGGTGCTAGGCTAGAAGGGGACGAAGCTATTGAAAACATAAAAACAAAGGTGACAGAAAAATTTCAACAAAGTGCCTTATGCACCACAATAGACAGGAATGAATCAAGTGGCAGAATGGCTCCATTTTCATAACGAGAGTGGGAAAGGACTGAGAAGAAGTTTCCATGTAGTACATCAACAGGCCCAGATGGTATTCCAATTATGCTGATAAATACATTAGGTCCGAAGTCTAAACAGACTCTGAGAGAGGAAGTGAGCAGAACAATAATCGATGGTGAAGTTCTGATGGATGGAAACTTAGCAGGATGAGCATGATCTATAAAGGAAAGGGGGACAAAGATGACATAAACAACTACCGTCCTATAACAGTGACATCAGTGGTCTACAGGCTGGCGATGCAGATTATAAAGAAAAGACGGCAGGCATGGATAGAGGATAAGGAGGTGCTAGGGGAACTGCAGAATGGGTTTCGGAAACACATAAGGTTGGAAGACAATCTGTTCTCACTTACGCAGTGCATTGCCACAGCAGAAAAGGAACTCAGGCCCCTGTGTCTAGCATTTTTGGATATCAAGGGAGCGTACGACAGCGTGGTTCCAGAGGATTTGAGGGGAACACTAGACACACTGGCTGTGAAACGTGGAGTCACTAATTTTTTAAAGGAAATCTATAAAAGTAACAAGGTAGTTATAAAGTGCGAAAAACAGGTATCCAAGCCCACTCAGGTAAAATGAGGACTTAGACAGCGGTGTCCACTGTCACCCTTGTTATTCATGATGTAGCTACAAGAATTAGAGGCCAAATTAGAGGGAAGTGGACTTGGCTTCAACCTCTCTTTAGTGAAACAAGGAAAACTCATTGATCAGGCACTATCAGCATTAATGTACGCAGATGATATAGTGATCATGGCCGACAACAAGGAAAATTCGCAGAGATTGTTGGACATGTGCGGTAATGAGAGAGATAGCCTAGTTTTGATATTCAGTAAGGAAAAATCAGCAGTCATGATTTTTATTGATAACGAAGGTAGTGAGCTTAAAATACAGGAGGTAACGCTAGAGATAACAGATAAATACAAATATCTGGGCGTATGGATAAGCAAGGAGACCGAGCACCTAAGGAAACACGAAATATACGTGACGACTAAAGGTAACAGGAATGCAGCAGTGATGAAAAAAAATTGCCCGCAGCTTCCCTCGGGGGAACACTGAGGAGGATGCGGAAGCGGTTCCGCCAACAGTTTGGCCGGCGCTGGTCGAAGGGACGTCGATCATTCTGTTTGTGGATTCGTTGGCATTCATTTCACGGCGACTTCGGACGTCGACGCGCCGTACAAACCAACGGACGAGCGGCAACTGAGCGAGCGAGCGCCGACCTTGAGTATATCTACAGCGCGACGGCGCATGCGCTGCCATCTGTCGAATGTTCTCGAAGGAGAAGCGCGCGCGCGGCACAGATGGCGACGGCGCGACGGCGCATGCGCTGTCAGCTGTCGAATGTTTTCGAAGGAGAAGCGCGCGCGGCACAGATGGTGGGCGACGGCGCGACGGCGCATGCGCGCGCGTCAGCTGTCGAATGTTCGAGAAGCAGTGCGGACGGCGCGGACGGCGCACTACAAGGCGCGAGTATAAGATGCTTCCGCATCTAAAATAGGGCACTGTGGAATTACACTAGGTATGATGTTGTGAGAGGAATATGGAAAGGGGTCATGGTTCCTGGGCTGACGTTCGGCAATGTGGTCTTGTGCATGAGATCAGAAGTTCAAGCAAAATTAGAAATTAAGCTAAGTGGAATAGGTAGGCTTGCTTTAGGAGCACGAGAATACACCAAATCAGGGATTACAAGGTGATATGAGATGGACATCATTTGAGGGCAGGGAAGCTAGCAGCAAGATAAAATTTCCAAAGCGATTGAGAGCAATTGGGCAGGAGCGTTGGGCTAGGAAGGTTAAGGTTTTCAGCTACATGTACAGGAAGAATGTCGATACCACATGGAGGAAGCGAACCCGGAAATTGACTGGTAAATACTTAGAAAACAGCAGGTGGCCAAACCAAAAAGAACTATCGATCAAGAAGAAAGTGAAGGAAATGGAGACTGACATGTGGAGAATCGGCATGATTAAGAAGTCCGCACTGGAGATCTATCGAACTTTTAAGCAGGAAATTGCCAAGGAAAAGATCTATGATAATACTCCGGGTAGTTCTCTACTGTTTCGGGCAGGACGGGAGTATTGCGAACCAAGACATATCGGGCCAAATACGAAGAGCTAGACACAGTATGCAGTGCATGTGAAGAGAAAGAAGAAACTGCCGAACACTTGATAATGTTCAGTAAAAGGCTTCACCCTATAGTTCAGGATGATGGCGCAGAGTTTTTCAAAGCACTGCCATTTAAGGACAGGGAGGGTAAAATAGACTTTAAGCGGGTAGACTTAACTATAAAGAGGTTATCTGATTGGTGGCTAAATTGAATGCACGAGTGAAAATTAAACCATTCACTGCAAAGTACGAATCTTCAACCTCAATATTTAAAGAAAAAAAGATAAATCAGATGGTTAGTTCACTAAGTATTACGGCTAAGTGGCGTTAACCGCCACCTGATCTATAGGGATCAGCCACATTCATCCATCCATCCATTCATCCATCCATCATATTGTCACGGGGTCGTGACGTGGCCGAAGACAGGAGACTTCGTGTTGGGATATAACTGTTTATTTGGGCGAACCTGTGCCCAGTAAAAGGAAAGTCTAATTACAGCAGCAGTCTCACACTGATAGCAGTCTCGGACTGATAGCGGCGAACGGAGCGTCGGCCTTCGATCAACAACTCACAAGCGGCGAAGCGCGTCGGCATTCATACTCTTGCCGTCGAAAGTTCTAGCGTTATCGCTGGTGGTGGCGTAGGTTCCAAAACAATCTGTACCGTTCACACAGTGGGCGTGATCTTATCGAAATGATCTACTACAGTCCGGAACCTTCTCGAAAACTGCTGGCGCGGTTTGCGCTGAGAATCGTGTCGTGTTTTGGGACGATGGCAAAAACTTGGGAAATGGAACGTGGCATTGCCCCCCTCTGAAAAAAGGCATCGTCCTCATGATTTAACTAAAGATGAAGGTACATTAATAATGCAAGAAAGTACAATGAATAAATTACGATACAACAATAATACAAAAAAACACTGTTTCGGTTTGTTAACGTGCATGAAACGGCTTGAGGCGCGCGACATGGACGACTTCAGGTCACGATCGGCGTCGTTGAGGGTTCGTGATGCCGTCGGGGACAACCTCGTAACCAAGTGAGCCGAGCCGTCGAACCACCCTGTATGGTCCGAAGTACCGTCGCAGAAGCTTTTCACTTAGTCCACGTCGGCGTATCGGCGTCCACACCCAAACAAGTTCACCGGGCTGGTATTCCACGAAGCGTCGTCGAAGGTTGTAATGGTGGCTGTTGGTCATCTGTTGATTCTTGATACGGAGACGCGCAAGTTGTCGGGCTTCTTCGGCGCGTTGAAGGTACTCGCTCACATCGAGGTTTTCTTCGTCGGTGACGTTGGGTAACATGGAATCGAGCGTCGTTGCCGGGCTCCTTCCGTCGACCAATTTGTATGGAGATATATGCGTCGTCTCCTGCACCGCCGTGTTGTATGCGAAGGTCACATACGGAAGAATGGCGTCCCACGTCTTGTGTTCGACATCGACGTACATTGACAGCATGTCGGTGATCGTCTTGTTAAGCCGCTCGGTGAGGCCGTTGGTCTGTGGGTGGTACGCTGTCGTCCGGTGGTGGTTTGTTTGGCTGTATGCCAAGATCACTTGAGTTAAGTCGGCAGTGAATGCCGTTCCTCTGTCGGTGATAAGGACCTCCAGGGCGCCGTGACGTAGGACGATATTTTCAACGAAGAGCTTAGCTACTTCGGATGCACTGCCTTTTGGCAGGGCTTTTGTCTCGGCGTAGCGGGTGAGGTAGTCGGTAGCTACCACGATCCACTTGTTTCCGAAAGCCGACGTCGGGAACGGCCCCAGTAGGTCCATACCAATCTGCTCGAAAGGTCGGCAAGGTGGATCAATTGGCTGCAGAAGTCCCGCTGGCCTTGTTGATGGTGTCTTGCGTCGCTGACAGTCCCGGCGTGTCCTCACATAACGAGTGACGTCGGTGGTAAGACGTGGCCAGTAGTACCTTTCTTGTATCCTCGCGAGCGTGCGAGAAACACCGAGGTGCCCTGCCGTCGGATCGTCGTGCAGGGTCTGCAGGAGTTCTGGTCGCAGAGCTGAAGGCACCACAAGGAGGTACTTAGCTCGAAGCGGTGAAAAGTTTTTCTTTTGTAGGAGACCGTTTCGTAGAAAGAACGACGCAAGTGCGCGCTTGATTACCTTCGGGACTTCGGCGGTCCTGCCTTCGAGGTATTCTATTAGGGCGTTCAGTTCCGGGTTGGCCCGCTGTCGTTCAGTGAAGTCATCGGTAGTTATCGTTCCTAAGAAGTAGTCGTCATCCTGGTCGTCGGGTAGCGGTTGGTCGACAGGCACACGAAAGAGATAGTCGGCGTCGGAGTGTTTTTTGGCGGACTTGTAAATGACAGTAATGTCCTATTCTTGAAGTCTCAGGCTCCATCGTGCGAGGCGACCTGAAGGGTCCTTCAAGGTGGCTAGCCAACACAAGGCGTGGTGGTCGCTCGCAACTTTGAAGGGCCTGCCGTAGAGGTAGGGGCGAAATTTCGACGTAGCCCAGATGATGGCGAGACACTCCTTTTCTGTTGTGGAATAATTTGCTTCTGCTTTGAATAGCGATTGGCTGGCGTAACTAATAATCCTTTTAAGTCCGTCAGACCTCTGCACAAGAACGGCGCCAAGACCTACGCTGCTTGCGTCAGTATGTATTTCGGTCTTGGCGAATTCGTCGAAATGGGCAAGTAACGGAGGCGTCTGGAGGCGATGTTTAAGCTCCTGAAAAGTGTGTTCCTGTGGCGTTTCCCACTTGAACTCCACGTCGGCCTTCGTAAGGTTAGTGAGAGTATCGGCGATGCGGGCGAAGTTTTTCATGAACCGCCTATAATAGGCCCACAGGCCCAGAAATCGGCGCACGGCTTTCTTGTCAGTGGGCGGCGGGAAGTCGGCGATGTCAGCTGTTTTCCGTGGATTGGGACGAACTCCAGACTTGCTGATAACGTGCCCCAGAAACAAGAGCTCCTCATACGCAAATCTGCACTTTTCTGGCTTCAGTGTGAGTCCGGAAGTCTAGATGGCTTGAACAACAGCTTCAAGGCGCCGAAGATGCTCGTCGAAACTCGAGGAAAACACGACGACGTCGTCCAAGTACACAAGGCAAGTTTACCACTTCAATCCTGCCAGTACTGTATCCATAACGCGTTGAAAAGTTGCAGGCGCTGAGCAAAGGTGGAAGGGCATCACCTTAAACTCGAAGAGGCTGTCCGGTGTTATAAACGCCGTCTTCTCTCGGTCTTTTTCTTCGACTTCAACTTGCCGATAGCCAGTCTTGAGGTCCATCGACGAAAAGTACTTGGCGTTATGGAGCCGATAAAGTGCGTCGTCTATTAGTGGGAGAAGATACACGTCCTTTCTTGTGATTTTGTTCAGGCGGCGATAATCGACGCAGAAACGTAGGGTCTCATCCTTTTTCTTCTCTAACACCACGGGGGCTGACCATGGACTCTTGGACGGCTGGACAATGTCATCCCGCAGCATTTCATCAACTTGTCTTTTCATGACCTCACGTCTTCGCGTCGAAACCCTTTACGGACTCTGACGAAGTGGTCCGGCGTTTTCTTCGGTTATGATGCGATGTTTCGTGATTGGGGTCTGCCGAATTTTCGATGACGACGAAAAGCAATCTTCGTATGCTGGAGCAGGGCCTTGAGCTGTTCTTGCTTATCGTTCGGAAGTCTGGGATTGACGTCGAAAGCTATGGGAGGGGCTTGGTTCCTCTGAGCAGGTTCCGCAGAATGGGCGAGGGCGAAAGCACTGGTGGCTTCGACAATTTCTTCGATGTATGCGACCATTGTTCCTTTGTTCACATGTTTGTACTCATTGCTGAAATTCGTGAGCATAACCGTTGCTTTGTCTCCCCGCAGCTCTGCGATTCCTCTTGCGACGCAAATATTTCGGGTGACCAACAGATGCCGACTGCCTTCAACGACGCCTTCCAAGTCAGGTGATTTAGAAGCGCCGACTGAAACAATGACGCTTGAGCGAGGCGGAATGGTGACTTGTTCTTCCAGCACATTCAAGGCATCGTGTCCTGACGGCGTGCCCGGCAGTAGTGCTTCTTCTGTGGATAACGTTATCGACTTTGATTTTAGGTTGATGACAGCCCCATGGAGGCATAAGAAGTCCATGCCAAGGATGACATCTCTCGAGCAACGCTGTAGGACTACGAAGTTTGTAGGATAAATACGGCCGTTAATGGTGACTCTCGCTGTGCAGATTCCTGCGGTCGTTACGAGATGACCTCCGGTTGTGCGGATTTCAGGGCCTTTCCAAGCTGTCCTAACTTCCTTTAACTTCGCGGCGAACGACCCACTGATGACAGAATAGTCGGCTCCAGTATCGACGGGAGCGGTCACACTGTGGCCATCGATAAGAACTTCGAGGGCGCTAGTTCGCCGTCTCGCATTACAGTTTGGGCGTGACATCGGGTCATGGCTGCGTCGGCTTGTTCCGCTGCTTCCATGTTGCGTCGTCAGGCCACCTTCGGTAAGTGAGCTTTCGCCATCAGGGCTTTGCCTGGTTGGCGTTGTGTTCGGAAAGCTCCGTCGCGGCGTCGTCGTCGTCGGAGGATCTTCGGTAGTTCGTCGCACAGCAACCGCACCTCCACCGGTTGCTGCCTTTAGTTTTCCGGATACGGGCTAGGAGACCGGCCCCGCGTTGGGCCAGAGTACTGCCGGTGGCGCGGTGACGTGCGGCAGCTTGGCGACGGCGAACGCGAAGGGCTTCGTGGTGTCCACCGAGTTCCTGTCAGGTAGTCGGCGATGTCCCGTGGTCGTTCTCTTGGCTGTGGACGCGGTGCATTGACGGCGAAGCCACGCAGTCCCATCTGTCGGTACTGGCAACGGCGGTATGTGTGTCCGGCCTCGCCGCAGTGGTAGCAGAGCGGGCGATGATCAGGGGTGCGCCAGACGTCAGTCTTCCTCGATGCACTGCGCTGGGCCGCTGGCGAATGGTATGACGTCGGTGGGGGTGGTGGCGGCGGTGGCGTCTGTCGACGGAAGTGCGATGGGGCGGCTTTTTGGCGTGGACGGGGAGGAGCGTTGTGGCGCAGTGCAGCGGCGTAGCTCATAGCTTCCGGCTCGGGCAGCGGTGCTCGGGGAATTTGAAGCGATTATCAAACTTCTTCTCGCACAATGTCGGCGATTGAATCCACTTGAGGCTGCGCCGAAGGAAACAGCTTGCGCGGCTCTTCCCGCACGATCGCTCGGATCGTTTCACGCAGGCCTCCGGAGTTACTGGCTAGAGCAGCAGGGCAGTCTGCAGTCAGGCGATGATTATGCTGTCTGGTGCGTATGCCCAGGGTCTTTTGGATAGTGGTCGCTTCGGCTACAAATTCTTGGACGGTTTTCGGTGGGTTTCTCATCAGTCCCGCGAAGAGCTCCTGTTTGACCCCTTGCATGAGGAAACGAACTTTTTTCTCCTCAGGCATGTCTGGGTCAGCGTGACGGAATAAACGGGTCATTTCATCTGTGAAAATGCGACATTTTCATTTGGTAGCTGAGCCCGGGTCTCTAATAAAGCAGCGGCCCTCTCTTTGCGAGCGACGCTCGCGAACGTTTGCAGGAATGCGCCGCAGAAAACATCCCACGTTCGGAGCGTGGACTCCCGATTTTCGAGCCAGGTCCTTGCGGTGTCTTCCAAATAGAAGAACACACGACGCACTTTTCATCATGGTCCCAGTGGTTGAGGGCGGCCACATGGTCGTATATTTCTAGCCAGGACTCCGGGTCTTCGAACGGTGACCCATGGAAAATTGGTGGTTCCCTGGGTTGATGCATGGCCATCGTGGGCTGGGACGCTGCGGTTGTCATTGTCGCTGCAGTCGCGGTCTTGGCCTTTTTCTTCCGCGCCTTGTCTTGTAGAAGCCCGTACTCCTGTGGTAGCCCTTGCTGTCGGTGGCTTGTTCGCTGCTCCTGGTTGGCGTCGGTGTCTTCTCCGCTACGTGGGCTGGGTTCACGGCTTGACGGGGGCGTCCGGTACATGAACGAAGCAGCACCTGCACCAGATGTCACGGGGTCGTGACGTGGCTGAAGACAGGAGACTTCGTGTATGGATTTAACTGTTTATTTGGGTGAACCTGTGCCCGGTAAAAAGAAAGTCCAATTACAGCAGCAGTCACGCACAGATAGCAGTCTCGGACTGATAGCGGCGAACGGAGCGTCGGCCTTCGATCAACAACTCACAAGCGGCGAAGCGCGTCGGCATTTATACTCTTGCCGTCGAATGTTCTAGCGTTATCGCTGGCGGTGGCATAGGTTCCAGAACAATCTGTACCGTTCGCACAGTGGGCGTGATCTTATCGAAATGATCTACTACAGTCCGGAACCTTCTCGAAAACTGCAGGCGCGGTTTGCGCTGAGAATCGTGTGGTATTTTGGGACGATAACAAAAACTTGGGAAATGGAACGTGGCAATATAGTCCTTGAGTCAGCGAGCCTCGACCTCAAAGACGGCGTCTTGTGCAGCAGCTGAGATGGTCAGGCACGTCGCTCCGCCTCCCAGCAAATGCGCTTTGCTAGACGCTCCTTTTTTTCTCTGGTGTCTCCACAGCACGTTTAGCCGTCTTATGTTTTTTCTTCTTAGACTCAACCGCCAATTACCAGGTAAATACTTCAGGATATGATGCGTTGCGCTTCCTAGCTCTTTTTTGCCGCTGAGCAGCAATTTCGCTCTTCTTCTCTACAGCTATACCATACTTGTAAACACCCTGCTAGTTGCATGTAGCACTCCGGCAGATGCGACCAAAAAAGACGGTAGTGCAGCTCGAGGTGCACAAGCCACGGGGCACAATTAGATTGCATTGATCGCGGCTATAAAACGTCACCCCTCTAGAATGGCCAAACCATAGAGCGACGAAACACTCGCCGTCACTGCTCACCAAGAGCCACGCGATACTGTTGAACCTCAGTCAGAGTAGATCACGCTACAAAAAAACGTTACTAAAATAATGGGCCCAGTGGTGAACTGATAGTACAAATGGAATGGGTACGTATCAGTCAGTAAAAATGAGCCCTTTTATATATCTGCTGTAAATTTTGGAACACGGATTGCAAGTTCAGGGAACTAGAGATTAACAGTCCACTCCACAAAATCGAACTACAAGAAATGTGCTGCAGACTTGAAGTTGACCCGACCACGTCTATGCCTTAACTGAGTGCCCGAAGTAAAGTAAAAAAAGAACGAAATTTGTGTCTGTAGCAACATGTACATGAAAGCCGTCAAGTAGTAGTCAGTATGGTGCTATTTACCAACGTCCGGAAAAAGTTGGCAACAAGCGCACTGTGTTTATAGTTTTTTAAAAGGAAATGGACCCGAATAATGACACTAAGGTGTTCTATAGGGATTTTTCTTGTAATCAAGAAAAGTTGCAACAGTCTAGGAATAAACGCTGTATTAGATGGCATCACTGATCGTGTGCCAGAAAGACATTTAGATAAATTAAAATTTCTGTGTTCAAGTATCCCAAGAAAGACAATCGTCTATAAAAATTGCACAGCTTGGTTATATTGTCGCTCTGGATGGCGCCGACCTCAGCTCCATGGTTATATCTGCTGGCTAAATTGTGGCTGAAGGTACCAATCCATGCGTCGGTCTTGGGTTGATGGACGAGCGGTAGTTTTTTTCGTAGATCACTTTCAGTGGTACATAACTCTCGCAAGGCGTTCGACCGTAAACTACGCCCCATCTATAGGTCTGATATTGCGTCAGCAGTGCTACATAATTCCTCAGAGACACCGATGCATCCGGTGGCAACCTTGCGAAGCCATTGTACGCTCTGAGCTTCGCGCTGAGGGTGTATATTGCGCAGTAGTGGGAAGGATTAAATTCGTGTTCCGAGATCACTGGCTAGCTGCTTCCCTGGTGGGTTGTACCGGCATCAGTTCAGAAGATACGCTAGCCTCACGAGTAGTCACTCTCTTACTTGGGTGTTGGAGGACAACACAATTCCATACCTATATTTCCTCCATATCTTCCATACCACTTTTTACTTTGACAAATGCTCGGTTTGCAGAGTGGTACCAAAATTATTTCACGTTACGATTGAATGACAGCGTTCGTCTGCCACGCACTCTGTCACCTCATCTCTTATCGCAAACCTACAAGACTGGGAGACCATGCTCCGGGATGAAAGACCGAGTGGCCAGTGGGTGCGGGTTCATCGGGCACGGGACGCGGCAGCGGCCAATTAAGCTTTGGCCTGAAAGCCCCACCCGGCATTTCTCAATGATTTAAATAACTTTTTTCTCTATCGTGAAGGTATCGCTAGAACTTAACGCTTGCCAGTTGTCGACCGTGGTCACCTTAGAATCATTGAAAAAATATGACAGCGCAGGCGTTCGAAAGCCTTTTGGACTACACGAGGCAACGTCACACGCTCTTTTCAAGCCTAAGCAATGACGTAAAGTTATGTACATTCACATATTTGAAAAGAAGCACGCCACATCAACGGAATGAATGACGAGAAGTAGGTGAAGCTGGAGAGGGGAATATCATCAGTACATTGTGAATATCCTTCGAGTATTAGCCCATTACATCATTAGAAAGACGTAAAACTGTGCGTATATCATAAAAATCGACTCCTGTTTGGAGTTCTTTGCAGCCATTCGCAAACGCTGCTGCTCAATGCCAACCCACACACCTGCAGATGTCGCTGAAAGGCGATGACCGTGCTGGCTCCCTGTAAACGGTAGCCCATTGGATGATTAGAAAGATGTAAGACTGTGCGTATACTACACAGGTCAACGTTTATATTGTTCTGGTTTGCAAAGGTGCTTTATGTCAGTGACGGTTGATTGGGCGAGTTGGTGATACATGATTGTTTTTAAAAGCGCTTGTCCCCCTTTTTCTGTCCGCGTCTAAGTAGTTATTTATTATCAGTGAGGTTGTGGATGGGTAATGGGGATAGTGGTATGTTTGCAAGGACGAAATAGAGGGCAGTTTGCAAAAAAAAATGCCCACGGTTATGTGAAAATACACGCTTTATTCTTATAGTCCACCCTCGACAAAGTCAACCCGTACCTTGCAGCGCTGAATAACACATCTAAAGGGATAGTGTAGCACAGTCATCTTTTCGACCTTTTTTCTTGCTTTACATTTCATTTACAACTACTTCTAATAACAGCCCCATATTCTCCCTGGCATTATTGTGTGTTCGTTGTATGAAGTTTGTATGAAGTTTCTTTGGGCTTTGCCTTCATTTTACACCACAGCAGTGTTTTTTCCTGAGCTTCAGAGAAAACGATTGCCTTACTCTGCAATAAGTGGACCTGTGCCACCTGTGTGAACACTGTGCAAATGTTCTGTGCAGCAAAGGTCAAGGAAGAAGACCCTTTGTGCAGCCTAGGAATAATTCACTTCAAATAATTTTTTAAAGACGGAAGTCTTTCTTGGAGACCTTCGACGATAAAGTTTTTGCCTGTCTGTCTGTCTGTCTGTCTGTCTGTCTGTCTGTCTGTCTGTCTGTCTGTCTGTCTGTCTGTCTGTCTGTCTGTCTGTCTGTACATTTGTCTGTTTTTCCGCCTTTCATGATACATCAAACGGCCGACATGTGCAGCGCCCACCAGTATTGCTCAAGATTGAGCGTTCATACTTGTGCGATTGTCATTCAAGATCACTCATTGCGCGTATCTGAGGTACAGTAACAACACGTTGATGTTTTTTATGAAGTGCATTTATACTAAACAAGGCACACACAAGCAATTATAAGGACCCTAGCGTTAAACACGCTGCGCTGATAGTTCAATGCGCTGCTCAAAAAGGCAAGTGCTACCAACGCTTTGCTGAAACGACACGGCGGTGGCACCTACCCATCGCTTTGCGTTGTACACCTTATCGCCTCCGCTGCACGCTCGAGGCACTCAAACGCCGTGCCTCCAGAATACATTCGACCGATTTTCTTGCGCAGAACATCAAATAAAGGTTTTGTTCACTCACTCCAGACGCAAGACTATCGTCTTTTGGCGGCATTTGCAAAATACCATGCAGATCCTAAGCCAACTTTTTCTTTTGGTTTCAGCTATGCAGTACATAAATTTATGTGGAGTATAGACTGGCTGAAAGAGCATACAAGACAAGGATGACTTCACGAAATCGCTGGGAATGCTGTATTGCAAACATTTGGCCGCAGTGTAAGTCAAAAACGTATTCATGCCAAGCCTTTTACGATTTGGTTAGAACATGTCTGTTTGTTTGTTTTTTTTTTCAAAATAGTGTTGGGAGTTATGAGAAAGCGCGAATTTGTTTAATTATTTAAAATACTACTAAATTCAGTGAAGTCAGTGCAAAGTGAGTTACAGCAATAAATTAGATAATAAATAAATTAGTAATATTACACATATAAAAGTGCTTACATAAGCCAGAATGGAAGTGTAAAATGTATGAAATTATATAAAAGAGCAGCTCTACGATAATCTTGAAACAAAATAAATAACACAACACCCTAAGGCAATGAACTTCAGACAATCTGTCAGGACGGCTGATTGGGCGGATTGATGATTCGGGATTGGATGAAATGTGAGTGGTCAAAATTTCCAGATCCCTCCATTGCGGCGTCTCGCATCATCATTTGGTGGTTTTGGGGCGTTACATATTAATCAATTGCTTGATGTATGAGTGCGTAACGTAAACAAGAAAAAGTAGAGAAGCAGTTGTCTCTGTCTTAGCTGTCCTTGTCTACCTTATGAGCTCGTAACTGAAAAAATTTGGACACCCAAGTTGCAAGCAATGAGTATGGGTTTTCTATACAAAATGTTTGGTCTTCCTTCAGACAAACGTTAACAGCAAAATTCTGCATTTTGTAATGTTTTCTTGTGGCTGAAAAGGCGTAACTTGAAATGAAGATAATAATATATTGGTGTAATGAAGCGCTCTTTTTATGCGCGTACTGAATGAATGCCCTTGCCGTGTTTGCTTAAAGCAATGACGTCATACAAGTTAGCTTGCTTGGCACTGTTTCACATGTGTTGAGGGATGCTATGAGTGTTTCTTTTACAGCGAAGCATTGGCATGACAGGAACCAATCTGAGTACTTCATTTGGTTTTAAACCCCGTCATGGTCGTCTAGTGGCTAAGATACTCGGCTGCTAACCCGCAGGTCACGGGATCAAATTCCAGCTGTTGCGGCTGCATTTTCGATGAACGTGGGAATGCTGTAGGCCCGTGCGCTCAGATTTGGGTGCATGTTGAAGAACTCTAGGTGGTCGAAATTTCCGGAGCCCTCCACTACGGCATATCTCATAATCATATCGTGGTTTCGGGACGCTAAACCTCACAAATTAATCAATCAAATCAATGGCCAGTTCAAGCGATGACTTTTACTTCACTGAAGTATGTGGCTTCTTAAGAGCTCGGCATTTTCTTCCGCAAGAATGCTCTTCTCACGCTTCTTGCGTAAATTTTCCATCTAGACGTCCCGGAGAAGAGGTCGTATTAGAACTCCTGCAATGAGCAACTCGTTGAAAGCAGCGCGAGACATTTGTGAGCCGGGAAGAGTACGGATGCCTTCTGCTACTGAGTCGGATTAAGTTCTGTGGAGTGAGGTACCCGTAGCACGCGCGTCCACTTCTTGACTCCACCCCTGGCATCACGTGCCAAATGACGTCACTGATCACTCTGCCGCTTCTGCCATGAGTGAATTTTTCCAACTCTTGCAAGCACCATCTGCTCAGCCGAATTTCGTTGGGTCGCGCTACAGAAGGCGGTTTTTTCCAAAGCGTTTTCTTTTCTTTTTTTTGTAACTTTAATGTCCTTACTTGGGTAACTTTTGTACAGTCTGCAAATGCATGTTTTTTAGCATACTATACTTCAGTGTTTCTGCTTCATCGTCAGGCGACCAGAAAGTCAAATATCGCTATTTGCACGGCGGCAGTGCTTTCTTCTTCCACTTTGCTATACCACCTCGGGTGGTGCTTCTCGGGCGCTTAGTGGTGAGAGTTGGTTACTACAGCATAAAAAAAACTCGAATTTTACTGTATGCCAAACAAAAAAATTCACTGAACAAATTTTCAATGATTTCTATGTTCAACTTGTTCAATGTTCAATGTTCAACTTGAACATGATTTGTTCAATGTTCAACTTCTTATTCGAAAAGAGGGCTTTTATTTATTGGGGCAGCAAACTGCTTCAAGATTGCTGCCACATCTTGGAGAAATTCTTTTGTTCAAACATTGGCTCAAATAAGACGCTTTATTTAGCAATATGACACTCAATCAAGCCCCAGTCTTCATCTTAACTCCTGCCGTAATAAGATGCACAATTGTGAAGTAGTGTGTACTAGATTTTGAAATGCTATAGACTGCAAGCCTTCTTCGCAATTTAATGCTCACATGTTGAGTTGGTGCATTATTATTTTTTTCGTCCACTCATTACCTCCACCAAGATGCTATGATTAGAAAGCGTTTATTAGAAACACACCATGACGAGCGCTGGATGGGTTCTGGCTACGGAAATGACAAGAAAGTCCTCATTCTCTTCGCCTACAGCTTCTGTTCCTCGCTGCAAAGTTGCCGTTACAATATGTTCACTGCCACACGTAGGTTTTTGCAGTGGTCTAAAAAATCTTTGTATTGTGTAAGCAGATTCCATATTATAAATTCGAAATTCTTTTTTTCACCCCACATAATATCTGTTTGATTAAGCAGTTACAGAAAATGTAACTGCAATACCTTGGCAATAATGCAGCAGAATTCGTTATGCTAGTATATAAATCGTTTTGCAGTTAGAATATACTGTTTTAATCTTGAGCTCTTGTGTACTGTAGGAATAAGTCTTCGCAAGGTCCTGCTTCTTGTTCTGCATATTGTTGCGGGTTGTAAATTACAGAGGATTTACTTAAAAAACACGGTCAGTGGACCTCGTAGAGACGCTCTCAAAAGAAGGCCGCTAACATTGTCATCTACTCGTAGAGACGCTCTCAAAAGAAGGCCGCTAAGATTGTCATCTTCTTCACTTGCCTGTGCTGCGACTCTCGAGAAAATCCGCGATCTTCGTTGTCGTCGCTGTCTCGCCGCTGAATACAGCTATGCACGCAGCGTTACTCTCCCATCAGAGTGAGCGTCGTCCCGATGCTCAACAGGTAGAGATGTGGCCAGCGGGTGTTTACATCACTTAGAGCTTTAAAGTTTCATGCGGACCACGTGCACTGTCTCAGGCAGATGCTGGCGACGTTTCGAACAAAAGGAGGCGTCGGGCACGACTTCATATGTCACGTCGCTAAGACGGCGCAAAACCTCGTAGGTTACGATGTATCGGCGTAAGAGTTTCTCCAAAAGGCCTCGCTGTCGTGCAGGAAACCAAACCCAGACTCTATCTAAGTGACGAATCGATGGCGCAGGTTATACCGTTGGACGTCAAGTTGCTGCTGGTTGATTATTCCTCGGCGCGCTCAGTGAGGTTCGGGGCGTCTGTCTCTGAATCATTGCAATCGTATGGCAGCATGGCATCAAGCATCGCAGTAACTTCTCTCCCATTAATTAGCGCGAACGGCGTCATTTTTGTTGTTTCCTGGCGCGCCGTATTATACGCGAATGTGATGTAGGGCAATATTCGGTCCCAATTCTTGTGTTGCACATCGACGTACATGCAAAGCATGTCAGCGATTATCTTGTTAAGTCGTTCTGTAAGCCCAATAAATTGTGGGTGGTAAGCTGTCGTCTTCCTATGCGCTGTGTCACTGAGCGTAAGCACAGTGCGCAAAAGCTCGGCTGTAGACGCGGTACCTTTGTCTGTTACAGCGACAGCTGGAGCACCATGTCTCAGGACAATGTTCTCAATGAAGAACTGGGCCGCTTCAGCTGCAGCGCCACTCACAATTGCCTTGGACTCCGCATATCAGGTGTGGTAGTCCGTCGCCACTTTAACCCTATTGTTGCCGCTGTCCGATGTTGGCAATGGGCCCAGCAGATCCATTCCGATTTTAGAAAACGTAGTTTCTAGCATTGGCACAGGATGTAATAGCCCAGTGGGTTTGAAAAGTGGAACCTTGCACTGCTGACAGTAAATGCATGTTCGCAAGTAATGTTTCACCTCTGCTGCGATCCTTGGCCAGTAATATTTTTTTCTTTGACGTGTGTCATTGTTCTTGTGAAACTGATGTGGCTCGCAGTGGCTTCGTAGTGGCAGGCTTGTAAAATTTCGCTGTGGAGAGCTTCAGGTAATACCAGCAGATAGCTTCTACCTGTTGATGAGAAATTCTTTTTGTACAGAGGTCCATCATGTAAACAGAATGACGATAAGTTCGAAAACACTCTTGGTGCATTGGCGGCTCATCCGTTCAAGAATTCTATAAGCGACTTGAGCTCCCGATCACCTTGTTGTTGCCGAGAAATGATAGCTGCATCAACAACTCTTGAAAACCCTGTCATTCATCATCCTCTGTAGCCGTTTATTCAACCCATGACCTTAAGAAACAGTCGGCGTCTAAATGTTGCCTTCCGGACTTGTAAACTACGGCCATGTTGTACTCTTGGAGCCGTAAGCTTCGTCGTGCTGAACATCCAGATGGGTCTTTCATGTTGGTCAACCAACAAAGAGAGTGATGGTCGCCTATAACTTGGAAAGTGCGCCCATATAAGTACGGGCGGAACTTCGCAACTGCCCAAACGACAGCCAGACACACCTTCTCCGTTGTTGAGCAGTTGGACTCTGCGCGTGTCAACGTTCTGCTAGCGTAGGCAACTACTATTTTCACACCGTCTTGGTATTGAAAAATAACAGCACCTAGGCGCAATTGCTGGCGTCTGTATGGATGGGTGTTGGTGCATTCTCGTCGAAGTGAGCAAGGACGGATGGAGTTTGTAGACGCACTTCCACCAGTGTCGTGGGTTATAAATTACGGAGGGTTTATATGAAAACACGGACAGTGGAACTCGTAGAGACGCTCTCAAAACAAGACCGCTAAGGTTGTGGTCTTTTTCACTCGCCTGCGCTGTGCCTACCGAGCAAATCCGCGATCTTCGTTGTCGTCACTATCTCGCTGCTAAATGCAGCTATGCACGTGGCAATATAATCAGCTCTTGTCTGGAAATACCATCTCTGCTTTTTGATTCATGAAACAGTAATTTGGAGAGAGGTGATGTACGCAGACACTGTAGTGGTGTTCGAACTGTGAACATTGTTGGTACTGCAGAAGTTTTTTTCCTTTTTTACTTGATTTGAGACATACTGAAAGGAACCAAGTGGAGCTGTCTATTCGTCGTGCACGCAGTTTCCTGAGCGAGCATGCAGCACTCTTGTAAACTGTGTTCCTGGGTACATCTGCCAAAGTGGTGTTCAGAGAAGCGTGTAGTAGTGCATTTCATCGTCTATTCAGCTTGCCGCAGCAGGTATTACCCGCACATGAGCAAGTTCAGGCATCACAGCGCATATACACTTACCCACATAAAGCATGGATTAGTGGCTTGACTGTAAATTGTTTACTCTGACAGTGTGAAACAAATATTACCGAAATGGCGTGAAAGCTTTGTTATCTCTACAGGTGGCGTGCTCACTATATGCTGGCAACAAGGTTGCGAAGTTGAACCAATTCACTAGTCACATATTTGCTCCTAAACAATTATAAATAGGAGGCCGACTTTTTTGCAAGGTGATGCACGGTAAAATATTGACCATGACTCCAAAAGTTTAGTTTTCCCTCTTTTATACACAAGGTGGCGTAGTTGAAATGTTCATGCCATAGCTATGCATTGTTACTTACCACTCTTCAAGTAGCTCTGTGTCAAACATGTAGCGTAGTAAACTTAACCAACAATATTTCAACGCTCTTGAAGTTTCAGTGACTATTTTTTGTTTGTTTTGCCAATGCAAGTTTTGTCGCAATCCTTGCATTGTACTTGGTAGATGACCTCACTCAAATCGCCAGTGCTTTTTTGGTATACCTTCAGATATGCGTTCACGGACTCACTTGAGGGTAGTCGAAGGAAAGTTCTCAACAAAGTACACTAGGGTATTGAAACGCCACTCGCATTGGCAAAATGGGCAGAAAAAGTTCAGAAGTTTTAATATCGCAAATATGGGATGCTGCTATAGCCACCAGTTCAGCTTGCTTCAAGACTGAGTTTATCTGCTGGACAATAGGGCATAGCGTCTGATAAACAGTGCTTGAAAATGGCCTGGAGACAAATTGCGAGGTAGGGGGGGACTTGGAATAATAGTTCAGTCGTCATGAACCAATAACTTCCACGAATAACGCGTTCATGAGGATGTATGTTGCTAACGGACTGGTAAACCTCCACTCACTTGTTGACGAGATATGCTGCGAATGCCACCTGTAAAACGTGGGAGCACTTCTATGCAATTCAATAATTGTTGATTCTGGGTACCCATTTTACATTCATTATTTCACTCGTAGTTAGGAACATTTTCGGATTTACAGCTCGGCTCACCAAAGAGAAGTATGTGCAAAAGAGGAAAGGGAGAATTCGATATTGTAACGCGGACTGAGAGAGAGAGAAAGACGAAGAGGTAGGGCGCTCTCGAGAGATGATGTTCAGCAGCGACGATTTAGCGCTGGCTTTTTCAGTGTAAATAAACCCATCACATCCTATACAGCTTTGGTGGAGCCGTGCTGTGTAACTTGTCATCTTGGACCCCGCAGTAGAAATTCTTCAAAGAAGCAGACGCTTGCTGGCCTACCCCTGGACAACATCAGCATGCATGACGACACAGCAATTCCGTTGATGTACTACGCTGTTGCATCCACCCGTGCCACCAACACGGCACAAGGAGTCTGTACACCTTGACAACAAGACTACTGGGCACCTGAGGTACGGATATTCTCAGGTAAAAATAAAGAGGACGTGGACGCTTGGCTAAAACACTACGACAGAGTGAGCCGCTACTACGAATGGGGCGCGCCGGCGAAGGTCATGAACGTAGTATTCTTCCTTGCCGGGACAGCCTTACTTTTGGTTTGAGAACCATGAACATGTCCTCCCCACTTGCTAAGGAACTGAAGCCCTGCTTTGGGGACACGAGTTCCATGAAAAAAAAAGCTGAGCAAACGCTGTCACGTATGGCTCAAATGCCCGGCGAAACATGCACAACCTACATTGAAGAGGTACGGAAGCTTTGCCGGATTGTCAACGCAAATATGTCTGAAGAAGACAAGGTCGGTCAGTTGTTAAAAGGCATCGCCAAAGACATGTACAATTTTCTCATAACGAAAGAGAACTTGAACACTCCTTCTATTTTTAGACAGAGGTGTCGCGCATTGGAGGCGTTGAAGACCCGGAGAATTTGACCCAAGTTTGGGCGCCTGGACAATGTTCCCACTGTGGCAAGTATGAACTTCGCCACCTGTGAAGATATTCCCTTCCTCGTACGTCGGGTAGTTCAGGAAGAGCTCGTACGGCTTCAAGCAGGTGATGCTTGCCACCAATGCTTGTTCGCCGCGTGCCCTGAACCACCTCCCTACTGTATGGGAGAGCGCCACGTCGAAAAGTGACCGCGCACAGAAACTACAGATTTCGCCCCGCAGTTTCTGTTTTCTCCGACAGGTCGTGGCCACCACCGGATGTCATCATATTGATGGGCCGCTGCGGACCTCCGACTATCGTCAACCAGGCTACTACCAGAAGACTACTATGCGTCACCAGGAATTGTTCCTGCGAAGCACGACCTCTCTCCGCGTACTTCTGCCACCTCTGCTCCTGCTAATGTAAGCCCACAAGTCCCCGTTTGCTACACATGTAGTCTCCCAGGGCATTTTCCACGCTTCTGACCCGGCCGGCTGCCTGCGCCGCCACGTTGTTTGACGTACCCGGCTCGTATGCACGAAACGCCTGTGCCGCTGCGTTTTTCGACGCACCCGCCTCGTATGCACGAAACCTGGACCTCTCACTCGGCCGGCCACCGTCGCCGACAGCAATGGCCTAACAAATTTCGCAGCGAGTCCCCCGCCTCCGAGAGAAGCCTGACGCCGCCTCCGACACGTTCCCGCCAGTCGCCGTCTCCGCGTCACCGGTCACCTTCCCCGCATCAGCTGGGAAACTGGCTGGTCGGCCGATGGAAGTGCGGTAGCGGGACGGTCAGTTTCGCCAATGCCTCCTCCTGCTGTTATGTTGATGAACAAAGTGCGTGTGTGTATAGACGGTGTAGACACTTGCTCTTGTAGGCACTGACGCTGCTATTTCAGTTATGAGTCTTCGTTTCAAGCATTGTTTCTTGGGCCACAAAGTGATGTTCGCGCAGGATTGTAAGGAAACTTTTCGTGGAGTTGGAGGGGACGCGTTATGCCCTGTTGGTATTTGCTCAGTTGCACTCACAAATGGTGGACAGAATTTCTGAGTGGAATTCACTGTACTGGCTTGCGCAACTCATGACGTCATTTTAGTGATAGACCTCTTTCATGAATTCGGCGCTACGCTTGACTGTGGAACTGGGGAGATTTTTCTACAAAGTAAGCTGCCCGCTGCCATAGTTGACGATTTTCCAACTCTCTCCATCAATGCGCTTTCGCTGTCTGAAGATGTGACGATCCTGGGTCGGACAGCAATGTTTTTTCCCGCATGCTTTTCTCACGTCCGCTCAGTACCCCACACTGGACTTGTCGAGCCTGATCATACAAACGCCATCAAGAAGAATGTGCTGGTTTCATAGTCTCTCCTTATAGCCATCGACGGGCATGATGGTCTGTGGGCGCTCAACGCAGCATCAGAGCCTGGTGTCCTACCAGCCGGCTTTAAACTGTGAACGTTTGAAGAGCAGAACACAGTTGATGTCAGAATGGGCTCAGAGTCTCGAGCCATCATTCAGACTGCGCCCAACTACGCAGCCGAGATGAAACGCACGATCACTAAGTGGTTGCATTCTGCCGAGCAGGATGCCCTCGAGGAGGTGCTTACACGCTACGCGGGAGTCTTTTATTTCGCTCAAGACAAGCGTTGTTCCGTGTGGACCAAATCCCGTGTGCACCACTGCAACAACACGGGAGATGCTAAACCAATACGCCAGAAACTTTATCGCGTCTTCCCGTCAGAGAGAGAAGTGATCGCTGATCAGGTGAACGACGGGCTGCAGAGAGGTGTTATTCAAGAGTCAAGCAGTGCCTGGACACCTTCTGTTATGCTAAAGAACTCTTGGTGATTTTGTGTTTACTACCGCCGTCTCAACGCCGTCACAAAAAAGAAGTGTATCCGCTACCACGCATCGATGATGCTATTGATTGCTTGCACTCGGCCGCATACTTTTCGTTCGTCGGCCTAAGGTCTGGATACTGGCAGATACCAATGCGTCCGTCTGACAGAGAGAAGACTGCTTTTGTCACGCCTGATGGTTTATTTGCATTTGACGTTATGCCATTTGGCTTATGTAATGCCCCAGCTACCTTCGAGCTATTCATAGACTCAATCCTTCGTGGTCTCAAATGGGAGATATGTATGTGTTATCTCGATGATATATTAATTTTTGGCAAGACATCCCATGAGCACAATCATCGACTTAACATTGTTCTAGATTGCGTCAAACAAGCTGGTATCGTTTTGAGCGCAAAGAAGTGTCGTTTTGGTGAGCGTGAAGTCTTCGTGCTCAGATATATAGTGGATAGGGACGATATACGGCCAGACCCGCAGAAGATCAATGTTGTCCGAGATTTCAAGCAAGCAACGTCTGTGAAGGAAGTCTGTAGCTTCGTGGGCCTGTGTTCTTATTTTCGACGGTTTAATAAAGACAGCCCAGCTTGCACATCCTCTGAGAGTTGCTCTTCGAAAACGCCCCATTCCGATGGACCGTCGAGTGTGAGGCTGCTTTCGAGCAGCTGAAGTATTTGCTTACTTCAGCGCCCCTCTTACGCCAATTCAACCCGGAGGAACTCACCGAACTGCATACAGACGCTAGTGGTATCGGTGTTGGTGCCGTGCTAGTTCAGTATCACCACAGTCGCCAGCACGTCATAGCGTATGCAAGTCGTACATCGACTAAGACGGAGAAGGATTATACGGTCACCAAACTAGAATGTCTTGCGGTTGTTTTCGCCAACCAAGTGTTCAGACATTATTTGTACGGCCCGCAATTAAAGATCGTCACAGATCATCATTCTTTTTCTTGGCTTGGCACACTACGTGACCCAGCTGGCCAGTTGGTTCGTTGGGCCTTACAGCTTCAAGAATATATTCTGTCACCTACAAGAGCGGTCGATGTCACACACATGCCGACTGCTTATCTCGTTTTCCATCTCCGACGATGGGAGCTGATGATGATGATTTCGATAACTACATGGATGCAATCAACAGCGTGACCCTTCGCTGAAACCAATGATCGATGCAGCTCGTAGCTCCAAACCCGCCACGCCATTCGCGATTCATGACGCCCTACTATATCGCAAGAATTACTACAGCCATGGTTCCGACCCACTCATCATCGTGCCAGAATGCCTGCGTCTTGCCGTATTCCAAGATATGCACGATGACATAACGTCTGGGCACCTTGGATTCGCCCGGACGCTTCACCATATCCGACAACGTTTTTACTGGCCTCGACTCTGGAAGACCACCAACCACTACGTCGCAAGTTCTGATGTCTGCCAACGCCACCAACAACCTACCACGCCATTGGCAGGCCATCTGCAAACGGTTAAGCAACCGACATCACCATTCAAAAAAGTCGGCATACTGGGTCCTTTTTCTAATACTGCCGCCAGCCGCCGCTGGATAATTGTGTGCGTAGACTACCTAACGCGGTATAGTGAAACGATGGCAGCTGCTTCAGCCACATCACCTGATGTGTCATGGTTTCTTCTGCACTCGATTATACTCCATCACGGGGCCCCTCTTGTGGTGATAAGTGATTGCGGCCGGCAGTTTACCGCTGACGTTGTCGAAGAGTTGCCACGGCTGTGTGCGTGCCAGTATCGGCAATCCCTGCCATACCACCCTCAGACCAACGGCCTCACTGAGCGCGCCAATTGTACCATCATTACCATGCTTTCATTGTACGTCGCAGCAGATCAGAAGAACTGGGATGCAATATTACCTTTTGTTACATACGCTTTTTTTACCGTGAAACACGAGGTCACAGGTTACACGCCTTTGTTTCTCCTTTATTCTCACCATCCTCAAAATTTCCTTGACACCATACTTCCTTTTTCAACAAACGAAAACGCCAGTGTCAAACAGACTTTCTGACGTGCCGAAGAAGCTCGTCGACTTGCTCGGCTCCAAAATATCTCCGCCCACGCTCGCGCGAAAGACCGTTACGACGCAAAACACCCGCCTGTGACTTTCGCTACGGGTAATTTATTCTGGCTGTGGACGCCTGTTAGAAAGAAGGGACTTCGCCAAAAGCTTCTTTCCAGATACTCAGGACCATTCGTCAAAACTCAGTGCTTGAGGGACGTCACTTACGCTGTTGCGAAAGTGACAGCTCAGAACTGGCGTTCGCGCAAGACGCCAACTGTGCACATCGCCTGATTGAAGCCCTACAACAACTGATCGCTTCTACTCGCTCGTTGAGCTTCGGCTTGACCGGAGGAAAATGTAACGCGGACTGAAAGAACGAGAAAGAAGAAGAGGTAGGACGCTCTCGAGTGATGGTGATTGGGCAGTGACGGTTGAGCACTGGCGTTTTCAGTGTAAATAAACCCATCACATCCGTGACAATATGAACTTAGTAAATTCGTGGCCTTGTTGGTGTTAGACATTCAGAAAATTAAGCGTAGCACTCACAAATTACTAGGACGAGACAGGTTTGTGTATGTTCTGCCTGTCCAATCCTCGTTATTCTAGGCTCGCGCTTAGCACAATGAACATGTCATGTGCTTTTCGCGCCATTCTTTGCTCCATACTTTTTATTGTGTTTTTTCTTGTAGAGTTTTTTTGACTGGACTCCTGTTCAATTCATTTGAAAAGGAACATGATCCGGTACTTTAGGGAGCTAGCCATGAGCGGCTTCATTCATTAGAAAAAAAATTGTATTACCTTTACATATCATATAATACAGTACGTCGTAATCTTTCTATGAGCCCTGTTTCACTTGCAACTTTTGCAAGTGAAGATGTGCACAAAAACGAAACTTACGGGGTGTCCAGCCAAAGAAACTCTCCGTGAAAGAACACAAATAATTGCACATTACTAGGCACGCAAAACATAATGAAATCTTCCATCTTTGTGATTTGCAAGCCGAAGGCATGGTAAAACTGTGGTACAGTGCTGTCGTTTTACTATGAAGGAAATCTGCCGTATTGTAAGACACAATACTAGCAGACTGTTGTGTGGAACAATACCAACACTTTGTGTGTTAGTTGAGGTAGCGTATAGATTACGTAGGAATGCCTTGTTTGAAGAAAAGTGTTGTATTTCAATCACGGAATAGGGTCTGTGACTTGAATAGTGTAACTGGTTCTTTTGCGTTCGTTGTGGTCACTGATGAACTCCGTCCTAAAAAGATAGCTGTATTCGTGGTTACGGAAGTGCTCGGCACCGCTATACCTTCAGCATTCTCCGTGAAGAAGCGCCCTCATTTTTTTACAGTGAACATATACAGTTCTCCCAGAGGCCACAAACACCGTACTGCATCCCTCGGGGCGAACGGTGCTGGGCTGGTTGCGGGCGCCCCAGACGTGGTTGGATGGATGGATGGACAGATGGATATGTGGATGGACGGACGGTTGGATGGATAGATATGGCTGTACCCTTTAGATCGGGTGATGGCTAGCACCACCAAGCCATAATATTCAATAATCAAAAACGAGATTTATTTTTTTTAAACAGTGAGGTTGAGAATTAGTACTTTGCAGTGAAGGGTTTAATTTTCACTTGTGCCTTTGCTTTAGCCACCAATCAGATAACCTCCTTCTAGTTAATTCTACCCGCTTAATGTCTATATTTGCCGCCCCCCTGTCCCTAAAGCCCAGTGCTTTGAAAAACTCTGCGCCATCATCCCGAACTATAGGGTGAAGCCCTTTACAGAACATTATCAAGTGTTCGACAGTTTCTTCTTCCTCTCCACACGCAGTGCATACGTGTCTACCACTTTGCATATGGCTCGATATGTCTTGGTTCACAATACTCCCGTCCTGGCCTCAAACAGTCGAGAACGACCCAGAGTATTATCATAGATCTTTTCCTTGGCAATTTCCTGCTTAAAAGATCGATAGATCTCTAGTGCGCACTTCTCATTCATGCCGATTCTCCACATATCAGTCTCAGCTTCCTTCACGTTCTTCTCAACCGATAATTCCTTTTGATTTGGGCCCCTGCTATTTTCTAAGTATTTACCGGTCAATTTTCTGGTTCGCTTCCTCCATTTTGTATCGACATTCTTCATGTACAAGTAGCTAAATACCTTCTTAGCCCAACGCTCCTCCCCCATTTCCCTCAATCGCTTCTCAAATTTTACCTTGCTGCTAGCTTCCCTGCCTTCAAAAGATGTCCATTCCATATCACCATGTACTCTCAGATTTGGTGTATTCTCATGAGCTCCTAAGGCAAGCCTACCTATTCCACGTTGCTTAATTTCTAATCTTGCTTGAACTTCTGATCTTGTGCACAAGACCACATTGCTGAACGCCAGACCAGGAACCAGGACCCGATTCCATAATCTTCTTACTACCTCATACCTATTGTAATTCCACAGCGCCCTGTTTTTCATCACCGCTACATTCCTGTTAACTTTAGTCGTCCCGTATACTTTGTGTTCCCTTAGGGGCTCGGCCCCATTGCTGATCCATGCGGCCAGATATATTAATTTATCTGTTATCTCTAGCGTGACCTCCTGTAATCTAAGCTCAGTACCTTCATTATCATTAAAAATTGTAACTGCTATACCTCTGCTCTAGCTTCTTTCAGCAGAATAGAGCAGAGCTCTATTCTGCTGAATAGACCTCTGCTCTAGGCTCGTCTCATTTCTTAGGAAGTTTAGATGATTCTGAAATTTTGCAGCTGTCTTTCTATCTCTTTTATGTACTTCTGCCAGCCACCGGGCTCCCTTTCTTCTAGTCTTTTCGTTGATCAGAAGGGATGCATTTCTTCTACAGTTTAGAAAGATTTCCCATTTTCTTTCAACATCATCTGTCGGTTCCCCCCGCTGCTTAGCATGTCTGTGTTCCCTAGAGGCTTCCTGACGTTTCGATATGGCTCTCTTAACTTCCTCATCCCACCAACTTTTGGGTTTGTGTCTTCTTTTCTAGAGTGACTTGTCAAGCGCCTTAGCAAGCTCTAGCTCAAACAGTTTATTTAGATTCGTGTATGTCCACACTGTTTCATTATTCTCAGTGATTGATTTCTCCATTTGTTTAGTGGGCATTTCAATTTGCCTTTCTGAATAAAAATTTTTCTGTAGTTGCTCATCTTGTCTCCTTCACTTTCACTGCTCTTCGAAAACTTAGCTTGGTACGTTTGGGATCACTACCCAGACTTCTGGAGCCACCTTCATTTATGTGCATTCCCCTGAGCTTATCATACATCCTATGTAACATCAGTGCGTAATCTATCGTCGACTGCAGCCTTCCTACCTCCCATGTTATTTGCCCTTCCCACTTCTCGGTACTGTTGCAAATAATCAAATCACGGCTTTCACACATATCCATGATCTATTTGCTTGTCGGTCCCGTATACCCATCTATATCTTCTATGTGTGTTTTCATATCTCCTAGTATAATTATCTCGCACTCTCCTCCTAACTCCTGAATGTTCTTTGATATACACTCTACCGTTGCCTGGTTTTCCTCTTTGGCCTTTGCTCCCGTCGAACAAGTACACGAAACCAAGGAGTGTCATTTGCCCGGCCACTTTGCCTTTTAGCCATAAATGTTCCTTGCACTCCTGCTTGACCCTTTGATAGTCTGTACTTTTATGAATTTATTTATGGTGGGTTCGACGGCTGTGCCACGAGACAGTCGCCTAAACTGCTACTTTTCAACATGCAGGTTTTTGCCGTCGCAGTGATCTGCGCAGCTCTGCCCGCTACCACGGCCATCTCGCACGCACCTCCTGCTTGTGTGCAACCATTCTTTGGCCGCATCTCGAGCGCTCTTCCAGCTGATAAGCTAACCACCCCTGCACTTCTGCCAGCGCCACCTGACACGGATTTTGCAACCGTTGCCACCTGGGAGAAGCCTACGTCAGCAACATCAATCGCCACGTCGACTATGAAAGAACAACACCCTGGCGCCCCCACCTGTGGGCTCGGCGGCTTTGCCAGAGACAGTCACCTGAACTGCTACTTTTCAACATGCAGGTTAGTCAGCCTTTGAGTCTTTACTCTAAGAAATCGAGCGACTTGTTTTTGGTGCTGCTGCCGAGCCCCCATTGTCTATTATCGATTATTGAGCAGTGTATCGATGTCTTGCGTACCGTTCTCTTACTGTCGGGCGACATTGAAACTAACCCCGGCCCGGAATCTAACGCTATATTAGCTGAATTGAAAAAACTCTCAGCAGGGCAATCGCAGCTAATAGCCGAACTGAAGGGTCTAAAAAACTAACTTGCCAAAACTAACAGTACTATAGGAGAACTTAGCAGAAGAATGAATACCGTTGAGAGCCACTGTCAACACATTGAACCACTGCAACAACAGGTCGCAACCATCACATCTGCTGCCACCAAGACAACCCGTGTAATCTCAGACATAGAATCGCGAATCGATGACGCAGAAAATAAAGCCCACCGCAACAACCTAATCTTCTTCGGTATTCCCGACCCAGGTGCCTCAGAATCTGCCCCAAAGATAGAAGAAAAGCGTATTCGCTTTTGCTCAGATCACCTAGGCCTACCTGTAGTTCCCGAGGATGTTGAACGTGCGCATCGACTTGGCCGCCACTCTACTAACCATAACCGCCACATAATTGCGAATTGTGCTCGCTACAAAACCAAAGAAAAAATCCTGTCTAGCGGACGCAAGCTAAAAGGCAGTAACTACAGAATTGGTCAGAACTACTCCCGTGCCGTACAAAATGCCAGGAAACACCTTCTTGCGTTTGCAAAAAAAAAAAAGCTGTCGCCTTTTCTCAACGTTATGAAACTTTGTTTATAGGATCCACGAAGTACGTGTATGACGACGCCGAGAAACGTGTTAAAGAAATTAGATAGCAATTGCTACATCACCGCCAGCCATCTCAGCGCCCGAAAGCAATGCTCTCAAGCACTACTATTTCAGCAATTTTACTAATATACGGAGTTTTCTTCTTAAACGCGACATCGTATCTAATATTCTTCTCTCATCTGGAGTTAATTTGTTTATACTTACTGAAACATGGCTTACTGCTGATGTATCTAACACTGAGGTCATGGATGACCTACCGGGTTTTCAGCTTTTCCGCAAAGATCGCCAGAACTCGAGAGGCAGTGGTGTGCTTATTGCCGTCAGTGATACCTTGCCCTGCACTATTGTTCATACGCCAAGTGACCTTGAAATATTATGGCTACTCTTTCGCTCCCCTCCTCATACCATCTTACTTGGTGTATGCTACCGCCCACCGCGAACAGATACGGGCTTTACTGAGAAGCTTAGCTGCGTCCTGGACAGACTCAAGACAAAATACACTAACGCTCAGGTATTGTTATTCGGGTATTTTAACTTCCCTCTCACAAATCATTTTTGTTCGTCACCGAACAAAAATGATAACGAGTTCCTCGATCTTTGCTTTAACTTCAATTTAAGTCAGCTTGTGTTGCAACCAACACGCGTCACGCAGGATTCGGTCAGCGTTTTGGATCTGATACTAACCAATAGCCCAAATAGCCTCATTCTTCGATGTCTTACCTCCGTGAAATTAGCAACCATAATATAATTCACGCAGTCTTCAGCTTTTCCTTGCCAAGGCAAGAATCGTGGAATAAAACAATACGCTTATATGGTAAAGGTAACTACGATACCACAAACGACGAACTTATCGCTTATTACCCGAATTTTTGTACCGATTTTCATTGCCACACAGTACGAAAAAAATTCCGCCATATCCACGAAGTGAATGATGATGAGTGGGCGAAGCTCCGGAGGTAAACCTGGTAAACCATGAATCCTCTGTATATTTTGCTCACTCGATTTTATTACATCGCTCCCCCTAGCGTACGTCGCCGCACTAAATCGAACGATTGCCTTCAACCAATGACACGCACCATATGTGACATCATTCCTATTTTATAAGATCTCGCGTATTTCATCAACTGCAAGTACCGCTTTCTAGTTTATAACATCTTGCATCTTTTCATCATCAGCTACAAGTACCACCTTCTAGTAAACACTACAAGAACTAAACGAGGGGTGGCTACATACAGGAGACGGTACCGCCATCTAGTGAACACTGCAAGAACTAAACTAGAGGTGGCTAGATACAGGGGACGGTACCGCCATCTAGTGAACACTGCAAGAACTAAACTAGAGGTGGCTACATACAGGCTACAGGGGACGCACAGCCCACGCCCTAAGGAGCTTCGCCCCTAAAAAAAACTGGTTGATCTTCCAACAAAACTTTACTGAACTCGGTGATAACCATATCTCAGTTATATCAGTACAAGCCAACCACGACAAACCTTGGTTTACCAGGAAATTGAAATCTTTAGAAAATAAGAAAAAACGCCTTTTCCGCTTGGCAAGGAAAAACAATTGGGCTGTGGCCGGGGAAAAAATATTACGTAGCTGAGAAAGATTACTTATCAGCTATGCGTCGTGACAAGCACTCCTTCATTTATGATACCTTACCTTGTGTACTGGAAAGCAATCCTAAAAAATTCTGGCAAATTCTGAATGCGTAGCCACTCTCGGCTTTTATCATTACCGACCATAATGATATTACGATTCCTGAACAAAAATGTGCAAAGGTATTTAATCTTGCTTTTTCATCAATATTCGCCACTGAACCTGATGCTCCTCTACCTGTACCCTCCCCCCCCTCTGTCCACAATGTTATGTCAGCAATCGATTTCAGCGAGGAAGGAATAATAGCCATAATTGAAAAGCTTAAACTTTCATCGGCTTCTGGGGCACATGATATCGATCCGAAAGTGTTAAAAACACCAAGAACATCGGCGCAGACTATCTCAGATTAATCTTCACGCAGTCTCTTTCTTCCGGTAGCATCCCTCTCGCCTGCAAAGAAGCGCAGATCGTTCCAATTTATAAATCGGGCATCACAACATCTCCTCTCAACTACTGACCGAATTCCCTGACCAGTGTACCCAGCAAAATAATGGAGCACGTCATCTATACACATATCCTGCAGTTTCTTGACACCAACAGCTTTTTCCACACATCTAAACAAGGATTCCGCAAGGGCCTCTCAAGTGAAATGCAACTTGCCATGTTCATCCGTGACTTACATACCAACCTCGATATTAACAAACAGGTCGATGCCATTTTTCTTGATTATGCAAACGCATTTGATAAGTTACCCCACCAACGGCTATTGCTTAAACTCTCACAGTTGAATTTGCATCCCAACATTTTTCATTGGAAAAATGAGTTCGTTACTAGACAATCGCAGTCAGTACCTGTCAATAATTCCATTTCCGGCGCCCTCCCTGTAACATCTGGCGTCCCGCAAGGTAGCGTCTTGGGTCCACTGTTATTTCTTATTTATATTAATGACCTCGCTCTGCACGTTGCCTCTCAAACCCGAATGTTCGCTGACGATTGTGTCATCTGCCGTCCAATCACTAACAATGCCGATCACTCTCTTTTACAAGACGATCGTAACAATGTTCAAGATTGGTGCAACGAATGGTTGATGACCCTGAACCCCAACAAATGCAAAGTAATAAGTTTTACTCGCCCCCTACAGCCATTATTCATGCCCTACACCATTGATAACACTTCATTAGAAAAAGTAGGTACATTCAAGTACCTTGGTATCACCCTTTCACATAACTTAAATTGGTCACCTCATATAGCACGCGTTACGGCCTCGGCCAACCAAACCCTTGGATTCCTAAAACGCCATCTCCGCCTTGCACCACGTCATATAAAACTTCTAGCCTATAAGTCACTCGTACTCCCGAAGCTAGAATACGCTTCCCCCATTTGGTCACCTCATCAAAAATACCTTACCAATGCCCTAGAAACCATTCAGAACCGCGCAGTAAGGTTCTTACTATACCAGCGTATTACAACTAAAAATTCAGTCTGGCTTGAACTCGCTATCGTCCCGGCGCCGCATCGATTCAATAATCCTTTTTCACAAGTTTTTTTTACAGCTCACTTCATCATGCCCCATATATTCTGGCCCCGCCCTCGCGCACATCTCTGCGCACAGGGCACCATTTACAAGTTATTCGTCCCCGCAGCCACACTACGACTTTTTCTGAATCTTTCTTTTGTCGATCATCAGCTGACTGAAAAGGGCCTGCCCCGCGATATCGTCGAAATTATCTGCTTATCCTCATTTTCTGAAAAAATAAAACTTGGTATGTTTCAGTAAGTGTATTGTAGCCACTATACTGTACGTGCATTGTAGTCACTATCTTGTAATTGTATGTAACCACTGTTTTGTATGTAGCCACTATTATGGTAACCCCACCCCTAATGTAATACCTCCCTGCGAGGTCTTTAAGGAAAATAAAGTGAAGCTAAGTGAAGCGAAGTGAAGAGTGAATGCCCCGATACCAATATCTTTCTGCTGGCTTCTGTTCGATTACAATATTCCTACGCGTAGTCCGCATTGTTAGGAGGTTGTTCCACGTCCCTGAGATGTGTTTCTACAAAACCGTATACCATCGGCCTCTCCTCCCTTAGCTGCTCTTCTATCTCTTCCCACTTCAGCCTGTTCCTACCACCCTGCATGTTATTATACTCTATGCCTGAATTGGCTCGGTGCTCGTGGCTACGTCTATTTCTGCCATGGAGTCTACCTATCTTAGATATTGGTGCCACTTTGGAATTGTATCTTTCCATACCGCCTGTCAAAGAGTTTTCCTGGTTGTTTTCTTTGTTACCAGCTATCCTGCACTCCGAAGGGCCCGCTTGCCCCCAAAAAAGCTACTGCGCGTCCTCCAAGTCGCCAACCCACCTCATCATCTAGCCGCCTATCGAAGTGAATTCTGTCTCGTTGAAAACCACCCTATCTATGCACCTCTCTGTTTATTTCCACCACCTCAAAGCCTTTCTCTCGACTCATCTGCCATATCTTTTGGTTTGCATTGACAACCGCTCTTTGCAGGTTGCTATGACGCACCGGTACCTCCGGTATCGTGCATATCGCTACCTGTACCTGAGGAGAAGGGGCGCACATGTCATCGATGCCTTCCGCCAGTGTGGTTGCTAGTCCTGCTGCATCTTCATTTAAGAAATCATTTAAACCACCTGAAATTATCACGAGGTTTCATCTACCAGCTGTAGTTTTGAGTTTTGCGCTCGCTTGCCTCATGACTGCTTCTAGCTTGCATCCTGGGAACGCCCCTTCTGCAACCCTCTTGTCACCTCTTAGCTTCTCTTTCATGGCTTATGTGCATCGATTTAAATTCGAGTCCCCGGCGGCGTACTTGTAATTGCTGGCCCCGCATCGCACGAAAGAAGGAAAAGAAAGAGTGCGAGGAGGACGCCAGCGCAAGCATCAGGACTGCTCCCGCGCTATTGGTTCCTCTCTGTAGAGGACAGCACGCCTATAGGTGACGTGCTGGTGACGCACGCACGTGCGCGCGATAGAATGTGTGGAGTTTTTCCGGCTGTTCCTTCGTAGGAAAGCACCCACAACCTGCCGTCGCACTCTTTCTATACCTTTCCCTTCTGCGGCAGCTTGGGCTAGTTGGTATGGCTTGACGATAGTTATAGCGCGAGAACAAAACGACGACATTGAGATATGAAGGAGACGTCTTCTCCTTGTCTCTGTGTCGTCGTTTTGTTCTCGCGCTATAACTCTCGTCTTCCCTTCTGCCTTCCTGCATCCCTCTTTCCCTCTCTCTGTTAGAGCTGAGCCGACCCATGCTACCCGCAAGAGTTGTGGAAGAGTGACTTTTTTGTTTTGTCTAATTGAATAAACCACTACATCATACGTGCCACTGCTGGCATGGTCGACGCTCATGTGCGAATTAAAGTTCGAAATTACCATCTAACGTTCAATCACATGCATCGCACTTCTGTCACACACCATACCAGTTGCAACTGCCCTTGCAGAAACGCGATTCCGACTGTAATGGCAGACGCCCAGACGGTCACATCTGAAGTAGACGCCGGCACATCAAACGTCAAGCGTGTTTCAGTCAACGACGCAGTTCCGAATGACATGGAAGTCTCGTGCACATTTACGTGCGAAAGAGACGCCAGTTTGGCCGGCCCATCTGTCGTGAAGTGCCTCCTCGTCGACCTCTGCATGAACGGACGCGCACGAGTGCCTCGCCAGCTACAGCAAGGCAGCTCATACGACGATCCAGGTTGTATTAATGGCATTGCTGCTGTTTGTGCTGAAAGCATCGCGCAAGCACTTCGCGTCGTCAGTCGGAACCTCTTTGCTCATTGAAGCCATCATCGTGCTATCGCCATGTTATCGAAATTCACTCGCTCGTTCCCTCACCGCACGGTAGCAATTCATCCAAGACACCGACGGGGCGAGGGTGCTTGGGCACGATGGAACAGCCGTAAACACTTCTATTTTTTTCCGTGACTCCGCGACGACGACAGTGACTGCCGGCGTGTCTTCGGGAGATCGGCGGCTGAGCGAAAATTCGCCCCATGTCTTTGTTTCAAATGACCATGAAGCGGGCAATCTTAGGGGAGTTAACAATGCCCTCTCCGAGGCTTCCGCGGCGTCTGAATAGGCAGCTCGAGCACCCAACTGAGGACTTTTCTTCGCTACCTTATTGTTTAACCTAAACCCCGTCCTTCGTTACCATAGATTATGGCGGGGGCAGCGCCGCTTAGCCGGAGAGGGTCCATGGCAGAGCGGGGAGCATGGCTGAAAATGAGGTGCAGGTGCGCAAGTTTTTTCGGTGTCCTTGCGTTACCTACGCGCGCGTCACCACCACGTCACTTCCAGAGGCGAACCAATAGCGCGCGAGCCATCCTGAGGCCGGCACTGGCGTCCTCCTCGCACTCTTTCTTTTCCCTCTTTCTTGTGATGTGGGGCCAGCAATTCCAAATACGCTCCTTGGAGATTATCACATGCTGTGACTTTTCAGCTGGAGCGTCCTGCACCTGAGGGTTACTTGCACCTGTGACGTCATCTATTTTGTCCCCTTCCAGCCCCACAACTACTTTGCTAAGCTGGGCCTTGCGACAAATGAACCGGCTGAACCTGTTTTTTTTCCAAACTTGCTTGCTCTTTCTTCTCCGCAGTTCTGGTTGCCAGTTCCCTACTGTTCTCTCCGTAGGCCGCTCCTTTGTTTACCTTGGCTAGTGCTTCCTCGGTGGACTTCAGCTTTTCTCCTATAGCCCTCGTTTTTTCTTGCTTTGTCGCCAACGCAGTCTCGAGCTCGGTGATTCTCATTAGCAGGTCACTCTGGGTAACCATCATTTTGTGCATTTTTTCCTCGACGTCACATTGCCTACACTTCGCGTCAACCTCTTTTCTTTCCGCTTCTACACTTGGGTCCACTTTCAAACCAACCCCACATCCTGACACTTCACAGTCTTTTAACCATGTCTTTCGACACCAATTGTCCCTATGACTTGTCTCACTCGATAATTACAAAGCTCGAGCCCTGCCCTACGAGAAAGAGATAGCCTAAGCTCCACTACAAAACTTTGTGCGTTCAATGTACGGGCACCTGCCCCACGGGTTGGCAAAAGAAAAAAAACAACAAAAAACAAAAAATGCAAAAACACACACGCACAAACTAATAAATACCTGGTGGCTGACCCCCGAAAAAGCCGTACAATAAAATACGTGCCGCAGGGATTTTAATGGCTGCCCTATAATTATAAAGACAAGCTCAAAACGTGCAAAACAACTTATCTGCGCAGTCAATCGGGAGCGCTCAAAAAATTGCCCGCAGCTTCCCTCGGGGGAACACTGAGGAGGATGCGGAGCATATAATTGGTTAACGGGGTGTTAAAGTGCGACTTACTTGGGTTGATGGCTAAATTGGTTAACGTGGTTGTAGGAGGGGGTGTTAAATGAGTGAACACGTACACACGTATGCGAAAGGGCGGCGCTGGTCGAAGGGACGTCGATCATTGTGTTTGTGGATTCGTTGGAATTCATTTCACCGCGACCTTGGACGACGACGCGCCGTACAAACCAACCGACGAGCGGCAACTGAGCGAGCGAGCGCCGACCTTGAGTATATATACAGCGCAACGGCGCATGCACTGTCAGCTGTCGAATGTTCGAGAAGGGGGAGAAGCGCAACGGCGCATGCGCGCGCGTCAGCTGCCGATGTTTTCGAAGCGCGACGGCGCATGCGCGCGCGTCAGCTGCCGATGTTCTCGAAGCGTGACGGCGCATGCGCGCTACATTATACAGCTAGCGAATGTCCGTGAAGAGGAGAAGCGCACGCGGTGTGTAGAGGAGGAAGGGTGCACAGATGGTGGAGGAGTGAAGCGCGCGCGGTGTGTAGAGGAGGAAGGGATGCACAGATGGTGGAAGAAGGAGGAAGAAGCTTGCGGACGGCGCCGCACTACAAGCCTCGAGTATTAGATGCTCCGCATCTAAAAACACGTCCATCCACCGTGACAGGCCGAACTGAACTGCGGTGGCTTGCTCTAAACGCCACCTGTATTGTTGTTCAGCTCGGAGGAACGCTGGGTGTAGTAAACCACACTTTGGTAGCAGCAGCGGATTTGTGCACAGCCTACTGAAGCACTGAATATTGTTTTTACAGGTGAGTACTATCGCTGTTTTTTTTTCGTTAATATATCAGTTGCATTTCTGCTGCTGCTGCGGGAATGCTTTTTGTATCTTGATGTCGCCCGCCGAGATGGAAAAAACATTTTAGCGCTGAAAGGAGAGTTTAGAAAATTGTGGACTGCCCTAGACAGGGAGCTATGTAAGAAAATACGAAAAGTAAAGACAAGTCTGCATTTTATTATTATGAAGCTTGAAGAAATATTAGTTTTCTGCTGAATGCTTGAAAAAGAAAATGCTGTGCTTTAGGCTCAAAATGATGCCATCCAAACTGAATGCAGCCAACTTGAGCAGCTTGTTCTGAACAATGAACGTAGACGTACCGCCCTAGAACAGTATTCGCAAAATGGAATCGTTGAAATTAAAAACATTTCTCTCAAGGGAGGTGAGCAGTTGACAAGGGTTGTTTAGAAGATTGGTGAAACCATCGGTCAGTCGCTAAGGGAAGATGACATATATTTATGCCATCACGTGGCTGCTGAGGATGCCTCTTGTGCTAATATTGTTGTGCAGTTGAATAACTGGTCTAAGCGAAACCCAGTGCAAGGAATGGCGAGGAAGTTGCGCTTAACGACAGCTGACATTGGTTTCCGAAAAAACACGTTTGTGTACGTGAATAAGCACCTTAGCCCTCAGTTGAAAAAGCTACTTGGACAAACTATTGCGCGTAAGAAAGAGGCCAAATGGTGATTTGCCTGAACGAAAGGTGGCAAAACTTTGCCTGAAGAAATTACAAGTCGATGGGGCTTCAGATAACAACTGACAGCAATCTGGATAAGATAGTCTAAATTGTTTTGTACCATCTATCAGCAAAAACAAACAAACAAACAAAAAACAAAATCACGATCTTTGACGCCACAGAAATTGAGTCTATTGGTATCTGATAAAAAGCACTACGTTTGCGTCCTTCATATGAATGCTCAATCAGCAAAGAAACAAGCCAGATGAGATAACGATACTGCTTGGACTGTTTGAATTTATTTTTGAAGTGATGGTGGTCACTTGAAACGTGGTATTGCCATGAATCGAACGTTCTTCGTATACTTGCATCACTTGTTTCTTCAACCGCAGTGATAAATTATGTGCTGGAATTATGATTTTAGTTAAAGATATGCTTGAGCGTGAAACAGTTGAGGCTTTTTATGTGGTTACTGACGATTACAATATTCCGACTGAAATTTTTTTCGAGTACTTTTTCTGTATTAAACTGCCAACGCCCCCCCCCCCCTCAAATGCAACGTGTTCACCTTTCTTACTTTCCTAGAAATTTTTCTGCCATAGGCCAATGAAAATAAATATAAGATTACTATCGGAGGTGACTTAACATTGATATGCTAACTACCAGCGCCCACGGGCTTTAACTTTGTGATATGATGAAGTCGAATGCATTTGCGAATGTCATAAAACATCCCGCTCGATTCCATGTCTATTCCTACACACTTATTGACATCATTATAACAAATATCACTAGTACACATATTTGTTCTGGTGTCCTTAAGACCCACATTAGCGAGCATTTAGCTGTCTATTCACTTTTTAGACAACGGGAACTTAAACTCATGAATGCTAAGCCACCGCCTACACAAAACCGATACTTATGCGCTAGCACATTCGATACGTTTATTGAATATATATCGAAGATCAAATGAGACTCCATTTTCTGTGAAACTGACGCTGACACAGCGTATAATGCCTTCATACAAAGCTCTATCGAAGCCTATAACAAGTGACTTTCGCTTGAAACAACAAGACAACCACGTAAATCAAGAAAGATTTGGATTACTTCGGATTGCCTTAAAGCAAATAAAGTAAAAATGAACTTTATCAGCAATTAGTAAACTGAAGAGAGAAAGAAGATTTTGAGATATTTCAGAAACAGAGAAATACTACAAATTCTTTATGAAAAAAAATATCTTAGTAACCTTTTGAGCCCTAAAAAGACTAAAACATCTGAGGCTATCTGAAGAAGACTGAACATGTTGCTTGAATCATCTCGGGATGATGGCAAGTACACAAATAAACTTACTGTAGATAATGAAGTTCTCATCGTTAAGGACGTTCCTGAAGGAGGAAAACAGAAATTCCTTCCGGGTCCGGCGAGTAGGTGGGGTGGGCGAATGACCCCGCCTAGGTTGCGGCCAGTAGTCCTTTAATCCTTGATTCTTGGCGGCTTCCTCGGCCCGCTGGACGGCCCACATCTGATCTCCGAGGACGGGGTTGAGCATTGCGGCTTCCCAGTGCGCGCGAAGGTTGTCACCAGAGACCGCATACTCGTTATGGGCACTAATCCCTCTACATTGCCATAACATATGCTTGGGATAGGCAAAAGTCGGATGTATGCACTAAGGAACAAAGAAGGCAAAATAACTACCAATATGGATAGGATAGTTAAAATAGCAGAGGAGTTTTACAGAGATCTGTACAGTAGCCGAGACCACCACGACCTTAATATTATAAGAACTAGCAGTAACCCAGATGACACCCCACCAGTAATGATAGAAGAAGTCAGAAAAGCTTTGGAGAGCATGCAATGAGGCAAAACTGCTGGTGAGGATCAGGTAACATCACATCTGCTGAAATATGGAGGACAGATTGTGTTAGAAAAACTAGCCACCCTGTTTACGAGGTGTCTCCTGACGGGAAGAGTACCATAGTCTTGGAAGAACGCTAACATCATCTTAGTACATAAGAAAGGAGATGACAGGGACTTGAAGAATTACAGGCCGATCAGCTTGCTGTCTGTAGTATACAAGCTATTTACAAAGGTAATTGCTAACAGAGTAAAGAAAACATTAGAATTCAATCAACCAAAGGAACAAGCAGGATTTCGAACAGGCTACTCAACAATTGACCACATTCATACTATAAATCAGGTAATAGAGAAATGCTCAGAGTATGACCAACCACTATACATAGCCTTCATAGATTACGAGAAGGCTTTTGATTCAGTAGAAATATCATCCGTCATGCAAACACTGCGGAATCAGGGCGTAGATGAAGTATATATAAACATTCTGGAAGAAATCTACAGGGGATCAACTGCTACCATAGTGCTTCATAAAGAAAGCAACAGAATACCAATCAAGAAGGGTGTAAGGCAGGGGGACACAATTTCCCCAATGCTATTTACCGCGTGCTTACAGGAGGTTTTCAGAAGCCTAGAATGGGAACAGTTAGGGATAAGAGTCAATGGAGAATACCTTAGTAACCTGCGCTTCGCCGATGACATTGCATTGCTGAGTAACTCGGGGGACGAATTGCAACTCATGATTACGGAGTTAGACAAGGAGAGCAGAAAGGTGGGTCTTAAAATTAATCTGCAGAAAACGAAAGTAATGTACAACAACCTCGGCAAGGAGCAGCGCTTCGAGATAGGTAATAGTGCACTTGAAGTTGTAAAAGACTATGTCTACTTAGGGCAGGTAATAACCGCAGAGCCGAACCACGAGATTGAAGTAACTAGAAGAATAAGAATGGGGTGGAGCACATTCGGCAAGCACTCTCAAATTATGACAGGTAGATTGCCACTATCCCTCAAGAGGAAGGTATATAACAGCTATATCTTGCCGGTACTTAGCTACGGAGCAGAAACCTGGAGACTTACAAAGAGGGTTCAGCTTAAATTGAGGACGACGCAGCGAGCAATGGAAAGAAAAATGGTAGGTGTAACCTTAAGAGACAAGAAGAGAGCAGAGTGGATTAGGGAACAAACGGGGGTTAAGGATATCATAGCTGAAATCAAGAAGAAGAAATGGACATGGGCAGGGCATGTAGCGCGTAGACAGGATAACCGCTGGTCATTAAGGGTAACTGACTGGATTCCCAGAGAAGGGAAGCGGGTTAGGGGGAGACAGAAGGTTAGGTGGGCAGATGAGATTAAGAAATTTGCGGGTATAAATTGGCAGCAGCAACCGCAGGACCGGGTTAACTGGCGGAACATGGGAGAGGCCTTTGTCCTGCAGTGGACGTAGTCAGGCTGATGATGTTGATGATGATGATGCTTCAGAGTAGCTCTGGAATCACAACACTTCTACCTGTTCGTTTCGTATATATCAGGATACATAATGTGCGAGAGTGTAGGATTCGACTATGTCCTAGTTTGTAACTTCCACCATTCGACAAACTGTCTTTTTGTTATTTGGGGTGAGGGGGTGAGAATATGTCCTCTGCAATCTATAATGTTTTGTTATGTAATATTTTATCTGATCATTCTGTCTTCCCACTCCCACTCGTACGCCAAGCCGTGATCACCGGAGGATGCTTGGGCGGCAATTGATAAGGCAACTCGGTCGGTGAGCCCTCGTGCTGCGTCACGTACAGCCCCGTTTTTGCCATCCCCTGCGATGGCGTGAGCAGGTGTCCATATAATATATGTATTTCTCGTGCTTGTTCGACACCCTCCATGTAGATTACGTAGTGCCTCTGGAGAGATGCGGCCATTGGCAAAGTTTCTCACTACCGTTTGAAAGTAATTGACTATCACGGTTGCGTTTGTCTGAGCTACAGCGAGCGCTATGGCTACCTCTTCCGCTGTCTCAGTACATGTGGTGCGTATCGTCGCGCATGTCGTACAGCGTTTGTTGATATCGATTACGGCTGCTGTTAACTCCGTCTGCACTTGTATCGAGCAGCGTCTACGAAAACTGCGTCCTTGTCATTACCAAACTTTTTTTGTATTTGCTTTGCTCTGGTTTCTTGTCTGGCCTTATTGTTCTTGGGGTGCTTGTTTTTCGGCAAGGGGAATATCGTCATTGTTTACCTAGTCTCTCCTGGGATGTCCACTGTGACGCCGTGTTGTGTGTGATACGTTATGCCTAGTCGCTCTAGTTTGTCTTCCTGCTCGTGTCTTGGAGAGACGTTCATACTGCGCCGTACGCCGCGCCTCAATGAGCTCATTTATTGTATTGTGCTGACCTAGCTGTAGCAGTTTATCCGTGCTTGTGCTAATCGGTAACTCTATGGCTAGTTTGAATATTTTTTGAATAATGCAGTCTAACTTGATTTCTTTGGCGACTTGCCATTTCAAATATGGCGCTACGTATACTGTTCTGCTTATCACAAATGCCTGTATCAACCTTATCGTGTTTTCCTCCCTCATGCCACTGTGCTTAGTTGCTTTTCTTTTTATGAGTCTCATTATTTCGGCTACAATTGCATCCAGTCGTCTGAGGTTTTCTCCGTTGTTGCCCTTGGCTTCGGTGAGCAGACCCAGTACCCGGATCCTGTCGACAATTGGTATGGTTTTTCCATCGACTGTTCCTAAGTGCATTTTTTCTTTATGAGCGGGATCTTGCAAGCAGTTCCCTGGCTTGCGACCTCTACGAGTAGGTCTGCACAACAACAGCTCCGATTTTTCCGCAGAACAGGCTAGCCCAGTGCCTTCCAGATACCGCTCGAACGTTTCGACTGCTGTTTGAAGCGTTTCCCCTCTTTGCCCATTACTCTCATTTCTCACCCATAGGGTGACGTCGTCTGCATAAATTGTATGATGCAGTCCTTCAATTGCTTGGAATTTGGTTGGCAGTCAAATAGGGGCCAGATTGAATAACATATACAATATTACCGAGCCTTGCGGCGTACCTGCATTGCGCATCGCAATTTCCTTCGAAGCTAGGCGTCATGATCTTTGCCTTCCTCCCCTTCAGGAAATTACGCACATAAGTGTGCGTCCCTTATCCCAGACCTTGATCGTTTACCCTTTTAAGCACCGTTGCATGTGTTACATTATCAAAGGCCTTCGTCGAATCTAGCCCTAGAATGGCCTTTGTCGTTTTCCCGGATTATCTGTGAGTAGATGTTTTAACTGTAGCATTGCATCTTGCATTGAGAGGTTCCTCATGAACTCTATCATTGTGGGTGAGAGCGCATCCGGGTTCTCGAGATAGGTAGCTACCTTCTTCGAAATTGCGTGCTCCATGAGTTTCTTCCCGAAAGATGTGTGAGATATGGGTCTCAAGTCTGCAATTTGCAGTCGCTTGCCGGGCTTGGGGATTAACACGATTTTTGCCGTCTTCCTTTGTGGCGGAGTCTGTCCTTCCTTCCATGATTTGCTAATGAGTTCAGTTAACTTAGTTATGGACTCGTCACCCAAATTGCGTAGCGCGTCGTTAGTTATACCGTCTAGTCCACGTGCTCATCGAATATTGAGTTTTTACAAGGCGGCCTTAACTTCTGCCTCACCGATCTCGTTGTATTGACAATCGTTTGCCAGACCTGTGTAATCATGGTGTGTAACGGGAAGCGCTTGAGTGATGTATGTTTTCTTGATTTCAATCAGGGAATCCTGCTCTGTAGCTTGATACGTTTGTATCAACCGATTAATGTTGTGCCTTTCTGCCGACATGTTCTCGTACGGGTTTAACAAATGTCTAAGGATGTTCCACGTTTTGCCATTCCTATCTGGTTGTCCATGTCAATGCGTTTTTCTTCCAACTGTTATCTGCACAGCTGCTGGGCGTATTGCTTTATATCCCTGTTCATTGGAAATATCTTTGTGTGAACTGTCTGGTTGTGCTTTTGTTTTTTCCACCTCCGTTGTAAACCTTCCTTAGCTTTCCACATGTAGATAAACTTATTGTCTACACGCTCTAACTGCGCCTCCGGTGGCACCGTTTGCGTTGCTGTTACCACGTCTCGTTTCAACTTTTCGGTTCATTCCTCAATACTCTGTATCTTTTGGTCGGGCGCCTCTCCGATGTTCCGGAATTCGTCCCAGTCGACAAGTTTAAGTTGTCTGCCTATTGCCTTCCGCGGCCCTGCCCTCACCGTTATTTGAAGTATAGAATGCTCGCTTCCGAAGTCATGTTTATGGGTCCACTGCATGTCCAGTATGTTTTTGGTGAACATAAAATATGGCGTGGTATCTGCGCAAACGCTAGTACCTGTTCTTGTAGGAATTCATTGATCGGTAACGACCGTCAGGGCCTACTCCTGTGCGCCCAACTACAAGTTCCTGCCTTTCTAGGTTTCGATCCTGTATCCTCATGCACCAAGCGGGGCGTTCAAATCTCCTCCAATCACTGGTGCCCGGTTGCTTGTTATAGCGAGAGTTTTGCGAAAAGCGTGCAGAATTAGTGCTTTCTGAATTTATAACTGCTGTAGATATTTAATACAAAAGACTGTCCTCTGCTTTCCACAAGGGTTTGAGTTCAAGGAGAATGTGATTTATCGCCTTAACTTCCGTGTCGTGTTGCACCACCACGTGATTTCGCTTAACCAACGCTGTTAATATCTTTGTCTGTCCACCAGCACTGCCGAATGACTTATATCCTGACAATTTCACAAGCCCATGCGTTTCTTGCACCATTATAACATCTGGGGTGCTGGTGTCTTAAAGACGTTGTTGCAAAACGTATCGTTTTAGATTAAATTCTCGATAATTCCATTGCCAAATTGCGTAGCTATTTTGTCTGTCCATGGCGGCGTTACAGGCTCTCCGATCCCTCGGTGGGCACCAAGGTCCTAGCGTACGGCTTGAAAAACGTCTTAACTGAGCCCCCCCCCCCCACTTGACTCCAATCACAATATTGCTAGCTTGGCGTCGAAATCACCCACCATTTGCTGCACTTTCTGCAATATCGTCTTGCCTAGCGCCTCGTTTTTTGCCTATATGTTTGCCTAAAATTTAACTTTTTGTTGTTCGAGTTAAGTTTGCAATTTCCTTTCAATCAGTTATATTTTGGCTTCCATGGCGTTTGCAAATTGCCCCTGTCTTTCTTGTGGCGTCGCCACTGCTTTAGATTTCTTTACCACATTTTAAACCGGAGCGTTCTCTGGTTTACGTTTAATGGGGCTGCTACATTTCCGTCCATTGCTGCGCCTTTTTAGATGCGGAAGCATCTTATACTCGCGCCTTGTAGTGCGCCGTCCGCGCCGTCCGCACCGCTTCTCGAACATTCGACAGCTGACGCGCGCGCATGCGCCGTCGCGCCGTCGCCCACCATCTGTGCCGCGCGCGCTTCTCCTTCGAGAACATTCGACAGCTGACAGCGCATGCGCCGTCGCGCCGTCGCCATCTGTGCCGCGCGCGCGCTTCTCCTTCGAGAACATTCGACAGCTGACAGCGCATGCGCCGTCGCGCTGTATATATACTCAAGGTCGGCGCTCGCTCACTCAGTTGCCGCTCGTCCGTTGGTTTGTACGGCGCGTCGACGTCCAAGGTCGCGGTGAAATGAATTCCAACGAATCCACAAACACAATGATCCACGTCCCTTCGACCGGCGCCGCCCTTTCGCATACGTGTGCACGTGTTCACTCATTTAACACCCATGAAGAGTGAGTAAGCGCGAAACAGACAAGGACGTAGAAGAGACAGACACGTACAGAGCGCTACTTTCAACTGATCTTTTATTTTCGCACGAACCGATAAATATATACCGAGCGAGCGGAAATAACATAAACATAAAGAACATATCGCGGAATCACATCGTAGAACCAAGCACGTGTATATTGCACGACATAGCAAACGTACAAGTCACTGTGTCGAATCAAGGTAATGAAGTTCTTTTTGAGAAAGCGATACTGATGGTTGGCTAACGCACATGTCAGATAATTTCGCGATTTCGTATGCCTCCATAATCTCCCTTGTCATTTTGCCAGGAGCCTTAGATAGAATTTTAGTTTTTTCGAAGAGGGGTATACATCCACAATCTCGGCAATGGATGCCCAAATGGCCGGAGATTGCTTTCGTGACATTATAATGATGTTCTTTCAATCTCTGATTGATACATCGGCCGGTTTGACCAATATAGGTTCTTCCACAAGTAAGCAGAATAGCATAAACAACATTGCGAATGCAGTTCACAAAAATTGTTCGATGATTAATAAGGCAGGTGTTTGCACTGTTACACTGTGAATTAACGCGTCGACACAACCTATGTAGACGTTCGGGAGCTGAAAAGATCACATCCACTCCTGCCTTTCCCGCGATCCTTCTGAGATTATGCGATACACCATGCAAGTACGGAACGACGGCCACTTTTTTTGCTGTACGACCATTACTGCCTTTAGGTGGGTGTTTTAGCTTCCTGCTCAAACCCTCTGCGACAGAGCTCAGCACACAAATTGGGTAACCAGACTCTGCCAAGCGCTTGGCTTGGTTCAGAAAACTGCCTTCAACTTTGTGATTACAGGACTTCCTAAGAGAGTTATTAAAACAGGATTGTACAACGGCGCGTTTTACGAGCTTTGAATGGGCGGAGGAAAACGGCAGGACGGGCTTATTGCCCCTTGGCTCATAACTCCAACACACATTCTTTGATGAAAAGTAGATACCTAAGTCCAAAAACCTAATGAAATTGCCCTTGGGCTTTTCATGCGTCAAGACCAATGGAGAAAGGGTTTCCGTGAATGTGGTTACAATTTTTGAAACCTCATTGTCGAAACTACATGTGTCATTGTTTAAAACAATTAAGAAATCGTCGACAAATCTAAACACACGCACAACATCAGGGTGATTTTTGAGGCGACCATAAAGGGCCTGGTCGTGATAGGCTAAATACAAGTCACTTAAGCAAGGAGCAATACAAGAACCAATACAGATTCCATTCTTTTGTTTAACAACAGTACCATCCCATGAGGCGTAAGTGGAATTAACATACAAATAAAGAAGTTCCAAGAACTGATCGCAAGTCAAACCGGAGGCGTTTTGAAAACGTACTGATCCAAACTTGTCTAAGCAACGGCCTACACATGTCATAAGGTCATCTTGAGGGAGAGAATAATAAAGATCCTTCAGATCAATAGAGAAGGCTACAAAGTTTCTGTCATGATTGTTTTTAAAGAAATCCACGACATGTTCAGAGTTACTTACTAGAAATGGATCTTCGACTGGCAAAAGTTTCAAAAACTTCTTTAAAAATACTGCTACATGTTTCTGCCAGCTAGCATTTTCCGACACTATCACACGGAACGGAAAACCTGGTTTGTGCGTTTTTGCTGAAAAAAATACATCAAGATGATTCTTCGTGCTTTTTTCAATGGATCGAGACAAATGATCGAGCTTGAAGCTTTTGCACAAGTTTTTTGCGTCGTTTTGAACTTTCTTAAGGGCCACGTCTTTATGAACCCTAAAAGTAGACGAAATAGATTCATGAGCTTTTGAATTATACTTAGTCCGATCTAAAACCACAAAACCACCTTCCTTATCCGCGGGAACAAGTGTGAGCGAATTCTCCTTCATATACTTAACAGTTCTGAACAAGGAAAACTTTCCTGCTAAGGAACGGGAACGCATAAGTACATCCACACCTTCCGATACACACCTATCCGACTCGGCGTCAGGCACTTGCTTGGAAACTTGTCGCACCATTCCCAACAGTTCGGGAGCAGATTTCTTGGGTTCAACAGCGAACTTTGGCCCAAGTTCCAGTACCTCTCGAATGTTGTCTGGTAGCTTAGTGTTGCCGATGACTTTCACCTGGCTTTTCGGCATAGGGGTCTTCTTACGAAGGCTCTGCCTCAGGCCTGGCAAAACGTGATTCCATAGGAATTCCGTCGTGCGGTTGATGATCCGTGAAAAGTGAGCCCAAGCGTTTTCAGAACCTGTAGTCTTCAGGAGCAGTCTCAAGATATCTCTGTACATTCGCACTTGTCGATGCCATTCCGAGCGCATTAGTTTGCAGATCCGAATGCCGTGGCTGATTGAGGGCTGGCAGAACCCAAATAAAGCGAGAACTTCGGGTGGCAAGATTTTGTGACGGACACAGAAGCCGAGCATGCGAGCTCTACAAGCTGCTGTTGCAAGGAGCGGGACTAGGCGGCAAGGTTCAACGAGGTACCACGAAGGAATGCCCGATGTACTAGAAATAAACATTGCCAAAACACGTTGGTGGGCTAGTTGGTTTGAATCCATGAAGAGTGAGTAAGCGCGAAACAGACAAGGACGTAGAAGAGACAGACACGTACAGAGCGCTACTTTCAACTGATCTTTTATTTTCGCACGAACCGATAAATATATACCGAGCGAGCGGAAATAACATAAACATAAAGAACATATCGCGGAATCACATCGTAGAACCAAGCACGCAGAGGGTTTGAGCAGGAAGCTAAAACACCCACCTAAAGGCAGTAATGGTCGTACAGCAAAAAAAGTGGCCGTCGTTCCGTACTTGCATGGTGTATCGCATAATCTCAGAAGGATCGCGGGAAAGGCAGGAGTGGATGTGATCTTTTCAGCTCCCGAACGTCTACATAGGTTGTGTCGACGCGTTAATTCACAGTGTAACAGTGCAAACACCTGCCTTATTAATCATCGAACAATTTTTGTGAACTGCATTCGCAATGTTGTTTATGCTATTCTGCTTACTTGTGGAAGAACCTATATTGGTCAAACCGGCCGATGTATCAATCAGAGATTGAAAGAACATCATTATAATGTCACGAAAGCAATCTCCGGCCATTTGGGCATCCATTGCCGAGATTGTGGATGTATACCCCTCTTCGAAAAAACTAAAATTCTATCTAAGGCTCCTGGCAAAATGACAAGGGAGATTATGGAGGCATACGAAATCGCGAAATTATCTGACATGTGCGTTAGCCAACCATCAGTATCGCTTTCTCAAAAAGAACTTCATTACCTTGATTCGACACAGTGACTTGTACGTTTGCTATGTCGTGCAATATACACGTGCTTGGTTCTACGATGTGATTCCGCGATATGTTCTTTATGTTTATGTTATTTCCGCTCGCTCGGTATATATTTATCGGTTCGTGCGAAAATAAAAGATCAGTTGAAAGTAGCGCTCTGTACGTGTCTGTCTCTTCTACGTCCTTGTCTGTTTCGCGCTTACTCACTCTTCATGGATTCAAACCAACTAGCCCACCAACGTGTTTTGGCATTTAACACCCCCTCCTACAACCACGTTAACCGCAATTTAACACCCCATTTCACAACCACGTTAACCAATTTAGCCATCGACCCAAGTAAGTCGCACTTTAACACCCCGTTAACCAATTATATGCTCCGCATCCTCCTCAGTGTTCCCGCGAGGGAAGCTGCGGGCAATTTTTTTTTTCTCCGTTATATCTTGTGAGGTTTCCTCGTTTCGCGTAACCCCTCCGTTTTTCAGAAGGCCATTTTTTTCCCCTGAGTTTTCTAATCTGACTCATAAATGCAACATTGTTCTGCCTGATCTGCGCCAATTTGTTCTCTGGCGCCTTAATCTTACATTGAATAGCAGCCTCTGCCTCCACGCGTGCCCCGGAAGCTTCGTCAGCCCAGCTCACCTGGAAGGGTCCCGCGGTGCCACCGACGCTGCTCGGTCCATTTGGGCTTTGGGATCCTCCCCCCTCCAGTGGTCAGGGAGATCCGGTATTGCCGGTCTTGGGTATACTCCTTGGTCTGGAACTCGACATAGATGTCGTGGTAGTGAACGCAAAGCGGCATTTGTCGTTTGCTTGAAGCTTGGGGAAGGCTTCTGGTCCGGATGCGTCCCGCGTCCGATATTTCGATCGTTGACTTGAGTCGCCCCATGCTTGTCTGTGAAGTGCTTTTGATTCCGTCTCGTAGTAAATCGCTTCGTATTTCTTTCGTCGGGCTTGTTCCCAGCAGCGTCGTTTCATCAGGTACGGTACCTTGAATCAGGAGCTTCCAATGGTGATCTGCTGTCGGGTTGTCTTTTCCACACAGCTGGCGCTTCACTTCGCACTTGTGGTCCTGCGGTGGATTTTTAGTCCTGCACCCTCTGCATATTTTTCTATTCGGGCTCGGGCAGACGTCAGCTCTGTGACCAAGACGTCCACACTGGTAGCGCACGTCTATTTTCTTGCCGTATAATGAGCACTTGACCAGTGCTCTGCCGTATCTCACATAACTTGAAACGCGATGTCCATTGAAAAGGGCGATGGCGTTCGTGGTGTTTCTCATTCTCTTGGCTATGAGGACCGTCAGATTTCTCCGTGTTACTAGCATTTCCACTATCCCTCTTGGAGACACGTCCTGTGTCATTCCTCGGATCACCCCTTCAGATGTATCTTCCGGAGCTGACTAGTACGCATTGGCATCGAATTCCTTGTCCCCAATCTTTAGTTGAGTGATGGTTTCGTATGTTTCGGTGCGCTCCTCTAATGGTATGCTGACCACTTGAATGTTCTGTTTATAGTTGGCACATGCCGTGTTTTCTCACGATTCATTCCGGGGTATTTTAGCGGCGTTGGTGACGCAGCATTCAGACGATTGATCCCGTAGTCAGCGACCTTGAAGCAGTCACGTGGGCGCACAATTATCTTGTAATGTTCCTTTGGCAGATGGGGCCTTCTGTTCGCAGCCACAATTTGTCTTACTTTGTGTCCCTTCTTCCTCCTAATACTGACCGCGTTCTCACTTGAGAAGTGCGTTTCTTGGTCTTTGGCTTCATGCTTTGTGGTTTCTTTGATGGCTCGTCCTCTTCTGTTTACAAGACGCCAACCTGCTTTGTTCTCATACTCTTTTTGTGTGACATTCTCGCCATCCACGCTGATCGTGGCTATCCTGTGGCATTAACCCGAGAAGACGCCGCCTTGAGGGGGCTCAAGATGCCAGCGTTCGTTGGTCAGGCTAAGCGAATTATGCACAGTAGCAGGACGGAACAGTGCCGTGCGTTTGTCGGTGTTACAGAAAAGTGGTCGCTGTGCCGAAAACCAGCCGTCCACTTACTTGAGAGTGGGACCACGGGGTGCCGTGCAATTTCCACTTTCTTCACTGTAAGAAAGCGTTGGTCAATTCTTAGATTTTACGCCAAGAATCACTCAAAATCTGCGGAGCCGACGTGACATGCGTGTTCGCACTCCGTGGCCCCCTGGCGGTCTCCCAGGACGTTCCTGGTGTATTCAATAAATTTTTGACCTCTATCTGGGAGAGCTCGCATGATAATAGCTTTGAATGATTCATGGGTACGCAAATAGACAATAGCGGATTTGTCTTTTCGATCAATATATACACACGAAGTTACAACTGAGTTCATGTCACTAAATATTAGCAGGTGTTGCGATGTAGACGGCCTCGCAATTCACCCTGTCAAGCACGTCACTCCTGTTATATCGCCTATATTAGTAAACGTCAATAATCTAATCATCTAATTGGGCCCCTTTCCTCGTCGTCTTCAAACGGCGGAAGTTTCGGTTATTTTCGAAGGCGACCCAAACATAGCATGTCGAATTGAAAAGCCATGTCTTTTCTAGGTGTGTTTTCAGAAGTAGTTAAAAGGACTTTACATAAACGAGTAGCGTTATTCTTAACCAAGCACCATACCATCACGCCTTCTTATTTTGCTTTTACAAAGCAGCACTCCACAGAAATTGCTCTATTATTTCAAAAAGAAATATTACTGGATGCATTTGAATAACAAATATATACACTTGAAATTTTTGTGCATTCTTCAATGACTTTTGAAAGAATTAGCATACCACTCTTATTATAAAACTAAAACTCTATGGCTTTCGGGAAGCTTTTTAAATGTCATTAAAACATATTTGGTGCACCGACAGCAAAAGGTAGCACATGATGTCTACACGTATAGTTTTAGAAAACGGTTTCATGGCATGCCCCAAACAGTATTCCTGGTCCTCTCCTGTTTATTATATGCGTCTAAGACCTGGTGAACGTCGTTATTGAAACAACTTCGATTAGTTATGCAGATGATACCAGTTTATTTATTAAGGGCCAGGATTTGAATAAACTTGGAATCAAAGCAAACGGTGTCTTAGAAATGCTGAACAGTTGAAGCAAAACAAAATCACTAATTTTAAACACATCACGAACGAAATGTTTTTTTTTTCGCCCCAAAAACAAGCCCGTCAGTTAGGATTTGGCCTTAAGGATTGACTTCGAATTCATCAATATTGAGCATCAGGTGAAAATGCTAGGAGTAGTTTTCCATGAGAGAAAACTATGGAACGAACAACCTGATCTTATTCGCAGTAAAGTTTCCCGTACTGAAGGTGTCCTATCCCGTTTGAGTTTCCTTTTTCCGCAGGAAATTGATTTAATATGTGACGTTTAAGGTCCCAAAACCACCATATGATGATGAGAGACGCCGCAGTGGAGGGCTCCGGAAATTTTGACCACCTGAGGTTCTTTACGTGCACCCAAATCTGAGCACACGGGCATATAACGTTTCCGCCTCCATCGGAAACGCGGCTGCCGCAGCCGGGATTTCATCCCGCGACCTGCGGGTCAGCAGCCGAGTACCTTAGCCAATAGACCACCGCGGCGGGGCTTGACGCAGAAAATAAACTACTATATAGTTCTTTATTTTTATCTACATTAGGTTACTGCCTTTTTGGTGTGGGGCACCACATGCGAAAAGAACTTGGACTGCATGTATAGATTACAGAAAAGAGCTGTGCGCCTAATTGCAGGTATTTCACGCGATGAGCAAACCAGACAAATCTACAACAAATATCTGACATGTACAATTCAGTTTTAATGTAGTGATGTACTTCTCGAAGGAAGCGTGATTCTTTTGTCGCTGATATAGCGCGTTTAAAACCCTACACGTGCTCCTATGCCACAGGAACCACTTGAGAGTGGAAGATCCCTTACACGCGTACTGATTATGGTCGACACATGATGTGACACTTACTGTTGCTAACACTAAAGAGTTGCCCGCAATATAACGCTCCTACTTTTCTTTTTGAACTTAATATTTGCTTTTAGATAGTGTAAAAACTGTTGCTGTTGCTGTGTTGTCCAATGCTGCGAAAGCCCCTATCAAGCCGAGATGGCTTTTTGCTTTCATCCCAGAGCATTACTGTTAGGATTTTTAAACGTCTATCTTGATGTTGAAGGAAGTTTGAATTTTAATGTGTATGACTGGTGAAAACATCATAATCGGGACATGAGTGTGATGTAATAACGCGACAAAATACCCCAATTATAGTGGTCTCGCGGTCATTTCACTAGCTTCACAAATATGAAGTTTGGTATTATGGGACGTTATTTATTGACGAAGGCAAACATATTTGACAGATTGAGAGCTCTTTCTTGATTTGGTGAATGATTGTGCATGGCTGTTATTGGTTGTTGGGCCGATTTGTCTGGTTCATTCCGATAACCAACGAGACTGTAGCCTATTATATAGTTGCGCGGTTCCCAGCACCTTACAATATTCTTAGAGGGGGTTCGTATCCCGGCTGCGGCGGCTGCATTTCCGATGGAGGCGGAAATGTTGTAGGCCCGTGTGCTCAGATTTGGGCGCACGTTAAAGAACCCCAGGTGGTCGAAATTTCCGGAGCCCTCCACTACGGCGTCTCTCATAATCATATGGTGGTTTTGGGATGTTAAACCCCACAAATCAATCATTCTTAGAGGGACAAGCGGCTCCTAGCTGCACGAAACAGAGCAATAACAGGTCTGTGATGCCCTTAGATGTCCGGGACCGCACGCCCGCTACACTGAAGGAAGCAGCGTGTCTTTATCCCTGTCTGAAAAGACTGGGTAACCCGTGGAACTTCTTTCGTGATTGGGATAGGGGCTTGCAATTGTTCCCCTTGAACGAGGAATTCCCAGTAAGTGCGAGTCATAAGCTCGCGTTGATTACGTCAATGCACTTTGTGCACATCGCCCGTCGCTACTACCGATTGAAGGATTCAGTGAGGTCTTCGGACCAATGTCCGGCGCGGCCTTTCGGTTGCGCCGGTCTGTTGGAAAGATGACTAAGCTTGATCGTGTGGAGGAAGTGAAAGTCGTAACAAGCCTGTTGCAAACATCAGAATCATGGCAGGTGTGTCATGTAATATTATGACTACCTGCCAGCTCACGATACGCTCACCGCCGTTTCGCTAGCTTCACATATACTAAATTTGGTGTTACGTGGTGTCACTAAATAACAAATGTATATGACTTCTGCAAACATGATAAACATGCTCACATAGAAACCAACTAGCCCCAACTAAAGTACTTCTCGAGCAAATGATAAACATGACATGAGTCTCATGTAATAACATCACAAAATACCTCTCATGATGCGCTCGCGCCCCTATCGCTTGCTTCACATATACCAAACTTTGTATCACGTGATGTGAATAAATGACGAAGGCAAATGACACGTCTAAAAACTGTAATCTTTATATGTGGGTCATGTGAAACAATGTGAAACATGTGAAACAAAACCGTTTCGCTTGTTCCCCATACAAAATTTTGTATCACGTGACGTAAATGGACGACGAAGGAGAATGACATGTGTAAATATGTTAATCATGATATGCGTTTCATGTGAAACATGAATCCATGGTACGCTCATAGCGTGCTCGCGGCCATGTCACTAGCTTGACATATACAATATTTGGTATCAGGAGACGTGTACACACGACGAAGGTAAATGACACGTCAAAAAATGATAATCGTGACATGCTTGTCTTGCGAAAGATAACCGAATGCTATGCTCAAGTGGTCAATCTGCTTATGCTACCTTGATGACGTCATTGTTTTTTCGCCGACTTTCAAAACTCACCTCAAGCGTCTCGCAACAATTTTTTTTTGGGATTTACGTAAAGCAGCGCTTCAACCAAACTCGTCGAAATGTCACTTTGGCCGCCGGCCGCTCACTGTCCTTGCACACTTTGTCGATTCTTCTGGTGTGCGTCCCAATCCTGGGAAAGTGCGCGCCGTCAAGGACTTCCCTGTGCCGACCTCTGCGAACGACGTTGGAAGTTTTGTGGGCCTTTGTTCTTACATTCGTACATTTGTGCGGAATTTTGCTGACGTCGCACGCCCACTCACGGAACTGCTCAAAATGGGACTTTTGTATGGGGACCTGAACAAATTAGAGCATTCGTCGAATTGACGATCAGACTTACGACGCCACTGAATCTCGGCCACTTTAATATTTGCGCTCCAACGAAAGTGCGTACCGACGCAAGCAGGCAGGGAAGCGGAGCCATTTTGGCACAACGGCAGCATGGCTGCGACCGCGTAACTGCATAAAATAGCCGTCTTTTATCGCCAGCAGAACAAAATCACTGCATCACAGAACGCGAATGCCTCGCGCTCGTCTGGGCAGTGGCTAAATATCGACCCTAATATTTGTGTGCACGCCCGTTCAAGGTTTTTACTGATCACCACGCCTTACGTTGGCTGTCGTCCTCAAAAAATCCTTGTGAACGTCTCAGCAGATGGGCTCCACGGCTACGGGAATATTTTTACATGGTTGTCTACAAATCAGGTTGTCACCATGAAGACGCTGATTGCTTGTCGCGTCATCCAGTAGACCCTGTAGACCTTTCAGAGAGTGATAAGTCTGGTTGAGTTTTGGCACTTTCCACGTTCAGCAACATCGGAGATCAGCAACGCCGTGATCCTCTCCTCAGAGATATAATCCTTCGGCTCATTGGTCCCACAACTCATCCGTCTTTCCGCATGTTTGTTTCAAGATGGCGTAGTGAATTGCTACAACATGCATCCTGACAGACCTGAGCTGCTGTTGGTAATACCACAACATATGCGTCCGACTGTCCTCGCACAGCTGCATGATATTTCGACAGCTGGTTACCTGAGAGTTTCAACAATTTAGGACCGCGTTCGACGTCGCATCATTTGGCCCGGTATTTACGAATCCATCTGCCATTATGTTGTCTCATGCAAATCTTGTTAACACGGCGAAAAACCAGCAAACCTTCCAGTGGAACGCCTTCAGCCCATTAAGATCCCATTAGAATGATTTTATGGGGTAGGTCTTGACTTACTAGGACCGTTCCCTTTATCGGCCAGCGGAAACAAGTGGAAAGCAGTCATTTCTTCCGACCATCGTGACTGGGACTCCACCCTCGCATTTGTGACATTTGCCTATGATACACCCCGGCATGATACTGCAGCTTTCTCGCCATTTTTTCTCTTGTATGAGGGAGAAACCACGCTGCCTTTTAACACGCTCCTTCCTGATTTTAGCCAAACGTCAGAATATGCCCGCATTGTGATATCTAGAGCTCTAGAAGCACGTAAGATTTCTCGCCTGCGTCTGAGCGATTCGCAGGAACGACAATGGCTGCTCTGCAATGCGTGCCATCGTGATGTCCCCTTCAGTCGTGGTGACACAGTCCTTCTCTGGACACCGTGACTGCGAGTTGGCTTGTGGAAAAGCAGACTTCGCCGTACTCGTATCCATACCGTGTGGTGCACAAAGCCACCAACGTGACATATGAGAATGAACCCATTAACAGCACCAGCGCACGATAGTGATCTGACGTTGTTCACGTCACTCGGATAACGTGATAATACTCGGACCAACCAAGCACCGAAATACTGGCTTCACCGCCGGGCGTGATGCTACGGGGCGCCACAGATGAACATATTAGGAAAGAGGACAATATTTAGTGCGAGCTCGTGCAGACTAGGCATCCGTATTGTTTATCTAAAGTAAAGGTATCTTTCAGACGCCTTCTCCCCATAACAATATCGACCTTCCTCATTCGTGCTTCGCATATGATCGATTCCCACAGTATGTGGGATCTGCCAATTTTTTTTCTTCAGTGCTTTTTTTCTCATTTGATAGCGTTAATTTCACAATGTCATATCCGTCACCAACATGCGTCAAAAATTACATTTTTTTAGATTTTAGCAATGTCTTGAACTGTCCATCATTCATTCATTCATTCATTCATTCATTCATTCATTCATTCATTCATTCATTCATTCATTCATTCATTCATTCATACTGTTCTCCCTAAACAGGGCCGCTACAGCATAAAAGGTGCGAATATGTTACAGAAAAAATTGCTTAAAAATTTTCGGGCAATTGCAGGTTGAATAAAACAGCAGCAGAAATATACAAAATAATTGACAAAGGTACTTAAAAGTGTAAAAACAACGAGTAGAATAAAATTATTGTGTTCATAATCATAGAAAAGCGTAAACTGCATCACGAAGCAGTTTAAAGCAATAATGCAGAAGAAAATCAATACCTAGCGAAAAACCTATGCGTTAAAAAGCAGCTTTATACTTCCCTTAGATGAAACTTTAGAAGAACGCCTGATTGTTGATTAAGGTAACTTATTTCATTTTCTTATAGCACAGGTGAAGTAACTTGTCCTAAAGAAGACATTACGGGAAGCAGGAGGCCTTATGTAGTGACTATGGTGACGTTTTAAATGCTCCTGCGTGCTAAGCTGGAAGAAAGCCGTGTGAGTTAGTTTGAACGGACTATGAAATAAATGAAAAAGGAGATTTAGTCTGTTAATCTTCGTTCTAACTTTGAAACTTTCGTGACGCGCCAGCGCACAGAGCTTAGTAAGACAATCTTGACGGCAATATTTATCACCTGTAAAGCTGGCGCTATGTCGGTGCACCTTCACTAATTTATTGAAGTTCGACTGCGTATAAGCACGTGCCGTACAATGTCGGAATACTCATCAACTGGATTGTCTAGGGTCTGTAAGCTAGGCACTTTATATTAAAAGTACAAGGGTAAAAGTTTCACTGGAGACTGCACAGTGCCTTAGTAGCCTTCGATGAGACATGGTCGATATGCAAATTCCTTATTCCGAGATATTTGTATTCCTCTTAACGTTTGAGCTTGATGTCGTTAATATCTGGTAGTCATAAGCTAGTGGCTTTTCTTGCTCGTTTTAGTAACATAAACAGCTTTTTCTCAAAACAAAAGAGAGAGAATAACCTTATTTTATGTCGGGTGGTCTCATGCCTACCATTTCAGTGGGGTGGGCGCCCTCCCAAGCGACTATAACATCGGTTTACCGAGCACCAGAACAGGAGTGCCCTTGAATTTATTTAACCAGTAGATACTTGACGGCAGCGATTCTCTGCCTCCCACACCAGTGGCGGATGCTTTACTATTTCACCAAGGCTGTGGTGAAAAACTGAAGTTCTGTGATGGAAACCGAACCTCAACTGAAGGTGAAGTTTAAAGTTTGACGGAAGCCGGTCTGGTTGGTATTATGCATGGTTGAAGGTAAAAAAACCAGAAAACCTGTTACTGTAGAAACTTCCACACTGAAAGTACAGTTGTAGGCTGTAATTTACATTGCGAAGAATGTGATGCAGGAAAAAGGCACATTGAGTCTTTGCGGCGCTCATGCTGGGAAGAATAAAAGTTTGCGTCAAGAAACTCTATGATTTCTGTGTGTGTACAAGGCGTGTTCTATGAGCTTACAGTATAAACTTGTTAATAAAGTGGGTCAATTTTAAAGAAAAAGTTCCGGTAATCTGATTAGTCGTCATGACGAACCTCCCCACTTTCCAATCATGTGTAGTTTATACTAAATGAAAGTGACTGCGAGAACAGTAAACGCAGAATAACCTCGGGGACATGTTTAATAATTGTTACAGTTTAGATTATGAGATCCACGCTGGCTAATGATGTGAGTGTAACTCTGTCCAAGAATAATAAGATACCCTCATTGTCAATTGGTTGATACATATGTGCGTGGCATATAACCAACTAATATACTGTCACAGTGCAACTCGAACAAAAGATGACAGCAGCTAACAGCAGCGAAAACAGCGTGTCCCGGATCAGCTGTACAGCAAGACACCTGCTTCGCTGTCGTCCCGAAAACCGCCTGACCCACTAGCTGGAATTTACAAAAAATTCCTACCGTTTTTCATATATACACGTGTCACTTTCCCCTCCTTATAGGAGCATGGCCCCGATGCTGATTGAGACCCACCGCATTTTTATAACGTGCAGTCAGCCGCCCACATACGTCTTCATACGCACTATATGCACAAGTTCAGGCTGGTGCTGGTGACGCCTCGGGCAGTGGGGACTGTCGGAGACGACCTCGTAGGTGACGTCACTTAGCTGGCGCGATACTCGGTGTGGCCCGAAATATTGCCTTAGCAGCTTCTCGGACAGTCCACGTTTTCGTACGGGTGTCCAAACCCATACTTTGTCACCGATTTTGTACGTTACTGTTCTATGGCGGGCATTGTAGCAGCCTGCGTCGTAGTCTTGTGGCTGGTGGATCTGTAAGCAGGCGAGCTACCTAGCTTCTTCCACGCGTTCAGTGAACGCGTCAGCGCCTGTGTCAGTAGCGTCCCATTCATGGGGCAACATCACATCCAGCATTGTCTGTACCTCCCGTCCGTGAACCAAGCTGAATGGAGTCATGCGAGTCATTTCTTGTTTAGCTGTATTGTATGCGAACGTAATATAGGGCACAATTTGGTCCCGATTCTTATGTTGGACATCCACGTACACTAACAGCATGTCTTCAATCGTCTTGTTGAGGTACTCCGTTAGTCCATTCGTTTGCGGTTGGTACGCAGTGGTCTTACGGTGAGTCGTTCCACTTAGCATCAGCACGTGGCCTAAAAGAGCTGCCGTAAATGCTGTTCCGCGGTCTGTTATCACGATAGCCGGGGCACCGTGGCGTAGCACAATATTTTCTAGGAAAAATCTCGGCACTTCTGCTGCGGTGCTCTTTCGGATAACTTTTGTTTCGGCATACCTGGTTAGAAAGTCTGTTGCAACTATAACCCAGCGACTCCCCGCAGTAGAAGTAGAAAAGGGTCCCAAAATATTCATTCCGATGTGGTCGAATGGTGTACGTGGAACCTGAACTGGTTTCAGCTGACCGGCGGGTCTCTTTGGAGGTGACTTGTGCCGCTGGCAATTGAGGCAAGTGTGAATGTGGTGCTTGAAGGGTGTTGTGAGTCATGGCCAGTAGTATCCTTGCTGTACTCTTGCCAATGTACTATTGCCAGACGTCAGCTCGTTGTGACATGCTTAAAGCACTTCAGTACGAAGGGGTGCAAGAAAAACGAGCAAATATGGAGCTCCGATGGATGAAAAGTTACTTTTGTAGAGGACGCCATTGCGTAAGCAAAACCACATAATGCCCTTGCAACGACTTTGGGTGCCCTTGAAGAACGTCCGTCCACGTAATTAATCAAATCAAGCAATTCAGGGTCGCCCTGTTGTTGTTGGGTAATCGTGGACGCGTCGAGAACACCAAGGAAGGCCATATCATTGTCGTCAGAAAGAGAGGCTGACTGTACTGGTGATAGAGACAGGCAGTCGCCGTCCATATGTCGCTTCCTAGACTTATGTGTGACCGTCATATCGAACACGTGTAACTTCAGACTCCACCGCGCTAATCAGCCGGTTGGATCTTTAAAATTAGTCAACTAACAGAGAGAATGATGGTCACAAATAACTATGAAGGGGCGGCCATACAAATACGGGCGAAGTTTCATAACTGCCCAGACCACGACAAGGCATTCTTACTCAGTTGTTGAATAATTGGCCTCAGCGCGTGTTAGCGTCTTTGTGGCATAGGTGTTCACTCGTTCCGTGTCTTCTTGCCACTGCACAAGCACAGCTCCGAGGCGTACATTGCTTGCGTCAGTGTGAAGCATTGTTGGCGCTTGCTCGTCGAAGTGGGTAAGCACTGGAGGTGTTTGAAGACGTTGGCGGAGGTCAATAAACACTGCTTGCTGTTCATCGTTCCACTCCAAGGTGGTGTCATCTCTAGCGAGGCGAGTTAACGGTGACGCAATCCGTGCGAAGTTGGCGATAAACAGGCGATAGTAGGCACATAGGCCCAGAAAACGCCTGACAGCTTTCTTATTGGACGGTACTGGGAACTGTGCCACAGCCGTAAGTTTTTGGGGATCAGGCTGAACGCTGGTGCAGCTGACGACATGACTAAGAAATAGCAGCTCTTCAAACCAAAAGCGACATTTCTCTGGTGTCAATGCGAGGCCCGCGGAGCGTGTGGCTCGTAAAACAACTAGTCTTTTGAGATGCTCGTCAAAAGTTGGGGAAAACATTATGGCGTCGTCTAGATAAACTTAACAGGTCTTCCACTATAAACCTGAAAGTACAGTGTCCATGAGCCTTTGAAAAGTAGCGGGCGCTGATCACAGACCGAAGGGCAGAACTTTAAATTCATATAAACCATCCGGCGTCACAAATGCCGTTTTTTCCCGGTCTCTTGGGTTTACCTCGATCTGCCAAGATTCGCTTCTGAGGTACATTAAGGAAAAGTAGAGAGCGTTTCGAAACCTATCGAGGGAGTCATGAATACGTGGAAGCGGATACACATTTTTCTTAGTCACTTGATTCAGCTTCCTGTAGTCCACGCAAAAACGCAGGGTACCGTCCGTTTTCTTAACTAGTACTACTGGTGATGCCCACGGGCTTTGTGATGGCTGAATCACATCATCTGCAAGCATTTTAGCGACATGTGGCTGTATCACATCCCGTTCAATTGCAGCCAAACGATAAAGATTCTGGTGCGTCGTGCTTTGCTGCGTCGTGGGTAACTATTCGATGCTTTGTTAGCGGCGTTAGGCCGACCCGTGATGTCGATAAAAAGCAGTCCTGGAATTCAGCTACCCGCTCAAAAAGTCTTGATCGCTCGTCCCTTGACAACGCAGTACCAACGTCAAGATTCGGTACTGACTCTTCTTGAAGTGTTTCGTCTAGTGCCAATAAACTGCCTGTGATTTCTGCAGTATTGTCAATGTAAGCGACGGCTGTACCCTTCGGGATGATCGGCATGTGTCGGCACACAGCACTGAAGTTAGTGAGCAGCAAGATTGTGCGTCCCGCAGTGACAGTGACAAGATCTCGAGTAACTAAAAATACCATGACTAAAGACCAGCGAGCTTATTTGGTCAGCAATACCGCCGCCGTCAAACAGCCCATCCCATGCCACCGAAACAGGTGTACACGATCGTGGCGGCTCTATCACATCATCGTCATCCGTCAGACGTAAATGATCTGAATGAGACGAATTTCTCGACTCTGAACAATCAACTAAGGCAGATCTGTTGTTGCGAACGTAATGACATTGTCAGGGACGTTGATGACGGCACCATGTTCTCTCAAGATATTCATTCAGATAATCAGGTATTTACAGCATGAAGCGAGAACGACGAACGTTGCCACGAAAGTGGAGCCACCGATGTCGAACGTTGCTGTGCACATTCCGACTGGCATCAGTAGTTGCCAGCCTGCCGTCCTTAAGTGAGCTCCCGTCCACGCTGTCTTTACTTTCTTGAGGCGTATGGCAAGGTTATCACCAATAATAAAGAAGTCGACCCCGGAGTTGACTAAAGCTCTGACCTGTTGTCGATCCACAAGAACGGTAAGGCTTGGGGTCACAGTTTCGTCGGTATTACGTCTTGTAGGCTTTACAGTGTCCTGAGGTGGGAGTAATGGGGGCTTTTTTCTTCGTCTTAAAAACCTGCAACCTTACCCCCTGAGGTCGCCGCCTTCAGTTTCCCCGGTGTGGCTGGGAGCTCCTCTGGTGTCGGCAAAAGTGCGGTGCTGCAACGAAGGTGACTCGGCAGGAGAAGGAGAGCGTGGTCGATGTCGGAAGCCCAGCTGGTAATCAATTATAATCTCGTCATCATTGTTACGGCGGCCGTCGAAGGGGGATATAGTCACCAGAGGTCCTTGAGAACCGACATCGCCATGGTGGGATTCGTAGTCATTGGCATGTCGACTGTCACATTGTAGCCTGAGAGGGTGAAACGGATCGGCGCGGTGCCAGCAACAGTGGGCTGTGGCCCACACCTCCGCAGTTGAAATAGAGTGGACGCCTGTCGACAGTGCACCAGGTGTTTGTTCGGCGAAGCTGTGGATGCCGTGATGACTCCTCACGTGACAAAGGCCATGGCCGACCAGAAGACGACTGGTCGTATGGGGGCTCCTTGGGCGGGTGCCACGATATGTCCCCCTTTGGTGGTGACCAAGGAACGGTTGCAAGTGGCGGGTAGTATGAAGGCGGAGCGGGCGGGGAGCTTCGAAGGGCGGCGGCGTAAGTTGTGGGACGTTGCTCGGGGGCAGGATCAGCCGTCGAAAATGCCTTGTGGATTCGTCGCGGACGACTTGAGCGACAAATGCTGTGGGTGTATCCACTACCGGAGTCTGCAACCTTTGCAGTGCTTCACGAACAATCTCTCTAATCATGTCACGCAAGGAGCTATAATTTTCAAACGTCACAACGACGGCCTCAATTTGGGGGCTGCTGCACAAGCGGTCCTATTGTCGGCAGTGTTGGTGAAGTGTCCGCTCAATAGCCGACGCCTTTTTGATAAAGTTCTCTACAGTGCTTGGCGGGTTGTGCAGAAGTCCGGCGACAGCTGCTCTTTCACACCGTGCATGGGGTAGGGCAACTTCCCATCTTCGGTCATCTACGGGTCAGTCCTCTGAAATAAACGTGTCATGTCTTCGGCGAACATGGCGACTGTTCTATTGTGTTGTTAAGACGTTTATTGGCGGGCACTCGGCGATGACTCACAACAGGGATAGTCCATCCGGGGACCGACTCTCTGCATGATCTGCTCTTCTTTTTATGAAAAGGCGACCCACTAGAAGGCGTTGGAGAGGACGACCCACTATTCGAAGTCTTCGCCGCAACTACCCGGGTACGAAGAGGGAGCCGCGTGGCGACCTAACAGGTAGTTAGTATGAGCGGGTCGTGGTAGGTTTTGAGGCGCTCTACGTTGACAATGTCGCGCCCTTGACGGCGCATGTCCGAAGATGGCTCTATGGATTCAATCAAGTAATTTAGAGGGGAAGTGCGTTGGACAACACGGTATGGGCCTTCGTATTTGGGCAATAGTGTTGAAGATAAGCCAGTTGCAGTGGTAGGGATCGAGAGCCAAACAAGCCCTCCAGGGAGGAACGTGGGTGCAGTAGTGCTGGTGTCAGCGCGAATGCCTTTTTGCCGCTCTTGATCATGTGCAGTAAAGGTCTTTGCAAGCTCTCGACACTCTTCAGCAAGCTTGACTGTAGCAGAAATAGGAGCCTACTCGGACGGATCTGGCTTCTACTGAAGTATCGTGTCGATGGTGTGCGACGGGTGCCTTCCATATAATAAAAAGAAAGGTGAAAAGCCAGTAGTGCTTTGAGGGGTGGTATTATATGCGCAGGTCACGAAAGGTAGATTGACATCCCAATTTGTGTGATCAGTGGTGACGTACTTGGAGAGCATATCACCGAGCGAAGGGTTGAAGCGTTCGGCCAGGCCATTCGTCTGCGGGTGGTAAGCAGCAGTTTTGCGGTGAACAACGTTTCACTCTTTAAGAATGGCTTCGATGACTTCAGTTAGGAAGACGCGGCCTCAATTGCTGAGCAGTTCCTGAGGTGAACCGTGTCGCAGCATGAATTGTTATACGAGGACGGAGGCCACATCGCTCGCTGTAGCAGCGGGGAGAGTGGCAGTTTCGGCGTATCGCGTGAGGTGGTCCACAGCGACAATGGCCCAGTGGTTACCAGCCAACGTTAGTGAAACGGCCTGGCAGGACAAGGTAGAGGTGGCAGACCTACCAGCGACAGGTGCATTGAAGTTTTGCGGCGCTTTTGATCTATGCAGGAGCAAATGAATATGTGCACGTAGTGGTACATGTCGTGCCAAAAGTATTCTTGGCAAATGCAGTGATAAGTCTTCGATACCCCGGAGTGCGCAATATCGGATCAGAATGAAAAAAATCGCATATGTCAGAGCACAGACTGCGGGGTATAACTAGTAGCCACTGGGGCCGTCACCGTTGTAATTGCGTTGGGGGAGGAGGTCGTCGCGAACGAAGATATGGAGGGCTTGATGAAGCAACGCGCGAGTGGATGGAGTGGATGGATCAGTCAGCAAGTCTATCAGTGAGGCAATGCATTGAGTATTGTGCTGTTCAGTAGCAACGGCATGAATGCTAATGTAAGAAGTGGCAAGGTGAGACGCTGAGTTGTGGGCATTGTCATCAGGCAAGGGAGAGCGCGACAAGGCGTCGGCGTCAGCATGTTGCTTTCCGTTGCGGTACAGCACGCGGATGTCGTAGTCTTGCAAGCGAAGTGCCCACAGGGCTAGACGGCCTGAGGGACCTTTCAATGAAGACAACCAGCATAGTGTGTGATGTTCGGTGACGACATCAAACGGGCGAACATACAAATAAGCTGAGAACTTTGCAAGCGCCCGGACAATTGCCAGACATTTTTCTCGATGAAGGTGTAATTAGTCTCAGCTTTTTTAAGCGTACGGCTTGCATATGGCACGACATATTCCGGGAACCCTGATTTGCACTGCGCAAGGACAGCGCCGAGGCCGACACCACTGGCGTCCGTGTGTACCTCTGTAGGAGTCGTAGGGTCGTAGTGGTGGAGTATGGGAGGTGACGTCAACAAATGACGGAGAATTGTGAATGCGTTGTCGCACTGTGCTGACCACGAATGGAGAGGCCCGTTACTTCCGAGGAGTTTCGCCAGCGGCGATATGATAGTCGCGAAGTTTCGAATGAAGCGCGAAAGTAGGAACACAGTCCTATGAAACTGCGCAGTTATTTGGCAGATGTCGGCTTGGGGAACTAGGTCATGGCCCGAAGCTTGCTGGATCGGGGACAATTCCGTAATTAGACACGACGTAGCCGAGTATTGTCAGCTGCCAAGCTGCAAATCAGCACTTTAGGTTCAGTTGCTGACTGGCGTCTCTCAGACGCGTTAAAATATGCCGCAGACGTTGAAGATGCATGGAGAAGTCCGCAGTGAAAACGACAACGTCATCGAGGTAGCACAGGCACGTGTGCCATTTCTGGTCACGCCGAACGGTATGCAGCATGTGCTCAAAGGTGGGCGGGCGCATTGCATAGCCCAAACGGCATGACGTTCAATTCGTACAAGCCGTAGCGGGTGACAAAAGCGGTCTTCGATAGAGCGTCCTCAGCCATAGGTACTTGTCAGTACCCTGAGCGCAAATTGAGGGATGAAAGGATTCGGCTCCGTGCAGGCTGTCAATCGCGTCATCTACCCGTAGTAGTAGGTACACGTCCTTACGAGTGATCTTGTCGAAGCGTCGGTAGCCTACACAGAACCACACTGAAGCTTCCTTCTTCGCGACGAGAACGACAGGAGACTCCCAGGGGCTGTCAGAGGGTTAAAAAACATCGCGTCGAAGCATGTCGTCAACTTGCTCGTTCATTGCACGGCGTTCTGTGGGAGATACGCGATATGGACGTTGCCGCAGTGGTGTTTGTGCACTTGTGTCGATGCGATGCGTAACGGTGAATGTGCGACCGAGAGAAAGTTGGCGACATCGAAAGAAGAGCGGAATCCTTCCAACAGGCCCAGAAGCTGGGAACGCTAGAGCGGCGTAAGGTTGTCGGGAATGGAGGGACCGAATACACCAGGGAAAGATGAGGCAGATATAGAAACAGCACTAAGCGTACTGGATCTTTGGCAGTGCGTGTCATCGGGTTGATCCATGACTTGTGCGTCTTCGATGGGTTCCACGCTGCCGAGACATTCCCTTCGCACCAACGTAACACTGTACGGGAATGAGTTCAAAACAAAAATAGTGACGCTGCCGTGAGTGACTTGCACGGCCGCGAAGAGAAGCAGCACGCCTTTTCTGGTGAAAAGACGATGAGATGGCGAGAGGAGTGCAGCGGTGCCGGAAAGACTTGCACAGTAGACCAACACCGCGGCGGACGAGATTGCAGGCACTTGCGTGTAATCGCTGACGAGTAACTTGATTGGAGCAGATGGAATGTCGGCTGGCGTCAAAAAAGAGAATTCTGTGAGCTCTATTTCTGCTGGTGCGTAATGAATGAAGGCGTCGTGGCGGGAAAGGAAATTCTGTCTTAGGATGACATCGTGAGAGCATGAAGGAATTATGATGAATTCAATGGCGTTTATCACATCCTGAATCATGAGGCGGGCTGTGCACATCACTGTAGGGTGAAAGCTTTGGGCGCTGGCTGTACGGAGGGAGAGACCGGAAAATGACGTGGTCACTTTGCGCTGTAATCAGCTAAGTTTTGCGTCCATGACGGATATGGCGGCTCCAGTATCTACAAGAGCAGAAGCACGAACACCATCCACATGCACATTTATCACGTTCGATGGGCTTTCCTGAGGGCTTCCGCAGTTCGACAGCGTCGCAGTCCTTGCCTCGTGGGCTGAAACGAGTAGTTTCCTGGTCAGCCTCGAGTGAACGTGGGCGCTTAGGGGACAGTGACAACGGTACGACGGTGGCATAGGCGGCGGTTGGTTATAAAAGCGGCTCGATTGGCTGGGAAAGTTGGAGGCGACCTGTGGTTGCTGCACACGATTGAAATAGCGTACTACGTGACCGGCGCAACCACAAGCAAAGCAGATTGTCAGAAGTGCACCATCGGTTCGCGGGTACCATCTATTTCGCAGAACGCGATATGCAAGCCGGCTGCTGATATGACTGCATAGTGGGCTGCACTCGGGGCACGCGGATGACGTCGGCATATGGAGGCGGCACGGTTTCTCCGAAGGCCTGGGGCCTGGCGATGGTTTTGGTGTTACCAAGGAGGCCAGTTACAGGAATCGGTGGGGGCAGCCTGGCGACAACTTGGACGTAGCTGAGTGCTGCAGATACGGAAGGCGGCTGGTGGTATTCAGTAACGACTTCCGCACTTTCCTGCTGAATGGCTTGGCGGAGGGGAGGCAAAAGTGTCCTTGACGGCTGTTGAGCATGTTGTGGAGAAGCAAAAAGCCAGTAAAGAGACCTGGCGGGCAACTTCCTCACGCACGAATGACCTGATTTCGGCGAGCAAGGTTGTGTGGTCAGGAACTGTTGACAAGGCAGAAAGATCAGCGTCCCGTGAGGGCGAACGACGGGTCATCAAGGGCTACCGCCACAGCTCCTCGTAACTTTGGGATAATGTAATGATTTTTGCCACAGTGCTAGGGTTCTTGGCCAGGACCATGGTGAAGGCATCTTCAGCGATGCCTTTTAGAACATGCGTGATTCTGTCAGCCTCTGACATGTTCGCGTCCGCTTTCTTGCACAAGTCAAGGATGTCCTAGATATAACTTGTGAAGGACTCACCGGTTTGTTGTGCTCATTCGCGTAACCGCTGTTCGGCTTGCAGCTTATGAACAGCAGGACGGCTGAACACATCGAAGGCGGTGGTTTTAAAGGCGGACCAAGTCGGGAAATTGGACGTGTGGTTGCTGTACCACAGCCCGGCCACACCCGTGAGGTAGAAAAATAGGTTGCCGAGTTTACCTGCCTCGTCTCAGTGATTGGGTACGCTGATGCGTTCATACATGGTGAGTCAGTCTTCGACATCGGTGCCATCCACACCGGTGAAGACAGGATAGTCGCAGATGCGGAGGACACCGGAACATGGCGTCGGCTCAGCAGGAAGCGTTTGCTGAGCGGCGTCTTGGTGCAGGGTAGAAGGCTTGGTGCGGGATGGAAGCAACAAGGGCATCGAATGTGAACCGAAGGTGTTTGAAGGGCACAGCACTCTCCACCAAATTGTTAAGACGTTTATTGGCTGGCACTCGGCGCTGATGCGCAACAGCGACAGTAAATGCGGGGACCGACTCTATGCATGTGCTGCTCTTCTTTTTACGAAAAGGGTGCCCACTAGAGGGCGCTGCAAAATGCGACCCACTGTTCGAAGGCTTCGCCACAGTGTTTTTGGACCCTTAAGTCTAGTAGTTGGTGGGCATGGTCACGTCTGTCGACATTGGCAAAAGTTTCAACCATCTGCTGGTGAAAGTTGGTCCATGTGAACAGGCTGCCTTCTCTGTTCGCGTACCCAGTACGAGTGCTGTCACCAAGATAGAAGTAGGCCCGGCTGACTTTTTCCTGAACAGACCACCGGTTGGTCTTCGCAACACGGTCATGATGATCTAACCAGTATTCTACATCTTCGTGGGCGCCACCACCAAAGCGTTCAGGCTTCAGCGATTGAAAAAATATTACCTGGGATGGAGCTGAAGGACTGGTACCGAGAAGTAGAGACTGGGGGCTGGTATTAGTCATTTCTAAATGTCTTGTAGAGGGCTTCTGCGAGAGGTAGAAGTCTGGAGGAAGACCTCGTAGCTGACGACTAAATCAATGGATAGGGGTTGCAATAGGCACGTCCGGGCTGGATGAACGGCTCCCACTAGGGGTGTGAAGCATCGGGCAGCGTCGCGGCCCAGCACCTCTACCAGTGTCGCAGTGCAATGCGAACAAAAGATGACAGCTACTTACAGCAGCAAAAAGAGTGTGTCCATGATCAGCTGTACAGCAAGAGGCCTGCTTTGTTGTCGTCCCGAAAACCGTCTGACCCACTCGATTGAATCTACAAAACATTCCCATCGTTTTTCATATACACACGTGTCAATATATTCGTTCATAGTTTACGAGAAAAAATTTTCATCTAGTTGAAATCTCAAACCACGGAATAAGTTTGTTTACGAACCATATGCTGTAAAAATTGTTATTTACAACTTCTTTGATTGGGTGTTACATTTATTTTGAACTGAAGCCCTTGTTCTGGCACACCCCTGCATATTTTTATAGGAAGAAACAACCAACAATTTGAACACGTTCGTATTTACAATGGTAATTTGAATTAGGAGCCACCTCGATTTTGTGCCTCATTGCATGAACCAGCCCAGATTGATCACGCAAATTACTCATTAGTTTATAATGTGTAAAACAAGTGTAGCGTTTGACATTCACGTACGCTTTTATGGTCGTGTTTTCTGCATGCAGTTGCTGGTGTATGGGTGGCAAGGCCCTGTCAGAAAATATTTATATTTAGCCCTGTACTCTCGGACAACTTAAATATTGTTCTAATTATGTAGACTAAGAAATAGTATAATGTCCCAAATTTATCGCTGGAGTGCTTGCGAAAGATGGATTTGAGAAAGACATGAGATGGGTGTGGCAAGACAAACAACCTTTATAACCTGAACGAAAAAAAAACCAGTACACTGAATTAGTATTGAGCGCATAATAATACAATAACACTCAATAAACAACTAACGCTGATAAATCAATAACAATCCGCGTACATGGTCAACCAATACCATCTAGCTCAATTATCGGTGCTACTACATGGTCAAGCTCAAACTCACTGTTGCTTAGTCAACGCCTGATACTAGCCCTAGCCGCTAGTACTAAGCCAATATAGCGTCTCAACAATACAATGTTCATAAAGTTCGTCGCCTTTCCACGTCGACTTATACTGAGCTGTGTGGACGCTTAATTGAGTCCTTCGTCGTTGACGGGCTGCTCCATTTTATACGATCACCGTCGGTTGATTCCACCGAACGAACCGCTCGTCCTCATCAACGGTGTCTCGGTCCTCATCTCAATCTTCGGCCTCGCAAGGCTAGGCATAGCTCCTCATGGGCTTCCGTGCTGACGAGTCCACTCTGCTGACTGACGTGGGCTGCTACCATCCCGACGCGAAGTGGGATAAGCTACAAGTTCACCAGAAATAGTTTGGTAAGAGAGCGGCCAGTCCTGGCAGCCTAACTCTGGACGCCCGGGGTCAATGGCCACTCTCCGCTCCTCTCATGCCGACATCCTTTAGAACCGAGTGGCTATGCTGCTCCTGTCACTGTAGCAACGCTGGTTTACCACGTCTTCGCAGCTCAGAACCCCAACGCACAGTGCCAGCTCATCCTCTGGGATTTTTATTCACTGCTCAGGTCGCGTTCCGCGAGCCTTTTTTTGACCAATCTCCTGCGTCGACAAGGCTGGTGTGCGTTCCCTCGGGTGACTTTGTTCTCTTCGTGCAGCGTCGTAGCGCCTTCACGTTCGGTACGCACCTGTTGCCTCTCCTCTACTCATCACATCTCAACTGAGTGTGTTTACTCGGGCATTTAAATGAACGTGTTCTGGAGCACAAAAGGCTTTGTATGTTTCATCGGGGCTCACTGCTCTTGTGAATGAAAGTCACTGCTTGTTTCTTGCGTATCACTGACAGACCAATAATTTTTGTTCGCTGCCAGAAAATGAACTACTTCTACAAAATCACCTGCCAAGAACATGTAGTATCGCCTTATTATTGGAAACGAGTCCTGAGGTGGCTTGTCTGAGTTCTGTCCGCACAATGGTGCGTGGTGTCTAAAAACTACAGCTTGCCCAATAATTCAAACTCCACATAATTTAAACAGTATCATAGTTTCTTTTGAGTGCGAATCAACACGCTTTTAATGTATAAAAATAGGGGACGAAATAAGTGGCTCTTTAACAGCTACTAAAGACTACCATAGGGAAGCGATCAAATTTTTACAGGCAAGGGATACCAAGGAGACACGGTCCTTGCAATGCCGTTCATGGCGTGCTAATTGGGGGTATTCTGAGCCCTTCATTGGGAACAGGAACAAGAGATATTGAAAACACTTCAGTGATTGGTTCATTGCTCTGCCATAATGTGTGACTAGGAGGACAAATTGGAACTTATGGTTACTGAATTCGACTGGAAAAGCAGAATGGTATGCAGACATTTATTTTCCGAAAAGCGAATTTGGTAGAGTCTCGGGACTCTATCTGAAAGGTGTCGTTTGGCTGGCTTGCGATAAACTTTTGCGTAGTTTAAAAAGTGACCTTAAAGGTTACACGACATAAGCCAAACTAAAAAAAAAAAATTTCGTGTTGCCTTACGTTCACCAACTACCACATAGGCTTAAAAAGGTGGGTGAACGGCATGGCATTGAAGTCGTTTTTTCTGCTAAGAATAAGGTCGGCAGTGTTTACGCGGCGGGCGGAAACGCGTCAAAAACGCTCTGTTGACGAGGAATGCATGCTTTAATAATCACAAAAATATGTTCGTAGAGTGTGCAGTTGCAGTTGTGTACAGCGTACTATTCCTGTGCGTATGCGCTTATTTTGGTCAGACGGGGCTATGGGTCAACTGTAGGCTGAGGGAGCACCGAAAGTCCCTTCGGAGTATCGCACTTTCGACACACTTGGCCATCCACTGCCGAGACTGTGGATGCATCCCAGACTTTTTGAGAACGAAGGTTCTTCTCCGCCCCCGTGAGCAACTGACAAGGAAAATTTTCGAAGCCTACAGAATTCTAAAGGCAGGCAAAAACTGCGTCAGTGAACCATCAATTGCTCTCCTTGATAAAGAATTATCATTTCTAGATTATCGCCATTTACGTTGTTAGCGCAAGTTGCCTCGTGTCTGCAGCATTTAATTTAGTTTATTTAATTTCGTTAGATTTGTCGCCGTGCAAGAGCATGCGTGAATAACTGTATATATACGATATTTATTCAATAATTTTTTAGTTTAAAGTCAGCACTTGTCCTGTGTCCTCCTACTTCTCAGTTTTCGTTTTTCGCGCTGTTTACTTTAAAAATAAATCGTTACCAACCTGGCCATTTTTGAATACATGAAACACTTTTGCAGCCAAATGTGACAGAAAACAGTCAGAAACTCAAAAAGGTGTAAAGTCTTCTCAAAACATCTGTGCAAGCAAAGGTAGTATTTTTTATCGTCAGGTTTTTGGAACTTCGCAAAGTAGACAACAAAATGGCGGAGTGCGTTAACGATGATACTCGCCACAACAAAGTATTAAATTCCGAAATTACTTTGTGTTTTTAAGACCATAAGGCTTTTTCTTTAAAGTTCCTGCCGCCCGGTTCTTGGCCGACTCTCTTTGTGGGTTTGCGCCAGAGTAACAAGAATCATCATCATCATCATCATCACCATCATCACTACCTTATAATCGGCCAATCCCCTCCCTTGAGTAGGAGCCACTTGCAGAAAAAGACAACAACAAAACATGGGCGGAATTCATGATGAGCCGCAAAGTAGGATATGCTAATTTTTATGATATTGAATCTTCCAAATTGCTCAATATGTAGATGGTGGTCATTTAAGTGCGATGAGTAGCTGTGTATCCCGAGCACGAAGACTTGCTATTGAGCAGTTTATGTGCTGTAATTAATACGTGGTTGCTGTTGGATAGCTTTACAATAAGAACTTGCACTAACAGGGCTAAATAAATAAATGTGTTAACATTCACGACATTTCACGTTACAACAATTAGGTCCTGGTTTCTTGTATTTAGTACACAGAGCCATGTTTCTTTAGGTTGTAGTGACTACAAATCTACGAGAAACAAAATATCTGCTTGTTGAAAAAAAATTCAGGGCTAAAAGGATAAAGACTAGCAGACTGGATTTCAAGAAAAAAGCAAGCGTGAGAACGGCTGGATGATATTTAAATGGGCAGATCAGAAAATGTCTGTTGGTATAATCATAGGAACGGAGGAACTATATAACCAGGTTTGTAAAAAAAAAACATGGGGAGGTTGTTTCGCTTTCAGTGGGCATCGTGGAGTTGAGAGTGGGGAAATTTCAGCCTCAAGATCACTGCGTTCACTCGTATTTTTGAGATTCGATGACTCTGTGATTATGCTCTATTCATAGTGTTTAGTCCTCAGATATTGAATTATGCCTCAGGGTTCTGCACTTTCAATGCAAAGGCTGGTAATAATTTTTAATTAACGTTTAGTCTTGCGAAGATTTGACGTACTGAGTGCAATGTTTCTTCACGAATAACATTTAGCATCTCTCCACAGAATAAAACAATGAAGGATATTTTTCTTTTCTTTAAAAATAATATAGTTTGACGCATAAGCAGAGATGCCACTGACTTTCAAGCAAAAGTCACCAAACAACGAGCAGGAAGCCACCAAATGTCGCCATTTTTCTCGAAATATTTCCCCAAAGTCGTGACTCTTGATGTGTTTGTCAAGCCTAGTAAAAAAACCGCAAATTATGTGTAGCACCGTAAAATACACTACTATCGACAACCCCAAATTATATTGACTTTTTTCGTTACCAGTTCATTGCTCCGGTTTCCTATGGGAGTGCTTGGTCAGCGCCTCCTCTATTTTTTTCAATGCTTGGGCGAAGGAGCGTATTTCAATGGGAAGCGGCTGTTGGTGCTAGTGCGGTGCTTTGCCGCCAGATGCCGCAACTGGAGTAGAGATACCGCCGCGTCGTCTCTCCCACAAACGAATGCTGCGGCTGCATTCTAAGCTGCTATACGGCTCGGTTTTCGGCTGTAATCGCATTGTTCAAGGTGTAATGGAAACGAGAATCGTGAAGCACATGTTCGGCACTCAGCTTATTTCAAAGACTTGAGGCGTTCTTGACTGCTTGATCTAGGCACTTGCACGTCGTCTGCTAGCAAGGCTGATACCAGATAGCTCATGCAAGTAATCTGCGAAAGATCGTTTTGTCACCGTGGTGTTCGCTAGACTGAGAGTTGCTTTTTTGGCTAACTGAAAGTCGATTTTTGAGAGAAGTCTATGCCAGGAGCTAATATTGTCACGGAATCGTGACGTGGCCGAAGACAGGAGACTTCGTGTTGGGATTTAACTGTTTGTTTGGGCGAACCTGTGCCCGGTAAACGGAAAGTCCAATTACAGCAGCAGTCTTGCAGAGATAGCAATCTCGGACTGATAGCGGCGAACGCAGCGTCGGCCTTTGATCAACAACTGGCAAGCGGCAAAGCGCGTCGGCATTTATACTCTTGCCGTCGAATGTTCTAGCGTTATCGCTGCCGGTAGCGTAGGTTCCAGAACAATCTGTAGCGTTCGCACAGTGGGCGTGATCTTATCGAAATGATCTACTACAGTTGGGAACCTTCTCGAAAACTGCAGGCGCGGTTTGCGCTGAGAATCGTGTGGTGTTTCGGGACGATAACCAAAACTTGGGAAATGGAACGTGGCATTGCCCCCCTCTGAAAAAGGCATCGTCCCGATACTTTAACTAAAGATGAAGGTACAACAATAATGCAAGAAAGTACAATGAATAAATTACGATACAACAATAATACAAAAAACACTGTTCCAGTTTGTTAACGCGCATGAAACGGCTTGAGGTGCGCGACATGGACGACTTCAGGTCGCGATCGGCGTCGTTGAGAGTTCGTGATGCCGGCGGAGACAACCTCGTAATCAAGTGGGCCAAGACGTCGAACCACCCTGTACGGTCCGAAGTACCGTCGCAGAAGCTTTACACTTAGTCCACGTCGGCGTATCGGCGACCACACCCAAACACGTTCACCGGGCTGCTATTCCACGAAGCGTCGTCGAATATTGTAACGATGGCTGTCGGTCATCTGTTGATTTTTGATACGGAGACGTGCAAGTCGTCGGGCTTCGGCGCGTTGAAGGTACTCGCTCACATCGAGGTTTTCTTCGTCGGTGACGTTAGGTAACAAGGCATCGAGCGTTTTTGCCGGGCTCCTTCCGTAGACCAATTTGTATGGAGATATCTGCGTCGTCTCCTGCACCACCGTGTTGTATGCGAAGGTCACATACGGAAGAATGGCGTCCCACGTCTTGTGTTCGACATCGACGTACATTGACAGCATGTCGGCGATCGCCTTGTTAAGCCGCTTGGTGAGGCCGTTGGTCTGTGGGTGGTACGCTGTCGTCCGGCGGTGGTTTGTTTGGGTGTATGCCAAGATCGCTTGAGTTAATCGGCAGTGAATGCCGTTCCTCTGTCGGTGATAATCACCACCGGGGCGCCGTGACGAAGGACGATATTTTCGACGAAGAACTTAGCTACCCCGGATGCACTGCCTTTTGGCAGGGCTTTTGTCTCGGCGTAGCGGGTGAGGTAGTCGGTAGCTACCACGATGTACTTGTTTCAGAAAGCCGACGTCGGGAACAGCCCCAGTAGGTCCATACCAATCTGCTGGAAAGGTCGGCAAGGTAGAACAATTGGCTGCAGAAGTCCCGCTGGTCTTGTCGGCGGTGTCTTGCGTCGCTGAGAGTCCCGGCATGTCCTCACATAACGAGTGACGTCGGTGGTAAGACGTGGTCAGTAGTACCTTTCTTGTATCCTCGCGAGCGTGCGAGAAACACCGAGGTGCCCTGCCGTCGGATCGTCGTGCAGGGCCTGCAGGAGTTCTGGTCGCAGAGCTGAAGGCACCACAAGGAGGTACTTAGCTCGAAGTGGTGAAAAGTTTTTCTCTTGTAGAAGACCGTTGCGTAGAAAGAACGACGCAAGTGCGCGCTTGAATACCTTCGGGACTTCGGCAGTCCTGCCTTCGAGGTATTCTATTAGGGTCTTAAGTTCCGGGTAGCCCGCTGTCGTTCAGCGAAGTCGTCGGTAGTTATCATTCCCAAGAAGTAGTCGTCATTCGGGTCGTCGGGTAGTGGTTGGTCGACAGGCGCACGAGAAAGACAATCGGCGTCGGAGTGTTTTTTGCCGGACTTGTAATTGACAGTAATGTCATATTCTTGAAGTCTCAGGCTCCATCGTGCGAGGCGACCTGAAGGGTCCTTCAAGGTGGCTAGCCAACACAAGGCGTGGTGGTCGCTCACAACTTTGAATGATCTGCCGTAGAGGTAGGGGCGAAATTTCGACGTAGCCCAGATGATGGCGAGGCACTCCTTTTCTGTTGTGGAATAATTTGCTTCTGCTTTGGATAGCGATCGGCTGGCGTAACTAATAACCCTTTCAAGTCCGTCAGCCCTCTGCACAAGAACGGCGCCAAGACCTACGCTGCTTGCGTCAGTATGTATTTCTGTCTCGGCGAGTTCGTCGAAATGGGCAAGTAACGGAGGCGTCTGGAGGCGATGTTTAAGCTCCTGGAAAGCGTGTTCCTGTGGCGTTTCCCACTTGAACTCCACGTCGGCCTTGGTAAGGCGAGTGAGAGGATCGGCGATGCGGGCGATGTTTTTCACGAACCGCCTATAATAGGCGAACGGGCCCAGAAATCGGCGCACAGCCTTCTGGTCAGTGGGCGGCGGGAAGTTGGCGATGGCGGCTGTTTTCCGTGAATCGGGATGAACTCCAGAGTTGCTGATAACGTGCCCCAGAAACAAGGGCTCCTCATACGCAAATCTGCACTTTTCTGGCTTCAGTGTGAGTCCGAACGTCTTGATGGCTTGAAGTACAGCTTCAAGGCGCCGAAGATGCTCGTCGAAACTCGAGGAAAACACGATGACGTCGTCCAAGTACACAAGGCAAGTCTGCCACTTCAATCCTGCCAGTACTGTATCCATAACGCGTTGAAAAGTTGCGGGCGCTGAGCAAAGGCCGAAGGTCATCACCTTAAACTCGAAGAGGCCGTGTGGTGTTATAAACGCCGTCTTCTCTCGGTCTCTTTCGTCGACTTCGACTTGCCAGTAGCCAGTCTTGAGGTCCATCGACAAAAAGTACTTGGCGTTATGGAGCCGATCAAGTGCGTCGTCTATTCGTGGGAGAGGATACACGTCCTTTTTGTGATTTTGTTCAGGTGGCGATAATCAACGCAGAAACGTAGGGTCCCATCTTTTTTCTTCACTAACACCACGGGGGATGCCCATGGACTCTTGGACGGCTGGATAATGTCATCCCGCAGCATTTCATCAACTTGTCTCTTCATGGCCTCACGTTCTCGCGTCGAAACCCTGTACGGACTCTGACGGAGTGGTCTGGCATTTTCTTCGGTTATGATGCTATGTTTCGTGATTGGTGTCTGCCGAATTTTCGACGACGACAAAAAGCAATCTTCGTATTGCAGGAGCAGGGCATTGAGCTGTTCTTGCTTATCATTCGGAAGTCAGGGATTGACATCGAAAGGTATAGGAGAGCTTGGTTCCTCTGAGCAGGTTCCGCAGAATCGGCGAGGGCGAAAGCACTGGTGGCTTCGACAATTTCTTCGATGTATGCGACCGTTGTTCCTTTGTTCACATGTTTGTACTCATTGCTGAAATTCGTGAGCATAACCGTTCCTTTGCCTCCCCGCAGCTCTGCTATTCCTCTTGCGACGCAAATATTTCGGGTGACCAACAGATGCTGACTGCCTTCAACGACGCCTTCCAAGTCAGGTGATTTAGGAGCGCCGACTGAAATAATGACGCTTGAGCGAGGCAGAATGGTGACTTGTTCTTCCAGCACATTCAAGGCATGGTGTCCTGACGACGTGCGCGGCGGTAGTGCTTCTTCTGTGGATAACGTTATCGACTTTGTTTTTAGGTTGATGACAGCACCATGGAGGCATAAGAAGTCCATGCCAAGGATGACAGCTCTCGAGCAACGCTGTAGGACTACGAAGTCTGTAGGATAAATACGACCGTTAATGGTGACTCTCGCTGTGCAGATTCCTGCAGGCGTTACGAGATGACCTCCGTCTGTGCGGATTTCAGGGCCTTTCCAAGCTGTCCTAACTTCCTTTAACTTCGCGGCGAACGACCCACTGATGACAGAATAGTCGGCTCCAGTATCGACGAGAGCGGTCAGACTGTGGCCGTCGATAAGAACGTCGAGGTCGCTAGTTCGCCGTCTCGCATTACAGTTAGGGCGTGGCGTCGGGTCACGGCTGCGTCGGCTTTTTCCGCTGCTTCCATGTTGCGTCGTCAGGCCACCTTCGGTAAGTGAGCTTTCGCCGTCAGGGCTTTGCCTGGTTGGCGTTGCGTTCGGAAAGCTACGTCGCGGCGTCGTCGTCGTTGGAGGATCTTCGGTAGTTCGTCGCACAGAAACCGCATCTCCATCGGTTGCTGCCCTTAGTTTCCCATATACGGGCTAGGAGACCGGCCCCGCGTTGGGCCAGAGTACTGCCGGGGGTTCGGTGACATGCGGTGGCTGGGCGACGGTGAACGGAAAGGACTTAGTGGTGGCCATTGAGTTCCTGCCAGGTAGTCGGCGATGTCACGTGGCCGATCTCCTGGCTGCGGACGCGGTGCATTGACGGCGAAGCTACGCAGTCCCATCTGTCGGTACTGGCAACGGCGGTATGTGTGCCCGGCCTCACCGTAGTGGTAGCATAGCGGGCGGTTGTCAGGTGCACGACAAACGTCCGTTTTCCTCGGCGCACTGCGCTGGCCCGCTGGGGAACTGTAGGACGTCAGTTGGGGTGGTGGCGGCGGTGGCGTTTGGCGACGAAAGTGCGACGGTGCGGTGTTTTGGCGTGGACGGGGAGGAGCGTTGTGGCGCAGTGCAGCGGCGTAGCTCATAGCTTCCGGCTCGGGCAGCGGTGCGTGGGGAATTTGAAGCGATTGCCGGACTTCTTCTCGCACAATGTCCGCGATCGAATCCACTTGAGGCTGCGCCGAATGCAACAGTTTGTGCAGCTCTTCCCGCACGATCGCTCGGATCGTTTCACGCAGGTCGTCGGAGTCACTGGCTTGAGCAGCAGCGCATTCTGGAGTCAGGCGACGAAGATACTGTCTGGTGCGCATGTCCAGGGTTTTTTCGATGGTGGTCGCCTTGGATACAAATTCTTGGACGGTGTTCAGTGGATTCCTCATTAGTCCCGCGAAGAGCTCCTGTTTGACCCCTCGCATGAGGAAACGAACTTTCTTCTCCTCAGGGATGTCTGGGTCAGTGTGACGGAATAGGCGGATGATCTCCTCTGTGAAAATTCCAACCTTTTCATCTGGTAGCTGAACCCGGGTCTCTAGTAGAGCAGCGGCCCTCTCTTTGCGAGCGACGTTCACGAACGTTTGCAGAAATGCGCCGCAGAAGACATCCCACGTTCGGAGCGTTGACTCCCGATTCTCTAGCCAGGTCCTGCCGTGTCTTCCAGGTAGAAGTACACAGTACGGAGCTCTTCTTCGTGGTCCCAGTGGTTGAGAGCGGCCACACGGTCGTATGTTTTTAGCCAGGTTTCCGGGTCTTCGAACGATGACCCATGGAATGTTGGTGGTTCCCTGGGTTGATGAATGACGATCGTGGGCTGGGACGCTCCAGTTGTCATTGTCGCTGCAGTCGAGGTCATGGTCTTGGTCTTCCGCGCCTTGTCTTGTAGAAGGCCGTACTCCGGTGGGAGACCTTGCTGTCGGCGGCTTGTTCGCTGCTCTTGGTTGGCGTCGGTGTCTTCTCCGCGACGTGGGCTGGGTTCACGGCTTGACGGGGGCGTCCGGTACATGAACGAAGCAGCACCTCCACCAGATGTCATGGGGTCGTGACGTGGCCGAAGACGGGAGATCTTATGTTGGGATTTAACTGTGTTATTTGGGCAAACCTGTGCCCGGTAAACGGAAAGTCCAATTACAGCAGCAGTCTTGCACAGATAGCAGTCTCGGACTTATAGCGGCGAACGCAGCGTCGGCCTTCGATCAACAACTGACAAGCGGTGAAGCGCGTCGGCATTTATACTCTTGCCGTCGAATGTTCTAGCTTTATCGCTGCCGGTAGCGTAGGTTTCACAACAATCTTTACCGTTCGCACAGTGGGCGTGATCTTATCGAAATGATCTACTACAGTCGGGAGCCTTCTCGAAAACTGCAGGCGCGGTTTGCGCTGAGAATCGTGTGGTGTTTTGGGACGTTAACAAAAACTTGGGAAATGGAATGTGGAAATAATAAGAGCTTGGGTGCCTAATAATCCTCGATGCTTGTTTCTCGGTTCTTAGGCTTGGGTGCCCAATGTTCTCCGGTGCCTAATGTTCCCCGATGTCTAATGTTGCCCGATGCTATTTAGGGGCGTAGAACATTTTGCGCAAGTCTGGGGTTCATGCACCAAATAGCACAAAATGTCACAATACTGATTTCAGGGATATAGGTCATTATCCATTTGCTTCTCAAAGTCTGACATTTGTTGCAACCGAGAAAACAGCAAGTGTCAGAAAATGAGGAATTATGGCAGGTGACTTCACCATGTGGGAGCCTAAACAATGAAATCATCGTTAAATAGACAAAAACAGCTCCTTATGCGGAGATTTTTGCGATCCTTGCCTGTGTTTTGAACAGGCGTTGTTAAACTCAGAAGTCTGACGCTGACTCTCAGCTTGAGCCAAGGTGACAGGCATAAAAGCACGGCCTGTGGTCAGCTGCTTCAGCTTGTCTGTGTATTCGTGGACGAATTGTTGTAGCCTTAATATTCGGCTGCTCAGGTGTTTTTTCTGCTTCCCTCTGACATCTTAATTCGGTAGCGAGCAGAGTAGAGACGATGTGGCTGCGTGGAGCCCATGGGTTACCATTCGGCTTCGGGGCGTAATGTTAGCGTCGCACACGGCAGTGGTCGCGAGGCAGTGTTTCTGCTAGACTCATTCGTTGACTGTTCAGATGCAGTGCACTGCTGTTTAGTGATTCCAATTGCCATGTTGCAAAACATGACGGGTAGTCTTCAGCCGCCAGTACTCATAGTCTATAAAATACCCGGGTTGTAAATGATGGCTACATACTAGAGTGTAGAACGTAGGTTTATTAGGAGACCAAATGTTTTGCCTGATTAATGCGAGCACGCTCCCCCGAACACCAGCGGAACTTGCAATTTCACGTAGATACAACCGTACAGTGAATTAAGGCGACAGCCAGAAATATCTCATCAAATGCGAAAATTGATCACCGGCGGCGTCCGGAGTCTCCTTGCGTCGGCGGCGTGAACACGAGTGATGCAAAGAATCATCACTACGTGCAAACGTCATTATATGACGTCACATGTACTAAATGTTTGTGACGTATAGGAACGTCACGCAACTTGACGGCATCATATTACATCTTCGCTTGGTTGAAATGGGCCGATTATTTGGGCAGCGCATAACCAGCTGCGGGGCAGAAAGCTAGGTTTGTCTCCAATCCTTGAGGCAGTAAGAAAAACATGTTGGGCGCAGAAATATCCCGCAGGGAAGTAAAAATCACTCAGTGAATTGAATTGGAAGAAAACAAGGAGAGTTTTTGCATTTGACTTATCTCGAATTTCCATGCGAATGTTTGTGGAGTTCGTCAAATAAACTTGAAGTTATTGTCTCCAGATTCCGGCACCCTGCTCCCCCAATAAATATTTATTTACACAGAGCCGGTCTTTCACTCTCCCCTCTTTGTACGTTTTGTGCAGAATCGGAAACTACTGAACATTATTTTGTCTCATATCGTAACTACGCAGTAATTAGGAAAATACTTCTAGCTATTCCGTTTGCGAAGTTAGGTTTAAGTTAAACCACAAAATCTGTTCTGAATTTTGGTGCCTCCTTTTTGGAAAATTGCCCTAGAGATTTATTTGATGCAGTGTGCAATGTCATTCCAGACATTAAACGTATTTAAACATAGGGCCCCCTTTAAGAAATACTTGAAAAAGAACAGTCAGGAATTAATTTTCGAAATTTCAATAAATATGAGACATACAACCCAAATTAGTCTTGGTTTGGCACACTCAGCTGTCTGATCGGCTCCCAAAATCAAGGTATAGTTATTACATTAGTGATTGCTTTACTTTTTCACACTCTCTGACTCTTTGTTTTTCTTCTATGTCTTTGTTCTACATATTTTTCTTTTTTTGTAAGCAATAGTGCAGTGACCGTTCTCAGGATACTATATGTTTTCTTGGCCAATCCCCCAGAGTGAGTATGTACCATGGAATCCTGGCTACAAACAAAGAAACAAGTCTTTCAGGTGAATTCATAAAAGGAACGGCGGGTTTTTCTGTATCTAAAGAGTAATGACAAAAAAAGACAATCTCTTTTATTTTTGTCAGATATGCAGAGTGGCACACAGCAGTATTATATACTGAGGCATGCAAAACATGGGGTTTCAGTAGCTTCAAAAAGAAAATAAAATGCGAATGCTATGGAACTCGAACGCATATATTGAACTGGTAGCACTGCCTGGCAGTGCCCGGTGAAAACAGCACGCCGCTATGTTCGTGATACGTTTTATCTGCCCCGCATCCGTGAAGCCGTCAAGAAGCACGACAGCAAATTAACTCACATGGAAACACGAATTTGCGAGCTTCATAATACGTGTTGCCGTTCAGCAGCAGCAACATCTAGTCTATTTTTTATTTCTAAGTATAATTCTATAAAAAATACAATGCCAACCAGCCCAAGTAACCACTCTTTTCCTGTAGTCTACTCGCGCAGTGCCACCATGCGGCAGCGGCAAGCGGAGGAGGAGAATGTGCTCGACGGCCTGAAGAGAGCGTTCACCCGGGCACTGAAAAAAGTTAGAGGAGGCGCTGGCTTGGTGCACCTGGTTCTCCGACCAGCCGCGAGATGCACTTTGTGGCGCACGGGCTGCACCCGTTGTGAATAGAACGCTCATGATCATTCATTCACAGCAATTTGCTGAACACCGAAAAAACGGAAATGACGTCTTCGAAGTACAGTGTATCCTTCACAATGCGCACACCAAGCTTTCTGCGTGGTCAAGTTTACGCTACCCATTAGCTTCACTGAAGTTGCTGAAGGCTGCTTAGAGAGGGTGACTTCATGGTGGGACCGAAAATGGGTTATTAACAAAATAAACTTCATTTAGTGAGTTAGGAGGAACCGCTGCAGTGATGAAGTCGACAAGCCACCCAGAAACGTTGGAGCAATGGTCAGAACACGTGACCTAACTATCGTCTAGCCGTTTTAAATGCTAAACTTTTAAGAAGCTTAAAGCACCCTAAAGAATTTTGTTTCATACTGCATCCTCACGGCACTCGAAGCAATCGGTTGACTTACATTTTGCTAATAGGCTGCTGCTAGGGGATGCATCAGCACTCCCGCTACCTAGATTAATTAAAAAAAAAGCACTGACGTACTGAAGAGTGGAAGAAATGGGACTTTTACATGTGAGTCTAAAAAAGATCTAAGAAATGTTCCTCAATTGTTAGAAAGACGCTGAGCGTAGAATGCATAATTCAGTGGAAACGTAAACCGATATTCACGAAAAAACTTGCCACTTCACCATTCCTAATTTTAGGTCAGTACGCGGCCCTCCAATTCGCCAATTTCGCAAAAAGTAGCCACCATTGGCAAACCTGCGCATAATCTCTTAGAGTTACAGTCAGCTATTCAAGCCGAAGAGTTATCTCTCTCTACAGCATCAAATATATCTACGTTCCCCGGAAAACCGCTGCAGCTCTCTTTCAGTTCCACTGGTGAATAGCCCTTTTTTTACTGGAGGTGATCTTAACTAGTCTACCTCGAAAGTTCTTCGGGGTTCTGCAGTGAAGCTATCCTGATCTCTTGGGTTTCAATGGATATAGTGGCAGGAAATTAAAAACGCACTGAAATGTGTGTTTCGGTTTAGAAGTGGTTTGATTCACAAAACACAACTAAAGAATGGTGTAGTCTTCTCCGTAAACAGTGAGCGCGCACCAGAGCAGCCCAGCTCAGGAAAATAAGTCTATCCTGTTTGCCGAAGATTCGTGAAATGAAGACGCTCAATGCCCCTGTGATTACGACCGCTATCACACATAGCAATATAGTTTCTCTAAATCATCGGATTCGGACGACGACCCGCCTTGACGTATCGGCAGTGGAAGACTCGCATCTCTGTGCTTCTTTTCGTTAAAATTCGTCAACGTTTCTGCATGGTAGACGGGAGAGGATAAGACCCTTTCCGTGGTGCCGTACCAGTAGAGCTTCTTCTCCTTATATAAAAGAAAATATATTCGTATCACCGTGTGTTTTGCGAATAAAGTGCGTTTGAATAGTTTCAAAATAATAAAAGGCGCGTAAAATCGAACAGGCAAATTAAAAAAGCGACAGTTTTCATTGTTTTCTCTTCAATAACTAGGTAAAAAAAGGGTTAAAGAGTGGCTATTAAAAATGCTTGACTTTTCCTCACTAAATGATAACAAATCATATAGCCACAGATATTGCTTTTATGTAAAACAGGCTGCCTGAAGCTAAACTGTGTATTAAAGTGCAGCGATGAAAGAACACACAGTCTACATTTCAAAGCTATCGATAAAAGTTACCTTATTATGCTCCATTACGTTCCTTGTCCGTAAAACACCAATATGAAGTTTTCACCGGCTGTTCTAAAACCTTAAACATTAGAGATGCTTGTAAGATTTTGCTGTCTAATGATGGGTTTTAAGCCGAGTAGTGCGTTACGTTGTAGCCACAAATAAAAATAAAATTGCTCCCATTACCTCCGTTTGCCTTTACGGGGCTTTTAAAAGTGAGCCTTATAATCATTTGCATGCCATTGTAATTCCAGCTTCAGTTGAACAGAATTAAGCTGAATTCAGTCAGCAAGATACTCACGCGTGTAGTCCACCGGGGGTGCCTTGGTGCCGTCTCGTCAGCCGTCACACGTGGCTTCTGGCGCAGGAGGAAACGGGTGCCACCAAGCAGCAAAGCCCGGACACCCGGCTGCGCTTATCAGTCCCGGTATGCCGGAACGGATGCGCCGGCACCCATGGTAACAACGACTTCTCTAACAAAGCTAACCGACAGGGACTGCAGGGGCTTATCGAAGTAGAGGCACGCACAAAAGAGGCAGTCATAGTAGGGACGGAATACGATACCGAAAATCCTATCAAAACAGGCACTTTGTTACATTCCCGTTCTTTTCGTTCTTTGATCTCGTGGTTTTGGAACATCACTCGACATACGTACATTGAGTCTCAATGAATATTGAGAACACAAAAAAAGGTCAGTTGGAACCTGTGGGGACAAAGTGCGAATCAACCAACTAATTTGTAATGACTGCCTAGTGTTTCGTCAGACTATTGCCAAATGAAATGAAAATTGACCTAAATATAACTCAGCTCATCTTGAGAGGCTATGTGCTATTTCGCAATGAAACTAATTGTTCGTTGCTATTTCTGTATATCTTTGTCTTCGCCAAAGCTGTAGTGAGACCATGGACTCGTACAGCAGAGCACTGCTAAGCTGAATGTCTAAAATTTTAAGAGCACCTATCTTAAAATGCACCTTTCGATAGCCTAGAAGTGGAACTGCCAAGATATGTGTGACGTTTATAAGTAGCAGCCCTTTCATTCAATTGAGACTAATGAAGTCAATATAGTATGCTTCATTTTATTCGAAATTATGCTACGGAAGTTTAGTCTATAGATGACAAAAAAGGTAACTATAGTGCATAATTATTCTTAAAAAAGCATTTACTGTGCTGCATAGAGGAATACACGGCAACCACAGAATTCAAAAACCGCCAATATTTCTAAAGTATGGCACTTTCCGCGTTAACCAAATATTCACTTTCAAGTACCATCGATTAGTACCTCGTAAAAACTGATAAATCAACCGTAAAAATGAATCAACGTACTGTTTACAGCACAAAAGCAACACATGCCAACAACACAAACTTTTTATGGCAAGGTTTGTCGCTAGGACTTATGATTGCAGCGCCAAGAGTCGTCGGGGTCTAGCAATTCAGGTTGGCGGTGAGTACTGCAAACACGTCATTACTTTCGTACGATGTTTCTTGCCTTTCTATACTTTCTAGAACTGGAAATTATTCACTCGTCAACTTTTCATTCACTATTTTACGTCATTAGGCTAACTGTATATGTAAATACTAGTACGTATATACCAAAGTTGTAATTACTACTCCAAACGGCAACAAAATAGGATACAGCCTCAAAGGCAGCGCCTGTCTATTCTTCAGCAGTTAGAAACTTTTCGAGTTCGATTTTCATGCACTCACACCACCCGCGACGTACACGATAAACGTAACAATCACATAGAAGTAACCGATTAGGTCACAAATCAGATGCGCGCAGCTCGTCAGTTGACCGAAAACGTCAAAGTAGGACTGTGACCACTCGAAATGAGAAAAACTCTTACAGTGCGAAAATTTCGAAGTTAACAATGTCAAAATTGAGTGAGAGAGAAAGACAGTTGGGAAAGGATAAACGTCTCGAGAAAGAGGGTCATCGAGGGCATTAGGCAGGCCTAAGCTTGCGAGATCAACCGCTCGTGTTGCGAGATCAACCGCTTGTGAGATCAACCGCTCGTGAAACCGCTCCGAGTGTTTTTGTTTTTTTTATAGACTTTCGGACAGTTGAAAAAAGGTGAGCTACGTGCCCGGTGAGCTACACTCTAAATAAGAAATTGGGCCCATATTTACATGTGACTCTGCAAATGTCCTCGAAAGACGATACTCTTGCGTCTGGAGAGGTTGAGCAAAATGTTTACTTGATGTTCGGCGCAAGAAAATCAGTGAATGGTAATCTGGAGGCGCTGCGTTAGAATGCCTCGAGCGTGCAGCGGAGGCGAACGAGCGCACTAAGTCACGTCACACGTGAGACAGGAGTGCTATCTGGCAGTTATCTTGGAAAACAATGCGCGCGCGCAGCGTGCACGACCGTCTCGAAGGCGATAAGGTGTAGAACGCAAGGCGATGGGTAGGTGCCACGACCGTGTCGTCTTAGCAAAGCATTGGGAACACTTGGCTTTCATGCAAGCGTTGCATGGTCAGCGCAGCGTGATAAACGCTACCGTCCTTAGAATAACATATGGATGCCTTTCCTAGTAAAAGGCGCACACACAGAACATATAGGTGTTGTTATGGTGCCTTAGATATGCGCGATAATTGATTTTTAATGACAATTGCACAAGAATGAACGGTGAGTCTTGAGCAACATTGGTGGGCGCTGCGGATGGGGTCGGCCGTTTAGAATATCCGCTGGTGCCGCATAAAGTGCCCGGTACCGTTAAGGGTGGACAGACGTATGGACAGACTGACAGACCAAAATTTTTTCGTCGAAGGCTTTACAAGAGAGCGAGAATGGAGAAACGACCGCCTTTTCTCCTTGGGTGCAGCGACTTTCTCTCTTTCGGGCGTCTTACCCGTCACGCCCTCTCGCGGCAAAGACCGAAAAAGCAACGTTTCTCCTTCAGTGTTCAAGTTTCGTCTGAACCACGGGGATCTTGGACGCATGCATGCGCACGCCGAGCCTTGCCGGCCGCGGCCAGACGCAAGTGAATACTTTTACCTAAAACTGATGCAATAAATGCAGGAGTGACATTTAATTTTGCATTGGTGTAGAGTAAAAGCCTTCTTTTTTTATCGCGAGGCAGTCGCATGATGCTCCGCGCACTGCCGTGCGTGTCCCCTGTTGTTTCATACTACCAATTTGTCACGAATACTAGGAGCTCTGCTTCCCTAAACAGTCTTGCGTTATTGATTACGTTAGACTGTACCCAAATAATGGATTTTTCTGGTGTCGACATACTTAGTAACATGGTGGAAGGAAAAAACTGACGAGAGGCCCTATCGTATTCCAATGCATTGCGAGAAGTGTGGCGGAAGTGACGACAAATTTATGGGGCAATAAACCAGTGGTGCAATTATGTACAAATTCCAAATCCGGGCGGAGATGGTCTGTTCCATTGAGTCACACGCGATTGTGCCATTTGAGCCGTGACGAATGCTGTGACGTTCTATGTGACGTGGGCCGAGGTGTCACGCGACTGTTTTTCTCCGGTTTTCGGACGAAGGCAAAGGAACGGTTGGAGAGACCATCCGAAAGGAACTGGATGGATTGAAATTGCTGCAAGGTGGCGTGGATTGAATTGATATGTAAAGGATTTGCGACTTTTCAGCATCCGAGCACTTAGACAACATGGCGTTTTCTACTGCTATGGTTTTTTGTCTCGCCTGTGCAGAGATGACGAAGCGAGGGTAAAGATGCACTTGAAAAGTTCACTGAAGAAAAGTTCCGGCAATGTTATTGTCTGTCCGAACGAACAGAGCTTAGCTTGTGCAATAAACTTGTCCCTATCATCTAATGCCAGTGAGCCAGTGGCCTTTCTACAGAGAGGAAAGTGTGTGCGCTGCGATTTTTCGCCACCGGTTGGTTCTAGAGGAGCGTTGGTTGCGAAGAGCACATTGGCATGTCTCAGCCGGCCGTGAGCAACACTATCCACGAGGCGACGCAGGTCATCATCACCGTGGCTGCTAGGAAAAAGCTGACGGACTTCCTACTGACAACAGCGGCTAAAGATGAGGCAAACAAGGAGTTTGTGCTACGCGGTTGCACCCCAGGCGTGCTCGCGTGTGTCGATTGCACGTTGGTCACCATTCGCAAGCCAGAGGGATTTACTCTGGCCGACACGGTGAGCTTTATGTCCAGAAAGGGCTATTATGCCCTGAAAGTCATGATCGTAAGTTTCGTTAAGATTCTTTCTTACTCGCTCATAAGAGCAATTGTTCAGTTTTGACGCCTGAGCTGGAAAAAATAGTGCAACAAATAAAAGAGAACCTGCGAGGAACTGGGTGTGAGCTAGTTGGTGGCTCTCAAGGACTCGGTAATCATAAGTGGCAAAGGTTTTGTGCGTGTGCCTGTTGCCGTTTTTGTACTGGCGTACATGCGCAATTGAGTTGTGTATTTTAGGGGTAATCAGTAACACGGGCCGAAGGCGCAGCAGAAATATATACACGACAGGGAAGTATTTGAAACACAAAAGTGCTTTTAGCAACAATTGCATGAGCTGGTTTTGGCATTTATAAGTGTCCTTTCCCAAGAGCGAGGCATAGGTTTTCACTTATCGATCATTCAGTTGAAGTCGTAGCCATGTGTACAGCAGAGGAGGGGTCATTGCCCCCTCCCCCCTCCTCAGTTGCTACACCCTGTCTTGCCTTCTAACTGAAGCTTCTTGCACAAATGACTCTACTAGTGCGCATTGTTCCCTGCATATGCGTAGAAAAAAAGGGATTTATTTGGAGCATAAATGCAGTACTATTTTATATCGCTCCTCATCGCAGGTATGCAACGCGTGGCTGCGCATCCTTGTCATGGACCCATGATTCCCAGGTGGAAGAATGTATCGTAGAAAAATGTATATAGAAAAAAGTATCGGAGTGTTGATGAGCAAGTTCTGCTGCTTGCAGCCCTTTTGGAACGATGCTCTACAACCCTGATCGTTCGGCGCCAATCATCTTTACTTATGTTGCTTTCCACAACATTGCGTTGCATGCGGGCGACTGGACCTTGGACGAGTATGGTGTGAACTTGCCAACAGCTGAGGATGAGGAGCCAGAGGAGAACCCAGAGGAGCCAGAGGAGCCAGCACTTTGCCCGGCTCACACCGGGCAACGTGCTGCTCAGAGGGCAGCGGCGGCACAGGGCTGTCGTGGGTCTTTTTTGAAGTACACAGGAACGGTGAGTTTTTATGTTTTCGTATCACACACATAGTTTACTTATACTGATTCCAGTCCATCTAAGCATGGCAGGGCTGTGTTTGCCACATTTGTATACACAAAGTACTTACTCGTGCTTCAATATGAAGCAAGGTGGCAGTGTTAAAATGCTGCATTTTTTAAAATGTCACAGGAAACATGAAACAGAAACACCCTTTTCCATATCAGGGATCACAATCACAACAGACTAGATTGGAGAAAGCAAATATGTACAGCTTTGTGCTGAATGTTGCCATCAAAACAATGTGCGAACAATGGAACAAAGTCACCCAATTTCTTTCACCAGAACGCATAAAAATGCAAATAAATAAGTAACATGTCGCATGAACATATGATACTTAAGTCCGTCTCTTCTCGTAGTCACTGACTACAAGCATTCAATTGCGCACGCCAGACTTGACGAGCAATTGTGCTCATCAAGTTGTGCTGGTCTTTTGTTCATTGTCCTAAACATTGTATAAATGTTGAAACAACATTTCATTTGAAATATCGACTGCAGTCAAGCTGCAATGTTAAAAATGCGTAAATTAAGACAGCAAAGAACAGGCGAGTTGTTTTGATAACATACCGCATGAATAATTGGCTCAGCAATCTCACGGCTCCCAAACCATCCCACGTTCAAAATTTATTCCCGCAACGTGTCGTTTACAATGAAAACTAGATGAAATCAATCACTGGCATGTTGCGGTGACGATGACCATTTTCAATTGTGAAACTGTGCGACAAGACTAATTACTAGCATAGTGCTCTGAAAAAGGACTCAGACTGTATGTTGTTGTACCTAAGCCTTATTGTGCTGAAATGAAAATGTCACAGTAAGCTGCAAAACAGTGTGAGACAAAAAGATATCATAATCCTACACTGTGTGGTAATGCTGCATAAAAAGTGCAGTGAGCTAGAAAACAAAGTGGGGCAATACAAATATCAAAGTTCCAGAAACACTTACAGAAACTGTCAACTATACGCTCGTGGTCTCCGTGTGAATGACTAAACACTTTTGAAAGATGGGGATAAAACACTGCCACTGGAGCAGCTCGAACATAAATTGAGAAACGCATATATCGAACATAACAAACGTTGTAGTCCTTCTACAAAGTAAATGCTAACCTAAATCTGATAATATGTACTAAATGCAAACGAAGAACATATGAAATAGAACACGACCAGCAACACGTAAACATATCAAAATCAATAAACCAACAATGCATAATAAAAAGTTAAAACATTGGAAAAATGGCGAAAAACAAACCAAACTTTGCATATGTCTCCTGAAGCGTATAAAATTGAACAGGAACCGCAACACCTCTGCACAATGAAACCGACAAATCATGATGACAAGTAAAAACATTGAACACGTTACGAAAAATTAAACTAAACTACGTATCCCTTTCTCGCAGAAGGGCCTCAGCCATGGCCTGTGCCAAAGACTGGACCACCTGCAGGACGCCCTCCTGCGCCATTGCCGCCTTCTTCTGTGCTGCAGAAGCGATGCGGGTGGTTGATGTTTTTATTCCCCGCTGCACCTGCGATGAATCATCGTTAGTGGAAGTGTTCAGGTGAGCTGCCAGTGAACCCTTAACCCTCTCGTGGCTGCAAGCTGCTGCTGCCAAGAATTGTGACGGGCACAACAATATCTCCTCAGTTGAAGACCCAATGGCCTGATGGCATCCTTTGAAAGTGTGGAGCTTCGTGTACAAGCTATGCCCTCTTCGTGCGGACCAACCAACATTTGCTGGAACTACTCTTCATTGATCTTCTCGAATGCATGTCTCACCATCAAACAGCCCTTTTCAGGGCTATCCACCTTTTGCCCGGCAGTTTATCATTGCAGATATCCAATACCGTTCCCTCAATACAATGCATGGTTTTTCTTTACAGCCCAAGTTGGTTACAGTCATGAAAATAGAGCATGGGGAGTGTTTACGCCCTTTTGTAAAATGTAAACAAAGGGTCTACTCGCCTTGAGTACCTTGTCGCCCTGCTTAATGTTCCGGTCATGCGCTCAATAAAGCACCAAGTTCTCACATGCTTGCGTGTTACTCTGTCACTGCCATCAGCAGCCGCTTCAGTGGCCTCCACCTCCATTTCCATCGCAGCAGTGGGAACATCCGCCTGCTAAAGAGTGTCGTGAGCATGATCCTTTAGAAAGTGGGTGTTTGTTGCAATGGCTATTTTACAAGCTTACGTACTAAACATCTGTGGAAATGTTCTGCAGCTATTCAGTGGTCAATGAACCATGTATTAGCATTTTAGCGTATTCACTTGCCCGCAGGCATTGCATGTCTGTTATGATAAATAAATACCCCTTGTACTGCAAGGGATACAAACTGAGATTGTAGTTGATAAACCTACCTGCTTTTGAATTCTCTCTCCTGCGCTCTCTTACCATTTAAGAAGGTTCCGCTGAAGCCACCCCTTCTGATATCAAACTCTGTCATGGCACCGCTCAGGAACCCGTGATAATGCGGTGGCAGAGGGCTTACCTGTTGATAGTTGCGGCCAGAGACGCCCCTGAAGCGTGTCATCCCAGTTGACTGTAGAACCCGGTCGCGGAAGCCAGGCAGTGAACCCCGTCCAATGCCCCTGAAAATATACACCGTGTCGAAGAACAAACCGCCCACGCCATTTGACGGTCACTCACCTTTGTGCCTCTCTGATGGCGGCGGCGTCACGGCAGGCGTCGTGCACCTGCCTGCGCCACCAGGCCTGTCACTCCTGCGCAGGCTCTTCATAGTTCAGCGCGTCGCTGAGGTTTCACCACAGCCGCCGCTGTTCGGCGATGGTTTCTTCGTGCCGCAGCTCGATGGTTTTCGCCGCGAGCAGGGGATGTTCGTCCATAAAGGCGAGCACCGGCGCCCGCTGAGCCTCGGAAACGTGGATGAGCCGCTGCTGCTCTTGCCGTTGCCCTCCGCCTTGATTGCGCTCGACTGAGCTACAGTGTACTATGAAAGGGCAGTGGGCTTACTCCACAGCTTCTCTGGCGCTTTTGGCGTCACATAAGAGAGATGGCGCCACAGGCATCCTCAATGGAAGCTTCACCTGCAGAAGCTGCTCGCCGATGGCCGCTCGGAAAAGTTGGAACGTGCATTTAGTCGATATTTGTAATAAACTTGCATGCTTCGACTGCCCTGTGATTATATTAAGAGCTTCTGGTGCTCTCGATTCACAGTGTTCTCCTTTTCTTTTGCGATACAGCTTCCCGAAAATTAGTCCGATGGGAGCCGGTGCAGTCTGTGCATTCTCCTCTCTAGTGCGACGCAGCTAGCTCTTTTTTTGTGTGTGGATTTCGGAGGGTGGGTGCTTGAGTTAGTAGAGTATTCCTGATAAGCACTATATTTGTTCAGGCCACATCATGTTTCCTCGAATATAACACCTCGTCGAAAAGGATGGTGTATCCCACAAATTATATGTTTTGATACAGTGACTGAACGTACGGTTCATGCTGTGTAGACCGAACCTAAAAAGAATTCGCAACAAGATTATGCCCACCCTTTCACGACATAATTAGAAAATAGTGCACGTTCACTTCCTAGAAAAGCTTTTACTAGCAGGCGTGCTGACTGGGTTCACGCCATTATCATAAAGTGAAATTGTAGTGCTTAAATAATTTTTGTTCTGCTTCAGTTGTAGACCATGGTACAACAGTTTTTTGGGGTTATTAATAATCATATTTATGCAGATACACGTATGTTAGACATATGTAGAGCGACAGAGTGAAAAACATAATAAAGATTAACACGAAGCTTCTGCTCCTGACATGAAGCTCTTATTTGCAAGAACTGAAGTACACCATCTAGCCACTGATTTACACACCTTATTCACTTCATGTGTGACGGCTTATCTTCAGCTGCTTCGCCCTGTGTCGCTTCCCTGCCTAAGTGTCACATTTCAGTGCTGTCAAAATGAATTAATACGTGTGACAACGTAAAAAGTAATTACTTTCGCTTTCAGGGCAGCTGCGTGCACACTGCAACCAACTTCAATCGAGAGTCTGCGCTGAACAATTGCCAGTATGTCCATAATGCTGTCAGTGTGCAGCTTACTCTGGCAAAAACATTCTGTGAAAATATCCTCGAGCTTTTTCATGAAGCTGTACAGCTGACTTGAGGGATGAAGGAGGCCTCCTCGGTCACAAAAGTTGGTCAGCTGAACAAATTGAAAACAGCCTTGGCGTGGATAATGGGTGAGGTACATGTAATTTTTTTCAACGATAATATGCACAGACGCGGTTGCAAGTGGAGTTCGCAAACTGCGTTGGTGTCTCCCAAAAGCTTGAACGTTCTGTGCTGGTTCTTCTCGCTTTTTTTTGGCCTGTTTTCATCCTTCAGGAAGCCAAACATAGACAGGTCCTGTTTACTCTTCACGACCACGTTGCCTGTTAGCCACCCAAGCGCCTAACAGCGGTTTTGCCGTTGTCGTAGTATGGTTACAGTATGCCCTGTAAAGCATACTGTCATCTTGCATGGTGCGTAACACTAAAAGCTGATGGCGAAAACTTGGCGCAACAATGTCCACAGCCACACAACGTGGCTCAAACTCTGTTGCTCTGCAGGACTTGACTGGCTCACAGCCGGCTCAGCTGCAACGTCCCTCCCAAAGTTCTTCCATGGATGGATGTATGTATGTATGAGGCTCTACCCTTTAGATCGGGCGGCGGCTAACGCCACCTAGTCGTAATACTTAGTGAACTAACCACTAGATTTATCTCTTTTTTTCTTTAAATAGTAAAGTTGGACGCGTACTCTGCAGTGAAGGGTTTAATTTTCACACGTGCCTTGACTTTAACCACCAATCAGATAACCTCCTTCTAGTTAAGTCTACCCGCCTAAAGTCTATTTTGCCCTCCCTGTCCCTAAACCCCAGTGCTTTGCAAAAACTCTGCGCCATCATCCTGAACTTCATGGTGAAGCCGTTTACTGAACATTATCAAGTGTTCGGCAGTTTCTTCTTCCTGCCCACACGCACTGCATTCTGTGTCTACCCCTTCGTATCTGGCCCGATATGTCTTGGTTCGCAATACTCCCGTCCTGGACCCAAACAGTAGAGAACTACCCCGAGTATTATCATAGAACCCTTCTTTGGCAATTTCCTGCTTAAAAGCTCGATAGATCTTTAGTGCGAACTTCTTAATCATGCCTATTCTCCACATGTCAGTCTCCGTTTCTTTCACTTTCTTCTTAACCGATAGTTCTTTTTGGTTTGGCCACCTGCTGTTTTCTAAGTATTTACCAGTCAATTTCCTGGTTCGCTTCCTCCATTTTGTATCGACTTTCTTCATGTACAAGTAGCTGAAAACCTTCTAAGCCCAAAGCTGATAGCGATGCCAGCGCCTCCGCTTGTGCGACCAGAGAACCACAAACGTGCGACATTTCTGGAGCCAGCCCTCTGCATGCCCTCTGCCGGAGAATGAGCCCACTTCCCCCTTCTAGTACACTCTAACTAAGCCAACGGCTTCAAAAGTTTAGGTTTGAATAGTGGTGGAGATATGAGAACAGTAAGCGCTTGAAACAGGGTTGTACCTAACGCCACTACTAACCGTCCTGCTAAATTTAGCGTCATTTCATAATAATAACAGAAAACATACGCTTGGGTAGGGCCGTATTCCTTATTCAACGTTTGAAAACTAGTGCCAACGCATTTTAATAGTGAGCAATAATACCTAAACATTTTTTAACATATTAAAAACATTTTTTTACTTTGCCAAACGGTCCTTTAGTCGACGTTAAAATGATGACGCAGGCCTCCATTTTCCTCATTGGCTGTTCGCTTTCCCTCTTCCTCGTGACCGCTGCGGACCACTCACTTTTTGACGTCACCGACGGAACGCCTCCGTCCGGATTTGGAATTTTTACATAATTGCACCACAGTGTGCGGCAAAAAAAAAACAGCAGACGCTACGCGGCGTGCTCTAAGCTCGTTCGCATGTGCGCGGACTTATATTGCCGGTGTAAACTTAAGGTGTGTTGTATTTTCTGCATGCAGTAAAATATTGCGAGCACATTTTCCCAGACTGTTCGTGCGTGGCAGGCCCGAGAGCGGCGGGAAGAAATACTTCGTGGAGTGTTTTTGTGCAATTGCGCAGAAAGCACCGGTACGTGCCGTAATCAAAATCATTCAGAGCCTCTGCATCATAGTATTGAAACTCACCTGGTTGTGACTTATGCGTTATGCTTGCCATAAGGCCTTGCTTTCCCTGAGTCAGATTTGCCAATCTATGGGCCGATTAGCAGCTCTTTGCTCGTGCGGCAAGCCGGCGTTTCTCGGCGTTGCGGCTGTTGAACGATGTGCTTGCTATATGTGTGTCGCGTGCATGGCCTGGTGCAGGTGAGGCGTGTCGGGACCTAACTGCAGCTGTTTCCGCACTATAGCTGCGTATACATATGGGGTTCGGAGGCGATGAAATGGCGCTCGTTGTCGCTAGTGAGCACAACATACCAGCCTAGTACTTGACGTACTTCACGTCGATAAGAAGGGACCGCTGTATTGTATACGCGATCGTGCATGTGAAGTGTGTAATTCCTATGCGCACACAACTAACACGCAGCGAGCGTACATCGTACAATACATACACACTTAGTCCAATAACAAGAAAGGTTTTTTATTGGCCTTCCATATGACCAACACAACTTCTAAAAACGCGACACTATGCGTACAACACTAAAACGAAAATGAGCGTGTATAGGAACCAACGGAGCAAACAGCCGAGAGCTCGGCAAGCACATAGCAAGCATTGTTGATCACCATTGAAGCGGACGTACGTGAATAGCGACACCAAGTGCTTGCGGCAGTGCACACGATTGGCACCGCTGGGCATCGCACAGCTTTTCTAAAAAACAGGCAAAAGAAGCAGCTGTTGTGTCGGCGAGCGGCGTCCGACGGTGAGGGCCCGACGACTGATCGCGAGACGCAACGTGCGCCGACACGCGCCCCCGACACGCGCAGTAGTAATGAGTTGACCAGAGCCCGCGGGAACCCAACAAAGACTGAGCCGGCCAGCGGCGGTTTATTGAACGACGCACAACGGACACGCGGACACACGCGATTGGCTGCATGCAATCACGTGTGTGCCGTTACAGACGCCATCTGTTGAACAGAGTACACACTAGGGCGCACTCAGTGCGCGCGCCACTCACAGGTGGTGCCACGACATATCATCCCCCTCCCCCCGTCGACAAAATGAGCATTATCACAGGGTAACACTAGAGAAAGTCCCAGGATCTCCACTAAGTAATGTTCACACCAAACGAGCGGTGGGGAGAACAGTTCGCGCACAGGCACAAGTGCCCTAATACAACAGATACGTCGCACATCTTAGGGAACGAAATACACTGCAAAAAAAAAAACACAGAACTGAAAGTCCCCTGCGATGTCGTGGCTGGGCGCACTATCTCTCTTTTGACCTTAAGTGACAAAATCTTTGAGCCAGTCAGGTCGTTTTGTCTGACGGTGCGGGCGCATAGAAGTCTCAGTAGAACTTGTTGAAGTGTGACCAGGTTCGGTCGTCTTTGAAAATCTTGTAGCCCCTTCACTTTCCCGCTCCCCAGGGTTGAGATTTAGTGAATTACTTGAAAAAGTTACCCGCACCGGGTCCTGCTGACTTCCCAACGTTCCTTCGGGAACAACTGATTCAGACCCTTCACTATAAGAGATCTCTGACGAATCGGAGTCTGGCTGAAAACTGGGGGTGGAGCCCTGCAACGTAGGTGCACCAGGGGACTGACTGCCACAAAGATCTAAACTGGAATAAGAGTAAATAAGTTCTTTGGGTGTAGTAGAAAGGGTGGCATTCTGGAAAGAATCCCCAGGAATTACTGTTAACTTGGATGCATTCCACAGTTTTCCGTCACTGAGGAGAAAAGTGGACGGCGCAACCTGAGCCTTCACTGTAAGAGGCCTACTATACTTGAAAAAGCCTTTCCTATGGAGTCTTACCTTAACCAAATTGCCGACCTTTATGTACGTTTGCTGTGCACCTTTCCTTTTGTCAAAATACCCTTTGCTCTTATTCTGTTTCGCTGCAACCTGATTCCGGACATGAGGCAACTCATTGGGCGACTCCGATACTTTAGGACGAATCCAAAAGTTGCTAATGTCTACTTTGGAACGAGGTTGTCGACTTTGCAGCAAAAAAGCTGGAGACAGGCCAGTCACCGCATGTGGTGTGACCCTATACGAACTTAAAAATTGTGTGATGCTCCTCGAGGCATCTTTACCTTCAAGTATGGCTACCTGCAAATGTTTCTTAAGAACCCTCTTAAGGCGTTCTATTTGACTGTTGGCCTGGGGGTAATAATTCGACGAAAATATATGACGGATGCCCAGTTCCTTTAGATATTCTTGAAATTGTACAGAGACAAATTGTGGACCATTGTCAGTTACTAAGAACTCTGGTAGCCCTTCCCGGCTAAACGACGATTCCAACAGCTTAATGACATCCTCTGTGGAGATAGAATTCGTGCCAAGAACCTCAGGCCATTTTGATTAGTAGTCGACTAAGGTAACAAGATACCTGGGAAAAGATACATTTAACGGGCCGACAATGTCCATACCCAACTTTTGCCACGGCCCTTCAGGCCATTCAACGGGCCGCAACGGTGCTACACGCGGCTTGGCCGGCTTGTCTGTCAGCTGACAGATGTGACAATGCTTGACATGTTCTTCTACAGAACGATCCATTTGGGGCTACCAATACCTTTCACGTAGAAGTTGCTTAGTACGTACTATCCCTTGATGATTTTCATGTGCTAATTGGAGGAAAGTAGGTACCAGAACACTAGGAATGAATGACTACACGTTCACCACGCATGAGTAATCCGTCAACATAAGAGAGTTCATCCCTAACATGAAAGTAAGCCATTAACTCATTGTGTATATGCTTCTTAAAAGGCCAGCCCTTGGATACAGGTTCATAGACTTTTTGAAACGTCACATCTGCATTCGTTGCAAGTTGGACGGTTTCTTTGTCAACTACAGATGTCACTAAAGACACTATTTCTTCATCCTTGCTAAGTTCTGGACAGGTCTGAATTGGCAGCCTAGACAGGGCATCAGCGACCACATTTTCTGAGCCCTTGCAATATTCTATGTCAAAGTTGTAATACAAAAGTCTAGCTGACCACCGCGAAATCCTTAAAGGCCGTCGGCCTGCATCACCTGCGGCTAACAAAGCAACTACAGCCTGATGGTCGGTTCTAAGGGTGAAACGTCTACCCCAGAGGTAAATACGCCACCTTTATTTTATTTTATTCATTTATTTTATTTACATTACCCTCGGGGCCCATAAAGGCGTTAAAGAGGGGGTGGGTAATTTTACAAAAATGCAGCAATAACAGAACACAATAATACAACCAATTAATTAGAATACATGTTCAAACAATATTCAGTTATTAGAGGCTTAAGATATGATCGGTTAGTGCAGTCTTGAAGGATGACACTTCCTCATTGGAGTCGATGGAGAGGGAAGGTGGTTCCACTCGGCACTGGTCTTTGGCAGAAAGGAGTCTGAAAAAACGTTAGTACGGCAGAAAGGAATAAAAACTTTATATTGATGATCAAGACGTGACGATTTGTATGAAGGTTGCGAGATGAGTTCCTGTTTAAGTAAAATATTTTGGTAAAGGAGTTTGTGAGAAAAGGCATAGACGAAAAATTTTTCTTCGAATTTTCAAGTCAATTAGTCCAAGGTTTCATTTCGTTAGTGAAACGCTAGATGTGCAGGTATAGTTTGAATTAATGAAACGTGCTGACCGATTCTGAACCGACTCAATGATTGCTGATAATGTTTTTTGTCAGGGGTCCCACACAGATGAAGCATACTCAAGCTTAGGTCTAATTAGCGTTTTGTACTGCATTAACTCTAAATGGGAGGGGGCTTTAGAAAAATTTCTGCGTAGGTAGCCGAGGGATCTGTTGGAATTGTTAGTGATGTATTCGATGTGCGCATGCCAAGAAAGATTATTGGTTAGCTGAATTCCGAGATATTTATATAAGGTTACGTAATCAAGATTAATGTTATTGATAGTATAGCCGAAAGAAGTGGATGAGCCAGAGCGACGTGAAAAAGACATGATTTTGAATTTAATGGGATTTAGGAACATTAGCCATTGTGAGCACCACTTAGATAAGCTACCTAGGTCTGACTGAAAAATAACGTTATCATGCGGATTATTTATTTCACGATATAGAACACAATCGTAGGCAAAAAGTTTTATAGAACTAATAATAACAGTAGGTAAGTCATTAATATAAATTAAAAATAGCAATGGGCCTAAGACGGAGCCTTGAGGAACACCTGACTTTACGTGACAGCGCGGGGATGCAGCATTATTAGCGGTTACAAATTGAGTACGGTTAGTTAGAAAGCATTCTATCCAACTGAAGATGTTAGGATCAATATTAAGAGTACTGAGTTTAAGAAGTAGTAAGCGATGGGACACCTTGTCAAAAACTTTAGCAAAATTTAAGAAAATACAATCAATAACTTGGCCTTTGTCTAAAGAGGAAGAAATGCCATGTATAAATGATATTAGTTGTGTTTCACAGGAGTAGTTCTTGCGAAACCCATGCTGAAATAAAGTGAAGAAAGAGTTTGACTCAAGAAATGAAACGAGATTAGAAAATATGATATGTTCTAAGATTTTGCAAGGTTCGCTGGTAAGTGAAATGGGTCTGTAATTGAGAGCAGAATGCGGGTTACCTGATTTCAACAGCGGTGCCACCTTCCCCATTTTTCAATCTGCGGCCAAAATCTAGCACTCCATAGACTGGGTGAAAAGGTACATAAAAATTACAGAAAAGTACACAGCAGTATTTCTCAGAAATTTCGAAATAATTTCATCCGCTCCACAGGAAGAGGATAGTTTTAAACTATGAATTAACTTTAAAATTCCCACAAATTCGACAACAAGTGGATCCATGGGAAAAAAATCTTTTTTGCGCATGTACGGGACTGTGTCAGTACAGCAGTCAGAAAATGACTTTGCAAAGGTGTCATTTAGAACCACGCAACATTCTTCATTGCTCATAGTGACACCACCAGTATCTGTAAGAGATATGTTATTTTTTTTATTTGAATAGTGCTCCAAAATTTCGATGGATTAGTAGAAAGAAGGGAAGGTAGATATGTATTAAAGAAGACGACCTTTGCTTCTCTTAACACTATGCGGTATGCATGCGGTGTGTTTGCGTAATCATTCCAACGAGCAGATGTTTGACAGCGTTTCGCATGACGAAAAGTGCGTTTTTTCTTGTTTGATAATCTTTTTAGGGTCGTTGAAAACTGAGGGAAGCGTTTCTTTCCGGAAAGCCTGCATAGTGGAATATATTTAGCGACAAGTGACGTGGCTTTGTTCCTAAATAGTGTCCAATTTTCTTCTACAGTACGGCTAAAAAATTCTGGCATTGACTCGTCAATGAATAATGCAAGCTCATTATTGATTGCTGTGTAATCGCCTCTCGCATAATCTCTGATAAACTTTGGATTGCTTTTCTGACATGTAACACGGCCCTTTACATAACATTATAAAAACAATGATCGCTTATTCCGGGTAAACAAGTTAATGGATACACTAAATTAGGATTATTGACAAGGACCAGGTCAAGTGTGTTTGATGAAGTAGTGCCAGTTCTAGTAGGCCCAGATACAAGTTGCGCAAGATTGAAATTTAAGCAAAAGGTAATTAAAGATTGACTTTCAGCGGACGAACCAAAAACGGAGGAAAATTGCGAAGCCCAACTTATTCTAGGAAATTATGAGACGAGAAAATTAAGAACGTCATGCAGTTCATCGCAGAAAGTAGTTGGTGCATTTGGCGGCCAATAACAAGCACAAATAAATGTGTTTTGGTGGTCTATGACAGCACGCACACAAACGAACTCTAAGAACGTTGTAAGTGCAATCCTAGCAGACACTATATTGTCGGCAACGGCAATTAGAACGCCACCACTCGGTTTTAAATCGCGGTCACGATGGTACACAGCATAATTCTTGTCGCAGTGAAACAGCTCTTCACTATAAATTTTATCTGTAAACCAGGTCTCAGTCAATGCAACCACGTCAGCAGCGCATGAATCAATAATAGGTGTTAGAGCGTAGCATTTATTGATTAAACTGCGCACATTTGAGAATAAAGATGATAAGCCTTGAAAAGACTGGCTGCGTTGCTGATGTCTAACATCTGTTAGGAAAAAGACACATAAGGACGGCGGTTTGTAGCAGCAGACGACAGTTCAGCAGTACTGGCGGCATTGCCCAAAATGCAGTTCACAGACACTGTCGGTATCAGGGGAGTAAATGTAACATTTTTTTGTTGATATACAGCTTGTTGTACCTCACAGTGAAAATTTCGCCGCTTTGCTTGCCAAAATCGTACAATTTTGTCCTGACAGTTCTGGTTGCCTTACAAAAGTCTTCACTTACGGAGACACCACTTGTTTTTAACTTGTTTTTGGAAGACAGAATCGTTTCTCTTAGTTTACAGGATGAAAAACGGACAATAACAGGTCTGGACTTATTAGGGACAAAACGGCGAAGCCTGTGCGCCCGGGAAATGCGATCATCGCTGCTATCTAGGTTCAGGCTTATAGCTGAATTTAATATCGAGCAAACTTTTTCTTCTGACTGTGCCCAAGTTTCAGCAGCGGCATCTACTACGCCGTGAAATATAAATTTTCTCGACGTAAACAGACTTCAAATTCATTGAGCCGTTGGTTCAGTACGGCCATTTGAGGCACAAGACTTTCTCCCTGCTGCCCCTCTGACGATCGAACGCTTTGTTCAACTGCCGAGAGCCTATTGTCGATATCGGCGATTTGTTGCTTCATTGAATACTGAGCCTCTTTGATTTCACTCAAGGTAGACATCACTTCTTCCTGTTTGGAATCAAATTTGTCGTGCAGTGATTTAACGAGCTGTAGTAATTCTTTGTTAGGATCGTGTTTGGGGTGGCCAGGGTTTAGCTCTACGTCGCCAGACATGAATAGCAACTTAGCGATAAACACACATTCGCATGTTAATTGAAACAACGTTTGTGGGCCTGGAAGCACCAGCAGCCAAACATTGCTTGACTTTTTACAGTGAAGTTGAGGTGCTGTACTCCCCTGCACCCAAAAACGGAACGGTGTTTGAAACCTGTTGACGGCTGTAGTGCTTCCATTCCCACTGAAGTGGCGTAAGCCATTCCAGCTGCTTTTGAGGCTTGCCGATGTTGATCCGTCTGGCGATTTGGTAGCCGGGAATGACAGTGCTGCGGTGAGACAAGGCCAGCTTGCACGAAATGTCTCGGTGGCCTCACAGCGGAACGGATGCTTGTTCAGCCGGTTGGGCGAGTTGATGCCTCCGTCAATTGCTGCCGGGATTGCCAGCACTTGCGCTTGCGCAGGACCAGTGAGGCTGTTCCACGCGGCGAATCCGATGAAAATCTGCACCAAAAAATGGAACGGTGTTTGAAACAGGTTGACGGCTGTAGTGCTTTCATTCCCACTCACCTTTCACATGCGAATAGACAGGCAAGCGCTTCGCGTTCACCCACAGAGTTTTGTCTTTCAGTATCTGACAAGGTTCTCGACGCAAAGGCTACTGTTAAAAGCTTAGGACCATACCGCTGCTTCAACACAGCCCCGATGCCCACGTCAGATGTATCGGTTGTAACCACCACAGGTAGCTCAGGATTAAACACCTTAATGACAGGCGAACAAGTAAGGCGCGTTTTCAAGTGGTTAAAACTGCATTGGGCATCCTCCGACCAGCAAAACTTTTGGCCCTGCCTGGGCATGAGACGAAGCGGTTACTAGGTCTGCATAGTGATTAATGAACTTGGCATAGTATCCTGACAGACCTAAAAAATGACTGTAAAGACTTAATGTCTGTAAGAGCTGGGGCATTTACTATAGCCTTTACTTTACTTTCTAACGGCGATATGCCATCAGCTGAAATCCGGTGTCTCAAGAAGCTAAGTTCTTTCACGGAAAAAAGACATTTATCTTTCAACTTCATGCCACTGTTGGCTATGCAAGTCAAGACTTCAATTAGGCTCGCGTCATGCTCAGACTGAGTCTTACCCCACACAAGGACATCATCCAGATAGCTAATTACATTCTTGCAATCTTTTAAAATCTAGGACATCATTTTTTGAAAAACTGCAGGCGCGGACACCAGACCGAAACAGACACGCTTAAACCGGAACAAGCCATCATGCGTGATGAACGTTGTTAAGTCCCTACTGCTCTCATCTAACAACAGCTGGTGATAAGCAGACGCTAAGTCTAGTTTAGAAAAACAAGCGGCTCCATGAAACATCTGCAACAACTCTTCAACGTGCGGCAAAGGATACCCATCGATGATAATTGCCTTATTCGGTTCCCTGAGATCTACACACAGCCGGATGCTTCCATTTTTCTTGCGGACGACGACGAGCGGCGAGACCCACTCGGAAGCGTCGACGCGTTCGATGACATCCGAGTCCTCGAGTTGTCGCAACTCGGTCGCCACCAGATTGCGCAGAGCCAGAGAGAGACGTCTCAGATTAGATGCAACCAGAGTCACACCTGGCCGCCGTTGAATGCGATCAATGAAACCCTTGACGAGACCCAACTCGTCGCTGAAGAGCTGCTCCAATCCCGAAGGCACGTTGGAGGGACACTGCACTTCACATGATGCGAGTCGACACGTCAACGACGCACCGTCAATCTGGATGCCCAGTCGCTGAATGGCGTCAAGGCCCAAAAGCGATGTGCCCTTATCGGTGACGTAGAAGACCACGGAGCAAGACCGCTGCAACACTTTGACTGGAGCTTGGAAGGAGCCAAGGATCCCGATGCGCTGCTTGGAGAAGTTGCGCAAGTCAACTACAGCTTTGGATAGGCTGTGCTGTTTGCTGAAATGACGCTGGTAGTCTTCTGCAGTCATCAAGGATACAGACGCTCCTGTATCCACCAGTAGTCGAAGGGTAACACCATCGACCACAGCATGGACGACTAAGTCTTTTCTGGATGAGGTGCTAACTGTGAGCACGGACAACAAAGGACAATCCGAAGATAACACTGATGAGCTTGAAGTTGAGTTCAACTGAGTGGAAGCCTGCTGCTCTGGCACGAAGTCGACAGCTCCCCTCGAAGAGACGCGCTGTACAGGGGCAGTCTTGCTGCACTTCGACGCGAAACGTCCCCTAGTGTTGCACGTAGTGCAACGTCGACTTCGGGCTGGACAATTTCGAAAACTTGAGTGGTGCCGTCTGCTTCCGCAGCGCTCGCAGAATTGAGGTTGGAAGTCACCCTGAGACTTCTCATTTAGGACTGGTGCACGGTACCCCGACGACGACTGCGGCTGAAAGTCACCATCTTGGCCTCCCGGACCTGGTGACGTGATGTCACGGCCTCCCCGACTGGCACGGCCATTCTTTCTCTTCGCGCCGCCATATTGGGCGCCTTGCCCAACGGCTTCAACATGTTCAGGTTGACTGGGAGCAAACGCTTGGTTCGCCAAAGACAATGCTTCGAGCGTCCGACCAACTTCTTCCGCTTTCTCCAAGGACAACTCTTCGCCGTATGCCAGCAGATTCTCTCTCACCTGAAGTTGTACGAGCCGTGAATAATCTAATCGCGGACGTGTTCCGCGTACGTGAGCCCAAACTTGCATCGTACGGCTTTATCCTTCAGGACTGTCTCGTAGTCTAGGAAACTCTCGCCGGGGAGTTGATGACGACTAGTGAACTCGTGACGTTCAACTGGCGGATTAGTGGACGCGGCGAAAAGCTGGTCGAGCTGCTCGACGAGACTGTCATACTTTGTAACGACCGGATCCGAAGAATCTGGGTCAGACGCCGGCGTAGTTGGCGCCGCGTTGCTCGGAGTAGACGCCGCATTGCTCTTCTCGTGTCGGGCTTCTTCCTGTTCGGCTGCCGCGAAATACCTCCGCTGTCCTTCCCGTCCCAGCAGGCTGACGAGTGCCGACGCACGACGCGCGTCGTTCCAGTCGCTGCCGCCGGCCGCCTCGAGGTGGGCCTGAAACATTTTTTTCCAATGAGTCCACGGAACCGGGGGCGGCCCCGGCAGCTGGAGAAAGACAGGAATGTGCTCGAAGAGAGCCATGCCGACAGGAGAGGTTGTACAGAGAGGTGTGGAGCGGAGCAAGGGCGAAGGCCTAGGCGAGAGCTTGCCAGAGTCTGCACACAAAGAGCGCTAGGCCTCGCGGACGCCAGACACGTCAGACGCGGGTTCTTTCTGCCGTTGTAGGAACCGAGGCGAAGAACATCCTCGTCGCCATTCTGTTGTGTCGGCGAGCGGCGTCCGACAGCGAGGGCCCCACGACTGAACGCGAGACGCAACGTGTGCCGGCACGCGCCCCCGACACGCGCAGTAGTAGTGAGTTGACCGGAGCCCTTGGGAACCCAACAAAGACAGAGCTGGCCAGCGGCCGTTCATTGAACGACACACAATGGACACGCGGACACACGCGATTGGCTGCATGCAATCACGTGTGTGCCATTACAGACGACATATGTTGAACAGAGTACACACTAGGGCGCATTCAGTGCGCGCGCCACTCACAGGTGGCGCCACGACACAACACAGCACTCGGGAATTGACTTGCCGCGGGCAGAGAATACCACTCCTCGGCGCTGACGCCGCTTCCAAGGCCGCTGCGGCGGCTGCTCACCGGACATCGCGAAGTGTTTAACTGCTTCTTCGCTAGGGGGCAGTGCGGGTGTTTACTTGTACATGAAGAATGTCGATACAAAATGGAGGAAGCAACCAGAAAATTGACTGGTAAATACTTAGAAAACGGTAGGTGGCCAAACCCAAAAGAACTATCGGTTAAGAAGAAAGTGAAGGAAACGGAGACTGACATGTGGAGAATGGGCATGATTAGGAAGTCCGCACTAGAGATCTATCAAACTTTTAAGCAGAAAATTGCCAAGGAAAGGATCTATGATAATACTCGGTGTAGTTCTCTACTGTTTGAGGCCAGGACGGGAGTACTGCGAACCAAGAAATATCGGGCCAAATACGAAGAGGTAGACCCAGTATGCAGTGCGTGCAGAGGGGAAGAAGAAACTGCCGAACACTTGATAATGTTCTGTAAAGGGCTTCAACCTATAGTTCAGGATGATGGCGCAGAGTTTTTCAAAGCACTGGGGTTAAGGGACCGGGAGGGCAAAATAGACTTTAAGCGAGTAGACTTAACTAGAAGAAGGTTATCTGATTGGCGGCTAAAGTCAAGGAACGAGTGAAAATTAAACCTTTTACTGCAAAGTACGAATCCTCAAACTCACTTTAAAAAAAATAAATCTAGTTTTTTGTTTATTAAGTATTACGGCTTGGTGGCGCTAGCCACCGCCCGATCTAAAGGGTACAGCCTTATCTATTCATTATATCTATCCATCCATCCATGTGGCAGACTCACGATTGTGACGTCATGGCCTCTCTCTAGTTTTTCCTTCATCCATGCTTGGTAAGCATACGCGTTTATAGTTTCGCATGGCACCAGTGACACTCATCGATTCAACGAGGCGCATAAAAAAGGATCACAGTAATTTTTCAACACTCTAGGAAACGTGATACCAATGTTCCGTGCATGCGTGAAAGCACGATCATATACAACTGGTATAGTTATAAGTGCTGCTACCTCCATATTAGTATTCTTCGCATCCCCCCCCCCCCCTTCGAATACGGCCGCCGTAGCCAGAAGGCGAACCTGCGTCTCCCAGGCTTGTCACACGACACCCAATGAGGCTATGCTACCTCTACAGGTAAAATCACAAAAAGAAACAGACTGAAAAGTGTCACCGAGCGTTTATTTGCCAGACTGCGTTACAACCATCAGAAACGTTTTAAAAGTCATCATAACTACACTCTCGTGAAAAGTAAACCAATGGCTTCTCCAAGTTAAACCAAATTCTCAATGGCATGCATTTTGAATTGCTCATGCGAGCACTCAGAGGTAGGACGGAATCATGCACGCGTGCTGTATGCCTTTCTCGTCCACATGATTCACCTTTGTCGTGAGAAACTAAACACAATATGCACATCTAGTAACAGCTGTGCACTGCGGGTAATTACTAACACTTCCACTCATTTTTGTGAAAACATAATTCTAAATCACGAGTATTAAAAACCACCACAGCCACAGCGCTAACAACACAATTGTGGCACGCACAATGACTGCAAGTTGACACGCGAGGCGAATGGCGAGACGCGTCTGGAGCAGAGAAGTATACATGGCACAGCATGCTATAATGTTATAGTGAATTTGCGAACTGTCGCGCAAGTTCCTCCACTCAAGTAATCGATCTGGCGCGACGTCAACAGCCACTGCCATCGCTCACAAAAGAACACCGTCGGGTGCGTGGTCATCTCTTTTTTTCTCGCACGACCTGCATTGTAACATACGTAAACAGCACTAAGACGGTCTTTACTGCATTAAAAACACTGTCATCGAAGGGCTAGTGGTGTACTGTATCCATGCTTAGCGGTCATACTTGTGGTAAGCACGTAAAAGCAATGCAAGCAAACGTTAACAAGAATCAACTAAAGGAAGTCGACGTGACCACGGAACACCTACCAAGACGGAGACCAAGTTTGGCCTGCATGCTGCGCCCTCTCCAAGTAACAAGTGGAAGAATAAAGAAGAAAGACGTGACCTCCGAAATGGCAAGCGTGCTGCAAGCGTTTGCCTTCTCGGAGGCTTCAATAAAAAAAAAATTCTCTGGCAGTGGTCGAGAGATTGCGCACTCTTCGGAATGCCGTTGGCATTCTATGCGTGGCACGGGGTCATCGTTTTCGCGAAAACCTTATAAGCTCTAATAATTTGTACGTTCATCATTGTGCAACTATTGATAAACTTCTGATTTCTAAGAATCAGATACAACATATTTATGTGTGCGCATGTTGTGGTACGGCAACGAAAAGTACAAAAAAAACCTTACTTGTCACTTGTGCCACTATGGTCAGTCGATATACATTGCTCTATGAGCTTGTGCGCTTTCGTAGAGGAGTGTGCGTAAACACGTCTAAGCGTGTGCTGCTGTAAAGAATTCATGATTGCAATCTTGTTTGTTGAGTTAACTCTTTATGTATGTACGTGTACTTTGTGTTCTTGTGTGCAAGCTATATGTATTGCATCAGCATATTATAGGCGTCGTGTCAGTGAGTAATCTATAAATGGGCCTACTTGCGGCTCGCCAACTATCTTTTAGGGAGCCATGTGGGTAGTTATATCAACGTACGTCATCGCTGACAACTTTTATTTTTCTATCGTTAATTCTCTCTAGATGGCACCAGCTACGGCCCCCTACACGGCTGTGATGCTCTCACACCTCCAGCTGCTTATATAACGTTCAACATTTATCTATCGAAGCTGCTCTGCTGAGTCGGAATGGTTTCGCAGCGATCAAGTCTACGATTTGGGGGCACATCTCGTAGCCTACGGTCCCATAAACACTTGAATAACATCGCTAGACTATGTGAATCTAGGAGAAATAAATGCAGCGAGCCTAGCATGCACTCTTCAGGTGAGGACTCTGCAGTATCCGTGTCTTTCGGAGTGAACGCTGCTTCATTGACCGAACGAAACCTGCTTGCTCCGTCGTTTTCTTTCGCGATGTTTTTATCACCACGGGTTCGTCTGCTTGGTTTTTAATCATTTCGTTCAATATCAAGCTCAGCAAGGCTGTTTTTTGCAGTTGTCAGTGCCGTATTCTCCTCATCAGTCGAGAATTGGTGCATTCGCTAACCTACTTGCTTCGCTTACCTGGGGTCAGCCATCTTGATTCTCATAGGGAGAAACATGTTTCTCTGTGAAAAAAAAGAGCAACGTTCCTCCTTTAAAGACGAGCATTGTGAACATAGCCTTTTCCCCCTGAATGCAGAGAATGTCACTCCATTTTTTAAAGAGTGCACGTGTCAGGAGACGTTGAGAGCTAATAAGCGGTCTGTTGGTATTCTACAGAGCAAAGAAAGTGCAACAGAACCCGCTATTTAGTGATAACATGGTAGTCTTGCATGAAATGACAAAATTTTGTTAGAATGCATATGCCGGACCATTACCAATCGTATATTTATGCGAAGCGTGGTATGGAGGAAAATTTTAAAGAAAAGAAGAGGTCTGAGGTGTGACCTCACTGGCGACCACCTGCCAATAAAGCACTTCCTCATCAGAACAGGATTGACCACACTGGTGCAGTGTTTCGCTACTACCTCCTATGACTACAGCAAATAACCCTTGACCCTCAATCTCCAGCGGCAGCGAAGCAACTATCCAAGGTAGCAGTCAGATATTCCACGCAGCAGAGGGTGTTAAAAAATACCTCGGTGCAGCCAGGCGGCCGGTGGAATCTGAACTTGGCTACCTTTAACGCTACAATGCTATCTAGTGAGGTTAGTCTAGGTGTCCTAGGAACAAAAGGGTGTTCAAGGAGATGTAATAGGGCTTAGCGAAGTTAAGAAAACACGGGAAGCTTATGGATTGCTGAAGAACAGACATGTCCTATGCTATACCGTAGATTAGCTGACAGAAAAAACTAGGGTTAGGGTTTTTTATACACAGGAGTATCGCTGGAAACAAAGAGCAATACTCTAGCAATAACGTGAAAGTGGTAGGTACTATAAAAAAGGGGTGGTGACACCAAATTTCAAGGCTATCTCAAGCTTGTTGCGGGTTTCCTGTGTATGCAAGGATTCTCCACACAAATAATCGGACAAAACAAACGCGTAGAATGTATTTTATTTCACTTCTAAAAGTGCAGTTGAACGCCCACTCTCGCTATCTAGGCAAATCGCTTGCGCAGCAACCCTGAAGTTGCAGAATAAGAGAAGCAACAGCAGTTTTCGTGAAGTCACACCAGATTTTTAGGGACGTGAGTGACCTCCGCTATCTCCGAAACGTATTTTGTGAACAAAGAGAGAACCAGCATGCCTGCTGTTAAAAGTGTGCTGGCGTCTTTTGTAGACACACTGTGGGCGTTCATCAAGGACTCTGAACGCTCTCGTAAAGACAGTCGACGTGTAGTTCAGAGATGCTGCGTGCGTCTAACAGCGGGGCTGTCCCGTCCTCCATCAGAATCTCGGCGCCTATAAAAGACTGGTACATCGAACGACAGGTGGCTTCCTCGTCTACATTCTGTACATACGTTGTAAATATTAACGCTTTGTTTCCTTCTTGCTGCATTTTGCCTTGTAACTGCCTCGGTGATACTGCAGCTGGCCATGGCGACTGCCAGCGCGTTTTTTTTTGTTGGCGCTTGGTGTGGCACATGTGTATGAGAGCAAACGAAACCATGTACATCACAGCATTGTGTGCTCATGTGACCAAGCCACCTATGCATCAACGTCTTTGCACAATTAAGCACCGCGAAACCAAAACCGAAAGTAGTCCACATAAGTAGAGCAGTATTAAATTATTTAGCAAAATTACATGAGTCTTGGTGTGTGCATCATGCTTCCTGGAGCTGAAGGAAACGCTAAGAGCAAAGAACACGCATGCGACAAATTTGTTGGCACCATTCCTTTAAGTGACAAAATGAACAAGACGAAGGTGGTACAGGCCTACCGCTTACATCAACCCATGACAATCATTTGGTTGGACGCTGTCGTGTTGCGCCCTAGCGAAAGGGCATGCGCGTCCGGGCCGGCCGCAGGAGCTGAGAAAAGGGACTGAGCCGCTTCTGATGGGCGCGAGATAACGTCCAGCCCTTATTCCATGCAACCAGCATACATATATAGCAGACACTCATGTGACCAATGACGTCACGTACAAACGACACTTTACAATTGCGGGCGACAGCGCCAGATAACGCGGACACTTGACGCGCCTGGGCGCTATCACCACAGACGCTTCTATGAAGACGTAAAGTAAGCCATTAATAAAGTAAAGTCACAATTCACTATTCTGATGGTTGACATCAAAGGGGTACTGGTACAAAAACTTTGGCTTCGTGTTTTTCTGCTGCAATGTGTTGCTAGGGGCCTGTTAGTCATGACACATCGTTTGCTGCAGCACTCGACAGATAATAACCTACAGGCGCCTCTTTATCGATCAGTTTCAGTTTCGGTTTGAGACAGCTCCAAGAGCTGGGTGCAACTGTCACCTCCTAGCGTGTGCAGATCTTGACCACGTCACCACAAAAAACTATGACACACTTCCGCACAATCCGCATCATGAGTTACTTTTGAATAGGAAATAGTACTGCAGTGTCGCCAAACACAAATATTTCTAAGCGTGCGCCACGGCCACACACTCGCAACCAGCCACCAAAAAGTTAGGACTGCGAGAAGAAACGTGGCCAAAAATGGTGCCTATGGCCTCATCATAACTTGTTTTGTTCACTGCAACGCGGTGAAGTGGGGGATGTAGGGTGTCACCTCACAGTCCCCTTCAATGGTGTCATTAGCACGATAGTGTCAAGGGTTTACGCAAACTTCAAAATTCTATTGAAATACTTTTCCAGCTATATTCGCTGTAGATACTTTGCAGATGATGTACGAGTGTTCTTGGGAATCGACTCCGCAGGCTATCTCGGCCGCGAAATTTTGTGCCAGTGCCTCTTTGTTGCTAAAGTGGGCAAAAACCAAGCCGCATACCATGCAGTGGGGATAAAGGCCATCGGCTCTAGAAATGCCAGAGGGGAGTTATAGTACAGTTTGAAGAACTTAATCATTTGCGGATCTTGAATGCCCTTTTCAGAAAACGGGCTAACAGTAATTGGATGTGGCGAAGTTTTAATGGCGAAACGCAAAATGAAATAGACTTCATTTTGTGAGCAAACGCTGGCGTTGTACAAGATGTAAAAGTAGTTGGGAAGTTAGGAAGACTATAGAATGATAAGAGTTCATAGTCGCCTCGTTTAAAAGAAAACAAAGACAAAAAAAGCCAGGCCTGTCCGGAGTGTGCCGCACAGTCACAGCGAAAGCTAGAGAGCGGCCTTTCAAAACCTTTTCTAAACACTGATTGGTTAATTGCTGCAAGCACCCTTGCTGGATACCCCTTACAACATAAATAATATAATTTCTGGGCAGTCGACTGGCATTCACTCTGCTATTTAAGTCATTATTCTGAGAAGCGCTGTATCCAATAAACACTTGCAAGAAATTACGTTCATATTGTTTATGCAGAGGCTGACAACGATGAGGAAGTAAGCCTGAGGACGGTATGCGTCGCACAGTTAATGGGTGATCGAAAACAAGCTTTTGTATTGGGTTGGAGCATTGGAAAACCCACTCATTATGCTATTCACATTGTGTGACACATAGCTTTTGTTGCAATAGCAATCATATGGACACTCTCTGCTGGATTTCGCCGTCGGCATCGGCGTGGGCGTCGATGAATGCACCGTATATATATATATATATATATATATATATATATATATATATATATATATATATATATATATATATATATATATATATATATATATATATATATATATATGAAAACTGAAGAAAGAAAGAAGTACAGCATATCCACGGAGGGAATGCTGACAGTGGGGTGAAGCGTCCGTCAGCCCGCCGGTGATTCCGTCGATTCGCGCGACCATCGGTGCATCCATTCATGCGTCTGTCCGTCTGTCCGTGCGTCCATTTGTGAGTTCGTCCATACGTCAGTTCGTTAGTTCGAGCGCCCGTTCATCCATACGTCCGTCTGCTAATCTGTCTGTCCGTCCGTCCATGCGTCCATCTAGTGAACACTCCAAGTACTGCCATCTCCCATCTGCCATCCCCTGTGGCAGAGAAAAAGAGTCTGGCACGCGGAATCGAGCGTGAAACCTTTGCATAGTGAAGGCGAGGCTATGACCACTGAGCCACCAAGGAGTTTTTTTATCACCTGGCTTTGACAATCAGCATATTACGTCACCGACATAGTAAAAGCACTCAACGTAGATTGCACACGTGGTGACTGTTAATTCAACCAGCGTTGCGCTGGTATCGCCGGGTTAAAATTCGGGTAATATCACAAGCGGCTTTACCCTTGAAAGCCGGTATGGTGGTTCAGATGCAGCTTAATGAATATCTAGGAACCAATCGACACTTTCGGGCAAATACATTCTCACAGGCCGTGCTTTTTTGTCTAAACGGTGGTCTGCCATTCATGATCTCCACTTGGAGTGGAGCTCCAGCAGCATGATGGCGTCATAAGGTACCCTATCTTCATTGACAACATTTAGAAACCTAATTCCGTACGGGTCTAGAGGTAGATACTTCTTTATGGCTTGGTGCACGACATCCGAAAAGCAGACCCCCTCCCAACAATGCAGAAATGCACGATCAATAGTTTCCGGTAATTTGCAAATAAACAACGTGTTCCCCACGGCGAAAAAATTCTTTTCTTTTCAGAAATAATTTAACTCGTAGAGTGCCCGAATACAATACAAAGAAGAAACTTTTGGCACTAAGTTGCAGATGTATTTTTTACTACATTTAAGACATTCTTACCTGAGTCTCCACTGTACAATGACCTGTGAAACGGCACAGGAAGTACAATATCACTTAAATAAAAAAAAAGTTCTTTACGTTTGACACTAGAGAGAAATTCTCGAAGTAGCGCACATAACAATCTTACACTGGACACTATTTCCTTGAAAAAACCCTCAACTCCTCCCACCATACAGTCGGTTGACACGGCCAACTCCGGGAGCAGTCGGCGCCGTCCTAATTGTATGTGTGTGCGTAAGAATGGATCTTTCGCGGCTCTAAAGAACAAAAACTGATAAACCAACTTACGTAAAAAGAGGTGCTCCAAAGTCAGCCCCCCTTTCTTTACTCGCCGAAACAAGTTGTTACGGCTGCACCGCTTCAACTCAGACGCCCATACAAATGTGGCGAGTATTGTGTGAAATTTCTGCACATTTGTTCGTGAGGAGTGCAGCACTTTCAGCGCACATCATAGCTTGCTAATAAAAAAGCCGTGGCAAACGGTGGCTCTGGCGAAGATCGATAAGGCAGCACCTTTCCATTTCGCCGCTTTTTTTTGTAAGTCTTTCGCCTGCCCTTTGCAGTAATCAGCACTGCCCCTATAACAATCAATTAGGCGGAACGCCTATGTATTTGCCCGGGATTGTTGCCCAAGGCATGTTGGCGAAATGATCTGGCTTTGCTGCCAATGATCCATGCAAAAGCCTGAGGCACTTGGCCCTGTTTACACTGCTCCCCGTAGCGTGGCTAAACTGACGCACAATTTCAGCGGCCTGCGTAATACTGGCACGATCTCTGGGCAAAATGGTGATGTCATCTGCATATGCCATTAGCCTAACTTCAACTGCTTGTAACTGGAAAGCAAAGATACTATTGTCGTTGAATATTTTCATGCACAGTGTTTCTATGTAAATGCAAAATATGAAAAGGCTCAGGGGGCAACACTGGTGAACCGAACGCTGCATGGTAATGGAAGCCCACAGACTCTTATTTACAATCAACCTTGTTGTGCAGTTCCGGTATGCCAAGGCCACTCCGTAACAAAATAACTAAACCAAGGTTACCGTGGTTTAAATGGCAAACAGTTTCATGATCAAAACAAACAAAAGCTTTTTCCAGGTCTGCTTGTAAACTAGCAACGCGTTCATCTAAATAGTCACAACGCTCAAGAATGCAGTGCACTTTTGGGATATATGTGACAATAGAACAGCCTTTTATGCCACAGGTTTGATGAGGCTCAACTATGTCTCGTATTATGGTGTGAAGTTTTTAAGCCAATATCTTCATATAAATTTTGTACTGAACGTTTGTTAAGATTGTTGGTTTATATGCAGATACAGCGCCACTGAGGGGTACTTCATTAAATGTTATAACGGCAAGCTATTTATAAATACCACTTACCGCTGTTGGCGGGCATTTCGGGGGGAGGGGGAAACTATTCTATTTTCAGCATTATCAACCAGATGGCGCACTGAGCGCGCGGTGGCTTTCATTCCTCCCGCGTCTTTTGCCCGCGGAGAGCAGGGGAGTGGAGAATCTATCAAGTGCCCTTATCTCCTGGTGGAGAAGATCATATGCCTTGGCTGGCGTTGGGCTTGACTGGAACAATTCGGTTGTAGTTACGGTGCACACGAAGGTCACTACAACCGTTGCTCAGCCTGTGTTTGAGAAAAAAGCGCGCTTTTTAGACACGGTGAAGTATCAACTGAGACCCTTATTCGCGTTATTCAGTTTATAGGGCAGTAGGTTTGGTGGGTCATTTGTGCGTGAGAAACGTGGGGCAAGTTTCGATCTGCTCACCATTCTGCACGTGTCCTTCGAATTTGTTCTTATCACGTTTATTGCTTCCCCTTTGCGCCAGAGCTGTGACTGTTTTTTGTTACTCTAAAACGCTTCCCATAATGATGCGATTTGTTTCCAGATATCTAGCCAGCCTAAGGCCAAATATGATAGAATACTAAGCTGGCCCATTGATAGAATACTAAGCTGGCACGTTGTGGACCCTGGTTCGAGCCCCGCTGTGTCCATGGTATTAGGCTTTTTTTTGTTATCTCGCTGTAGAGGTTACGAACACCGGTGGCAGCGCCACGCGTTATGCAAGTTTCGATTTCATGAGAGCTTTCGCTGTAAAAACTTATACGCAAGCAGGCAGTTGATGAAATAGTGGTGAGAGCAAAAGCAGAGGAATTCGGAGTTTTGCTTCAGATTAGACTCGAGGCACCAAATGAGGTCTCTTACGTGAACGTTGACACAATAAACAATAATCTTACTAGTATTGTAAGCACAATATCCACAGCGTTTGACCTTCATCTTCTTCATCTGCATATAATAATTCTCGCGAGAGACGTCGTGTTCGTTCGAAGCGTTGATCAGGCGATTTGGCCTAACAAATGCCGTCGCGACCCGAACACCGCTACTGTCTTACCGAGTGGTGGAGGCTGCTTCGATCCTCAAGTCCTCTCTGACGTCACGTTCCCCTGGAGCTTCGTTCGGGTCGTCGCTTCCTTCCCCCGTCTCCTGTCATGGCTCAGGAACCGCTGCCCGGAAATTCCAGCATCCCTGTCCAACATACCATTCCTGCTTGGATCGTTAACGCCCGGCAGCACTACCCACCCATCTTCTCTCGTCTTCCACGTGACGACGTCGAGGTATGGCTGAAAGCATACGACATGACGAGTGTTTATAGTCAACAAAATTAACCTTAAAATCTTTGTCACGTCGCCTTCTACCTGTCAGATGTCGCAAAAAGATGCTTTTTTAACCACAGGAGCAGCTTTCCAGATTGGCCTACTTTTGCTCAAGTCCGTATAATTTTGGGGAAACCGAACATTCATTCTGATTTGTCGAAACAGAAGCTCGATAGGCGAGCCCTACAACCCAGGAAGACGTACACTTCGTACTATGAAGACATCCTTACCATTTGCCACCGCGTGAACTCGGTGATGACACTAGCTGATCATGTTCACCACATCATCAAAGGGATAGACCACGTCACGTTTAACCCTCTGGCTGTTGAAAACCCCACCGCCGTTGAGGACTTCATCACTCCATGTCAACATTTTCATCAACTCCAAGTCATTCGATTGCACCCAGACTACCAAGACGCCAGTGACAGCCGGCTTTCCTCGAATGTGGATTCGCGCACGCCGATTCGCACTCAGATTCGCGAGGAACATCAAGCACAAGGGTTTTCATGTGCACCCGCCCCTCAGCGCCTCCCTCCATCTGCAGGTCCGCGCGACATCATGAAAGAGGAGCTCTCATCCATGGCTTTCGCTTTCCCATCTGACACTTCGACGCCACCAACGCCACGCATGTCATATGCGCAAGTCGCTGCCATGACACCTGCCTTGGTTCAGCACTCACATCCTGTTCCTGCGCACTTCAAAGTAGCAGCACTTGCACCACACTCGCCTGTACCTGTGCCAGTAACAATGCCTGTCACAGCTCCAGCACTCTACTCCCCCTGGCGCTCACCTCGCCCAATATGTTACTATTGTGGCATTCGGGGCCATATTTCATGATTTTGCCAAAAACGCCAGCAGGACGAACGTCATGGCTACAAATTTTACGAAAGAGATTCGATGGCCTCTCCAAACCAGTACCAGCGTCGGCCTACGACACGTTCCTTCTCTCCCACTTCTCCACCCGACGCGCCTCGTCCCTACTATACCTCACGCCACCGGTCCCCTTCGCTTCTGCGACGCTCAACATCTTCTCTGAGACCAGCTGCACCTACTTCTGACTACCACTCGGAAAACTAGGTGGTGCACTTTAAAACGCAAAGCATTTCTTAGCGAACTGCGACGACATTGAGCGTATCTATCTATCTATCTATCTATCTATCTATCTATCTATCTATCTATCTATCTATCTATCTATCTATCTATCTATCTATCTATCTATCTATCTATCTATCTATCTATCTATCTATCTATCTATCTATCTATCTATCTATCTATCTATCTATCTATCTATCTATCTATCTATCTATCTATCTATCTATCTATCTATCTATCTATCTATCTATCTATCTATCTATCTATCTATCTATCTATCTATCTATCTATCTATCTATCTATCTATCTATCTATCTATCTATCTATCTATCTATCTATCTATCTATCTATCTAGCCGCCAAGGACTTCTAGTTCTCATGGCCGTTTCAATAATGGTAGTGATACCAAACTTGGTAGGGCAAAACATGACTCTATGAAGAACATATTCACTTAGTCATAACATGAAAGTCATTAAATGTTTGTAATTAATGTCAGGATTTATATATCATGGTCCAGCAGCTCTTGCGGTGGTTTCGTTCACGTGGCATGATGCAAAACTTTTATGATATGACATGATTGCATTGCCAACACAAGAAACAGACTCTAATATGAAAATCATGACATGCGTGTCATGTAACATGACTTACAGCCACGCTCATGATGCGCTCGCCGCCGTTTCGCTAGCGTCACATGTACCAAGTTTGGTATTATGGTACGTAAATGGATGACGAGGGTATGTGGCTGGTGCAAACATGATAAACATGAGATGCGTGTCATGTAGCAACGTGACAACATGCTACGTTCACAATGCACTCGCGGCCATTTCGCTAGCTTCGAATCTACGAAAATCGGTATTACGTGACGCGAGTGGACGACACAGTTAAATAGAACATCCAAACATGATAATCACGACATGCGTGTCATGTAACAATATGACTTCATGCCACACTCATGATGCACTCGCGGCCGTTTCGCAAGCTTCGAACATGCCAAATTCGATATTACGTGACGTCGATGTATGACGAAGGTATGTGACTGGTGCAAACATGCTAATTATGAGATGCGTGTCATGTTGGAACATGACCACATGCCACAGTCAATGCGCCGATACTTTCGATGTGACGTGGTGCGCGTGCTCGCTGGCGTTAATTTCGTCGCGTCACGCTGGCGTTGCCACGCCAGACACCGGTCCTGGCATATATTCGCAAGCGCGCACCCTGCTGCGTTGTTTTGACGCCTGCGCCTTTCAGCGCTTCCGGCGTCCCTCCGTAACGAAAAGAGAGAGGGGCAGTGTTGTCTCGGGAACGCATCAGCGCGACATGCAGCATGGCGCATTTCGCGCCAGTTGCTGTTGGGTCGCGCCGACAAATGCTGGTCGCGCTGATCACGCCTGGCACCAGACTATGGAGTGCTCACATTTCGCTAACGTAGCGTCGCTGTGCCCAGCGTGCGCGCGTGTCAACTCTACGTTGCAGTTTATTGGGCCATTCATGATGCGCTCATGGTCGTTTTGCTCGCTCCACATATACAAAACTTGGTGTTACGCGAGTTGAATGGATGATGAAAGTATATGACTGGTGCAAATATGATAATCCTGACACGCGTGTCATGTAAGAACAAAACATATGAAGCTATCTCGCTCATAGCGTGCTCGCAGCTGTTTGGCTAGCTCCACATATACTAAATTTGGTATCATGTGACTTGAACAGATGACGAAGGTAAACGACGCAATAAAACATTGTAATCATGGTAATGTCACGTGCTACAAAAGGTCTTCAACTAGGAAGTCATGGAAAATGTGGAAGTGATGTAGGGCATCAGTTACCTTTACTTCATGTTGTGCTGATTTTAAAGAGACACATCAACCTTTCTCATTTCTTGTTCGCATATCATCGATACCCACTGTACGTGAAATCTGCCAATTTTTTGGAGGGAAAGCTGCATCACTTTCACAAACACCAAGACCTCCAGAGGGCCCGGCCAATTATTTGTTAGTGTATTCTGCAGACGTACCAGTTCAAGCATTGGTGGACATGGGGCTGCTATTTCTGTAATTTATGCTAATTTGCGTTCTCGTCTACATAAGATACCACAGCTCATGCTGACACTCTCTTACATAGCGCGACTGACTCAAGGTTACGGCAATCGGCGTAGTGCACCGTTAGAGTTTTCATTGATGAAATCCGGCACCATATCCAATTTGCCGTGTGAGATTCGTTTGCTTTTATGCTTATTTTAGGATGTGACTTTATTTGTGACGCTGCTGCTTCTATCTCTTGTTGACGAGGACTCCTATATATGTGTGAGATGAGTGATATCTCCCCGAAATCATCACGTAACCGGCTACGAACAGCCAACGACTTCCTTGTGCCACCTAACCATGAGCACGTTATCACTGTTATGTCTGACTTCATTGACCACGGTGACGTCCTAGTCACTCTATCAGCCACTTGTCTTTCCAGAGGTATTGCACTTTCATCGAGTCTTGTCCGCTTTTCCAACGACACCACCTTTCTCACTGTGCTGAATATCACCAATGAGCCGATTTTGCTTACCAAGGGCACTGTTGTAGTTTGCAGCATTATCACACAACCTATCTCTGTAGTGGCTTCGGTTATCAATATGGTGAAATCACGTCCGATACCAACAGATGCTCCACCTACTACTGCTCTCGTCAATGTTATCAGCACGGCTTTCACTCCCCCGCAAGCAGACAAACTACAGGCGTTGTTGTCCTAGCATAAATCTTCTTTCGACGTACATTCCATAGCTTTTAGCCAGACTTCTGTGGTGGCTCATCGCATACACACTGACGGAACTTCTATTGTCTGTCGTCGACCATACCGTGTCTCTTTCAGTGAACGCGAGATCATCGACAAGCAAGTTGCTGATATGCTCCGGCAAATTATCATCCGCCCCTCCTCAAGCCCTTGGTCGTCACCTGTCGTTCTCGTGCGATAAAAAAGACGGCTTGATGCGATTCTGCGTTGACTACCACGCATTGAACAAAGTAACCAGAAAAGATGTTAATTCCTGCCTCGCATTGATCATGGCTTAGGTTTCATACAAGGAGTGGAATATTTTTCGAGTCTTGACCTGCGCTCTGGTTATTGGCAAATTCTAATGCACGAGGATGACAAGGAAAAAAATCCTTTGTCACACCCGACCAGTTTTACGAATATAACGTCGTGCCTTTCTGCCTCTGCAATGTGCCAGCAATGTTTCAACGAATGATAGACACTGTATTGTGGGGCCTTAAGTGGAAAACATGGCGAACTTCGTCATACTTTTTTCAACACTCGAACAGCACTTGCAGCGCCTAGATGAAGTTCTGACATGTGCTCGCAGCTGATGGTCATCTCAACACAAAAAAGTGCTGTATTGAAAGCAAAAGTATTAAATTAATCGAACATCTCGTCAGCAAAGATGGCATCCTGCCTGATTTTGACAAGATTACCACCATTTTTTGATTTCCGGTGCCTCAACGCGCCAAAAAGCTCCGAAGCTTTTTTGGCCTTGCGTCGTACTTCCGGTGCTGTATACGAGACTTCACCACCATTGCTGCACCACTTCATCAACTGCTTTTTTTGAGAACGTCATAGGTATGGTCGGACGATTGCCAAATAGCTTTTCACAAATTGAAACGTGCCCTCCCGTCTGAGCCAGGGCTTCATCATTTTGATAATGCCACACCAACTCTCCTCCATACTGATGCAAGTGGACACAGACTCAGCACTGTAATTTTGCAACGAACAGAGCGTTATAGCGGACGTGTGATTGAATATTGTCATACGCCTCACTTACTCTGGCGAGCGTTTGCGAGTAACCTAGATGACCAGATGTGGGCTCGTCATGACACGCGGAGAAGACTTCGTCCCGCATGTCTTTTGAAATGACGAGGAGGTAAGCGCGACTCGTAGAACGGGCGTTTTTTTGTATAGGACATTATCTCGGAGGCAGATAGACGTCACGACGCGAAATAGATGGCGAGGTATAACGGCGCTATAACCCTCCAGATAGTCGATGAGCGGTAGAATCTCTTCATCTTCTCGCTGGCGTCTGCTCAAGTCAGATGAGCTAAGGGTGCTCAGGAAACCGTCCTCTTCTTCTTGGTTGACTAAAGGTATGGGTGCACGCGAAAGCGTATCAGCGTCTTCATGCTTCCGTCCAAACGATGGTAACATCAAATTCCCGTAGACGCAAGCTCCATCGGGCCAGTCGTCCATCGGGCCAGTCGTATGTTTACCAACCAGCAGAGGGCATGGTGGTCCGTCACCACTTTAAATGGACGACCATAGAGGTACGGGCGAAACTTGGTGATCGCCCACACCACTGCGAGACACGCTTTCTCCATGGTCGTGTAATTCGCCTCGGTACGGGACAGTGAGCGGCTGGCATAGGCTATGACTCATTCTTTGCCGCGTTGATGCTGGACGAGCACTGCGCCGAGGCCGAGGTTACTGGCTTCAGTGTGCACCTCTGTGTCAGCATCATCGTCACAAGGCACAAGAACAGGGGCTGACTGCATCCGCTGTCGTAGCTCGGCAAAAGCAACCTGTTGCTCGGTAGCCCATACAAACGGTGCGTCGACGCGTGTAAGGCGAGTCAAGGGTTCCGCTATCTTTGAAAACCCTCTAATAAATCGTCGATAGTAGGCACTCAAGCCCAGAAAGCGCCGAACAGTCTTTTTTGTCGGTAGGATGCGGAAACGCGGCTACAGCAGCAAGTTTGTCGGGGTCGGGTTGGACTCTTTTCGCGTTGACTACATGGCCAAGGAATTTGAACTCTTCATAACCAAAGTGACACTTATGCGATTTGAGTGTAAGATCTGCTGATTGAACAGCCTGTAGCACACTCCTGAGGTGGTGAAGATATTGCTGGAAGGTTTTAGAAAAAACAACATCACCAAGGTACACGAGACAAGTTTGCCACTTCAGACCAGTAAGAACAGTGTCCATCATTCGCTGGAAGGTTGCGGGCGCTGAGCACAAACCAAAATAGGAGAAATCGCGGGCGCGGCGTAATCTGCCTAACGAGTTTCCGATGCGTGGTAGAGGGTACACGTCCTTTTTAGTCACACTTTTCAGCTTCCGATAATCGACGCAAAAACGTAGCGTTCAGTCTTTCTTCTTGACTAGGACGACCGGAGAGGACCACGCACTGTTGGAAGGCTGGATGATGCCGTTGTCAAGCATTTCTCGAACTTGCGTACGAATGGCTTCTCGTTCCTTCACTGACACGTGGTAAGGCTGTTGGTGTACTGCGCGGTCGTCGTCGTAAGTGATTATTCTGTGCCTAGTGATCGAAGTCTGGCGTACGTTAGAGGAAGCAGCGAAGCATGACTTGAATTCAAGCAAGAGTTTTTGCAGTGCTGTCTGGTTTTCTGGTGTGAGGCTAGAATTAATATCGATATTGTTTAGATACGTATCGGCGACCCCACTGCGTCCGACGAGAAGCAGATGGGAACGGTTCCTAATTCATCTGCAAACGCTAACGAAGTGCCACGGAAAAGGTGTCGGTGTTCGTTGCTGAAACTTGTAACGAGCAGTTGAGATCGGCCATCACGTAGCTGTATGATACTCCCAGCCACACAAACACCTTGAGTCAGCAGGTGTTCAAAATTACTTGCTGCAATCGCTTTACCATTTCGCAATGCACAGCCTGTGACGTCGACTATAACACTGGCTCTTGGGGGAAGCGTTATACTTTCAGTAGAAACACGAAGAACGTCGGTACGTTGTTGGTCGCCCTGCTTGTCGATTTCTCGGTCGGCTGAAAAGGTGATGTGATTCTCTTGAAGATCAATGACAGCTCCATACTCCTGCAGGAAGTCAACACGAAGAATAACGTCGCGTGAACATTCACGGAGCACAAGAAAACTTGCTACAAAAGTACATCCACAGACCTGAACTCTACTCATGCAGGTTCCAAGCGGAGAGACGGTGTGGCCACCAGAAGTTTGAATCACGGAGCCATGCCAGGGCGTGATTACCTTCTTTAGTAGTCTGGTCAAATTCCCGCTTCGTATCGAACAGTCAGCCCCGGTATCAACTAAAACATCTACTGCATAGCCGTCCATCAGCACCGGTATATACAGATAAAGCCGCACATATCACTCAGTTGAATCTACACCCTTTACTGTTAGCGTCTATCAGAGGTCTTCAGCACGTCGACTGCCAGCGACCTCGCCTCCAAGGGTCGCTTGCGTTAGTTATCCCAGCGGGGACTTGGGGACATTGCGCCAGCATGGCGCTGTGGCGAAGATGAAAAGCGCTTCGGTGACGGTGAGCGCGGCTGCCGTCCAAAAGGCGGTGGCAAGCGCTGTTGAGCCAGGTAGTCCTCAATGTCCTGGTGTCGCTGGCCATACGGAGGAGGCGCTGAATATACTGAAAAGCCACGCAGCCCGAGGCGCCGGTATGGACACTGGCGTTACAAATGGTCCGCTTCACCGCAGTGGAAGCACAGAGGTCGGCGATCAGGAGTGCGCCAAACATCAGATTTCCGAGGCGAAGCGTGTCTGTCGTCAAGGTAGTGTGCTCGTTGTTCCACAAGATGCACAGGGCTGGCGTAAACAAGGGGTGGGGGCGTGTGTGTGTTCTCGTAGTACCAGAGAAGCTGCGCCGACTAAAGTGAAACCGTAGGAGGCGCCTGAACAAACAGCGGGGAAGAGGAAGCTGGGCGCTTCAAGGCTTCCGCATAGGTCGCATGGTGGTAGCCAGCCGGGGCGGGTGTGGTGTTATCCAGACTCACAGGGTCACGAAGGGCATGATGCAGCTCGTCCTTGACGATGCTTGCAATGGAACTCACCGTAGGTAGCGGTGGTGTGGCAGTCTTTTGCAGCTCCTTGCGTAGTATAGAGTGGATAAGGTCACGCAGACACTCGGTGTTGCTCCCAATAGTCGCGAGAACTTGAGCAGTGGACGTGTTCCCTTGCCGCTCATACAGGGTGGATTGATGCAGAAGCATCTTTTCCATCGTGACGGCTTCGGACAAAACCTCGGCGACCATGTTCGGAGGACTCCGTACAAGGCCATCGAAAAGCTGCTCCTTAACTCTCCGCATCAGGTGACGCAACTTCTTGTCTTCTGTCATACTGGGATCAGTCCGTCGGAACAGGCGTGTCATATCTTCCACATAGGTCATGACAGTTTCATTTGGCATCTGGATGTGGGCCTGGATCGCTCGCTCCGCTCGTTCGTGGCAATCAGCGCTTCTGTAAGTATCCAACAACCAGCGGCGGTATTCGGGCCGCGATGTCATCTGTTCCTAGTGATTCATGTACCAGGTACGTGCTCCATCCTCCAAATAGAAGTACACACGCCGTATTTTGGCCGCGTCGTTCCAGTCGTTCAAAGCAGCCACGCGCTCGAAGTCGACCAACCAGTCCTCGAGGTCTTCGAGCTCGGTGTCCTGAAACGGTGTCGGAACCTGTGCACTTTCGAGGGTGTACCGAGTCACCGGGGTTTTCCGTACCTTTTAAAGTGGTTTGAACGGACGTGCTCATCATACTGGTGTGAACTGTAGGGTCAGCTTCAGGTGGCAATCCCCTGATCCTGCGACTTGTCCGATGAACGGGAGTGTTGACTCGCACTGGGCTTGTGGCGCAGCTTCAAGGAGGGATCTGAAACATCCATGAGGGGCTACCCGAAACCTCCACCAATTGTCACGTCACTCCAGGGGGTGTCGACAAGGTTTAATGACGTCTGAGCAACAGGGCTCTAACCAAGCGCGTCGGTTGGGCTTGCTTGCTTGCTTGCTTGTTCCTTTCTTTTGTGGCTCTCACCCACTAAGGGGGATTGACCAAGAAGCCGGTGGTTAATGCATGTCAATACCTATAGATTTTCTAGACTAGGGGAAAATGATTACTGCGTTTTGACTTTGAAATTATTTCGGCGCAATGTAAAAAAAAGGAAAAAAGGGGGGGAATAGAAATAATAGAATTTGTTGAATATCTGAAGTAGAATTGTTATATGAAATTCTCCTGAAAGTTGAATCATTGCAGTGTATCAGCTAAATAATAAGTGGTAGTGTGGCTAGTAAGATTCGAGAGCTGATCACTGTCTCAGCAAGGCAATCTTCTTGTGTTATATATGAATTCGCAGAGAGCCCCGCAGATGTTCCTGTCGCTGTGTCCTGATGATGTGGCCCCAAAAGACAAAATATTGGGAGTTTTAAGTGATATTCCTAGTTTTCTGATTAAAATTTTGAAGCAGTTTTTTTCTTTCATTTTTGAAGCGGTGACATGTGATAAGAAAATGGTCGATATTTTCAGGTTCGTTACAGCTTGAGCACAGAGGGGATGGCACCAGACCAGACCTGTTTAAGTAGAAATTAAGAGGGGGTACACGGCAACGTAATTTTGTTATCAATTGGCCTTCCAATTTACGCGTGGGACACCATTTATTATTCCATGTGAAGTGCAGGTGCGAGAAATCTGGATTCGGTATCATGATTTTTGATGACTCTTCAAGAAGAGAAAGTTTTCTAAACCTTGCTGCTGTTACATAAGCTGTCGGAGGCATGATTGGCACAATCGGAAGATCAAGAGATGTTCGCGCAAGTGTGCCAGCCATCTCGTTTATAATTTTACTACGATGGCCTGGCAGCCATATCATTCGCACTAGACGAATGTTTGCTGGGATTAATGATTTAAAAGTTTCTAGTGCTGCTGATGTCGACGACGATGATAAGAATGAACACAGGGAATAGGAGTCAGACACTATCACAGCTGTCAAATGAGTCACAGGAAGTTTACGAATAGCTAGTATAACGGCCATTAATTCCGCTTCAAATATTGGTGTATAATCTGGGAGGTGTAATGAAAATGACCAGAATAATCAGAGAGAAAAAATACCCAAGCCTGCCTTCTCGCCACTCATAGATGCATCCGTTGCAATTACTATATTAGTACCCAATTGAGACAGGTGTTGTTCTAATAAACTAATCAAATATTTAGAGGGCAAGTGTTTAGCGTTCATGGGGAAGATATCGTCAAATTTTATTTGCACTTGGCCGATTGGTTTGACAGATGGTGTTATCTCGAATATATTAACATTTAAAGCATCTAGAAGTGTTTGAACAAATAGCACTTCGGGTTTATATACACAGGACCAATGCTCATTGAAAAAGACGCCAGGCTCGTCAAAGAAGACAAACTGTTGCCTTCTTAAAGTGGAGTCAGAAAATTTTAAATAGGTTTTTACTGTTAAAATACGTAATTTGCAAGCAAGGGTGGGTATCCGAGCTTCTTGATACAAAACATTGTTAGCTGTGAATTTTGGCACACCTAAACAACTACGTAGAGCTTCCCGCTCTAAGAGATTGAGGGGGTTTATTTTGTATGCTGGTCCACCAGAGAATAGTACACATCCGAATTCAAGAATCGGATGAACGTAAATGCGACAAATCATGATCAGCGTATCTCTGCGAAGACCGGAACGGAGGCGGCCAACCTACCTATCATTCCAACAGCGCGTGTAGCCTTAATTTAATATATTCAATGTGGTCACGCCAGCTCAGTTTTTGATCGTACAGTACACCCAGATATTTATTACTATTACCCTGGGGTATTGTTTCTTGATGGTACTGAAGAGAAATAGTAACTGGTGCGTCCAAAGGAAAAACTATTATAGCACTTGTAGTTACGTTCAGGTTCATATGAATTTTCTGAAACGAGGTTTCCAATGTTGCCAAATAACACTGTAAAGTCGAATGTAGTAAATAAATATCGTTGTCAGATGCAAAGAACGCGATATCATCTGCATACACATATGCTTGTACCTTATCACTCAGTGGTATTGAACTTAACAAAATGTTAAATATCACAGGCGATAGAACAGAGCCTTGAGGAACACCTCTCGTTTGGCTATACTTCGGCGTGGAAACACCTTGTCCGAAGCAATAAAATTTTCTGTCTTTTAAAAATTCGTATATCCAATTTGTTATGTACTGCGGCAACGTAAGCTCTTTTAGGACATTGATAAGAATAGGATGTTCAACACTGTCACATGCCTTGGCTAAGTCAAGGGTTACTAGGGCCGCATATTGTCGTCTGTGCCGAGCAAGCTTTAGACAAGCCGCTAAATCAAGATGCGCCCACCATATAGAGTAAACTGGTCTAACCTGGTAAACGAAAAACATTCGAAGGCAGTGCATTCCATTCGCTAATGGTTCTCGGAAAGAAGGGATGTTTGAAAAGGTTAGTACGTGCAAAGTAAGGTGTCAGATAATGATTGTGAGCATGCCTGGTTTTCCTGGAAGAAGAGGGAGAGATATATTTACTGGGATCAATATTAAACTGATGATTACGAAGCAGAAAAAAAAACTTGAGTCTGGCGATAGTTCTACGCTGTTTCAAGAGCGGAATGTCGTTTGTAGCCATATGTGATGAAGGTGAATCAAGATTGTGATAGGCATTGTAGATGAATCTTACCGCTTTCCTCTGGACCATTTCAAGTTTATAAACATCCTTTTTAAAATACGAGTCCCAGGCTACGCATGCGTACTCTAGACGGGGTCGAATAAATGTATTGTATGCAAGAAGTTTGATCTGAGTTGGCACGTTTTTTAGTTTGTGTCTAAGAAACCCCAGTTTTCTAGAGGCGGAGGAACAAGCGTCGTCAATGTGGTTACACCACGACAGTCGACTGGTAATATCGACTCCCAAGTACTTAAAATTGCTCACTTCGATCAACAGATTATTATTTAAGGCGTAGCGTGATGCAAAAGGGGTAATTTTATTTGAGATACGCATATAGACCGATTTACTAATGTTTAACTCCATCGACCAGGTATGGCACCAATCGGAGAGAGAATTTAGGTTGTTCAGCAAGCACTCTTGGTCCCTTTTACTTTTAATTGGCTGGTAAAGAATGCAGTCTTCTGCAAAAAGCTTTAGGCTTATGGCGGAGGTGTCAACTGATGAAACGATGGCATTGATAAAGATGAGAAACAAGACAGGGCCAAGGACACTGCCTTGTGGAACTCCCGAGGTTACAGGTAGAACCCCAGAGCAGCAGCCCTCGACCTGGACAAACTGTTTGCGGCTGGTAAGGTAGGAGCGGATCCAATTGATTACAGTATTGGATAGGCCAATGTTTGAAAGTTTGGTGAATAATTTACTAAGGCAAACACAGTAGAAAGCTTTTCTAAAATCTAAGAAGATGGCGTCTATTTGGTCGCCCTTATCAAGTGCCATTGCAAAGTCGTGAATTGTCGTGACAAGTTGAGTGGTACTCGAGAGGCTCTTCCTAAAATCATGCTTGAAAGAAGTCAAAATACTGTTTTCTTCAAGAAATGACATTATGTAATGCGTGATGATATGCTCAAGAAGTTTACAAGGACCGGAAGTTAATGATATTGACCGGTAGTTTTCAACATTTAGGCGATCACCTTTTTTAATTACAGGAATAACACGTGCCTTTCGCCAATCATCGGGAAGAATTGAATTATGAAACGAGAGACGAAAAATATGGGTGAAGACATGTGCGATAGGTTCGGCGTAACGTTGCAAAAATGCATTAGGTATGCCATCGGGCCCATCGGAAGATTTAGTCTTAACATTCAGTAACAGTGAAAGGACACCTTCGACAGTTATGAAATCGGCACATATAGTAGACAGAGAAATAATGTTTGTGTCAGCATGATCTCCCTGAGTGAATACTGAGTGAAAATACTGATTGAATTGGTTTGCAATTTTGACTGGATCGTTAACAATACAGCCATTTACTGATATCTCGGTCGGCGTTTTGTGCGCATCGCTCAAGTACCGCCAGAATCTATCCGTGTTAGTTTTCAAAAAGTAAGGAGCGAGTGGTTGAAGTATCTTGCCTTAGCCTAGCTTAGCCGAGTTGCAAACTGGGCCTTCAACGAGATAAGTCAGCAGGGTATTTTTTTTCTTTTTTCTAGCTCGTTTTAGCTTGCGGTGCAAATGTATGATATCTCTAGTAATCCATGGGTTATTTCGGTTTTTCCTAACCCGTTTGCTTGGCACAAACTTATCAGTGCAGTAATGTATCGCAGTTTTTATTTCGTTCCAGGCGATCGACACATCATCAGAAAGATTATCACATAAGAACCACAGATAATCCAAAATGGCCTGGTCATCCGCCTTCGAGTAATTTTAATGACATGTCTGGTCTCTTGTCCATGTGCTTTGTTTTCACCAATACTGAAGGAGAAAAATACTGCTTTATGGTCGGAAATGCCATCTTTAATAGAGACCGTGTATTTGCATACATCAGAATTTAAAAAGACTAGGTCGAGTGTAGAACGGGTGTTTCCAGCCTCTCTGGTGCACTCATTAACAATCTGCACAAGATCGCACATCAAGGCAATGTCAGCGAGAGGGTTTAACATCGTTACATCAGAGCCAGAGCATGGAACGCGCCAGTCAACATTGGGCAAGTTAAAATCACCCGCAAGAATCAGACGATCATTTTTAAACGTGCACATGTGGTCATATAGTCTAGACAGATATTCGTGTGTTGAAGAGGGTGGTCTGTAGATGGCACATACGTTGAAGTAATGGCCCCAGCAGCTTACCTTAAGGAATAAACTTTCGTGCTCATGAATTTGTTGAAGGGGCCGAGCACTAATACAATCTTTGAGAACTATTGCTACACCACCACCTCTTGTTGGCCGGTTACGCCTGAAGATTTGATATCTCGGAGGAATTAGTACTGAATCATTTATACCTTCGTGCAGCCAGGTTTCTGTGATTATTGTAATGTGAGGGTCGTAGGTGAGTAGAAGATACTTGAGCTTGTCAACATTATTTGACAGGCTTTTGCACGTATACGTTAAGCACTCTCAAACTTTTGGACACACACTGTCGAGCGGGTCAATCAGAACCTGTAGCTTGCGGATTAAGGGCTACACGCACATTTTTGGCTTCATCCCAGCCAAAATATTTGCCATCAATTTTGATCTTGTCATGAATCAAAGTAACCCGTTTCCTGCTGTCGCGTTCAGCTTTCGCACTTTCCCAAAGCAGGCGGCGCTTGCGCAGCGTGCACTGGCTATAATCATTTTGTACATAAATATTGAAGCCCTTCAATTTATTTGAATTCTTTAAGACTTCTTGTTTCTTCTGATAATCTTGAAAGTAAGCTATGACAGGCCTACGACTAACTTGGTGGCCAAGACGGTGAATGCGGGCTATTGACTTGCATTTCACTCCCAATGTATTCTCGAATATATCGGTTACAACAGCAGTTCAAAGACAGGTGTCATTTTCATTTGTGTTTTCGAGAACACCATGAATGATAAGGTTTGCCCGACGGCTTCGCTCTTCGAGATCAGTCAACTTGGAGCTCTGCCATGACAGCACAGTTTTAAAAGAAGCTGCAGTGGATTCAAGAGCTGCAACTTCCGGTGATTTACCTTTAAATTCCTGTAGTTTGGCTTCAATTGCTTGAAATCGCAAGTCCATGTTGCACATTATTTGTTCGTTCATCGATTTTAATAGCAGTATTTCAGCCTTCATATCTGCTTGGTCCTGAAGAATACTGTGTAATAAATCAGCGTTCGTGGGTCCTGGGTTTGTCTCAACGTCACCACAGCGTAACATTTTGCATGCACAATAGCACTCATATGCAATATGAGTGCTTGAGCATGGCACAACTACTAACATGACTTCATCACTAGTTCTTATGTTGGAAGCAGAGTAGCTAACCTGTACAACGAAGAAGAACTTTGTGGTCAGCAACATGGTCGCTGTTGTCTCGCCGTGCCCACTGTCGAGGAAATGCTGCAGTTGACGCTTTATAGCCTCGGTCGCTGATGTCACGGACATGCGCAACTGTCGCTGCGTCGGAGCGTCCATACAGAAGGACAGTATCGGCGTCCGCACATGTAGATTTGCCACGGAAAGGTAGATGATGTCCACCGGCGGCGCGCACGTCTCATTCGTGCTCGGTAATCCTGTGACCGTCAGCAGCGAAACCTGTACAACGAAGAAGAACTTCGTGGTCAGCAACATGGTCGCTGTCGTCTCACCGTGCCCACTCAAATCAACACTGTTGATATTTCAATGCTAGATTACCTTATCCTATTATTTCAACTGTGTAGCTTTACTTTTTTGTTCTTGAAACTGTGTCTAGAAGTTTGTTCGCTTTTTTTCTAGATATGTATAACTAAGCATCCTATTTATTATGACTTGTTTTTCAGTAGCTTTGTGTATTCTAACTAGCTGTATAACTTGTTCGCTTTTTTCGCTATGCTCCCTTTTTGTGCCCCTCCTGCTTGGTCTACGAACTGCAGTATGTAATAAATAAATAAATAAAGATAAAAAAATCCAATCTGGCACGCACTGAGTATCACATTATCTGTTATGAACTTCGTAACTCTAATGTAAAGTATTCTTTCTATTAACTTAACTACGTGTGATGTTATCTATCTGCATTCGTAGTCCCTGTTTTTTAAGAAGCGGTATTATTTTTGCAAGTCTCCAGTCGGGAGGTATCCAACTATGTTCAAGTGAATAGTTGACAACGTTAAGGAGGTCTTCAGGAGAGACGTCGAATAATATTTTTAACATTTCTGAATTGACGCCATCTGGTCCAGGACCTGTGTTCGGCAGAATACGAACGACGTGCGCAAGTTCATCCCTACTCACTTCAATAAAATCATTTCCGAATGACGGTTTTGCACACTTTATTTTGATTTGTGATGTAAATCTCTTCTCCAATCCTATTGCAATTTCAGTTCATGTATCTTCCAACTCAGTTGGAGAAAAAATAACTGAGTCAATATTTACGTCTGCTGTAATAGCTCCACGATTACGCAGAAATCTGAATAGAGCTTTCGTGTTGCCACACTTCGATAGATAGCTGTACCGTTTTTCTTCAAAATCGTCTTTCGCTAATGAAACTGTTCTCCTAAAGGTACCTTTAGCAAATAAATAATTTCTCCAATTAGTCGGACACTGGTTGGTGAGGAGTTTTTTCTATGCAGCGTTGCGGCGTCTATAATCTCTGGCGCAATCCGCATTCCACCAGGAAGATATGAATTTTCCCTTCGTTGAAGATATAGTGAACTGTGATTTTTTTATTGTACACTTTAGATTCGAACAAAGGCTCATAGCTTTCATATTTGCTTCCATATTGGGCAAGGAAGACAGAGTTGACTGCAAGTTTTTTTTTTAAATATAGAGTAGTTTACAAAACTTTGCACCTGGAGATCTACCGTCACTAAAGGAATGCTGACTTCAAATACCAGGGGGCAGTGATCACTACTCGTAGCAGTAACAAGAACAGTCCAAGGCGATATTGTCACACTAGAGCTAGCAAATGTCAAATATAAGACGGACCTCGAATTACATCGAACGAATGTTGGAACTCTGGAGTTCCAACAAATAAGGTTATTCCGATTAGTCCAGTCCCACAACCGTTTTCCTTATGAATTAGTGTGGAATCCCCATGAAACGTGATAGGAATTGAAGTCTCCCGCAAATAGTATACTGTTTCTGCAAAAACTCACAGTCACGTCAAGGGCTCTTTCATCTTGTATTCCAGCCGGAAAGTAGTTGTTGACTATAGATAGTGGCGCGCATCCGGGAAAGTGAATTTCCAGAACCAATACTTTATAATCGTGTGATACTTGTTGGTAAACTAAGTGTGCTTTATGACAAATTTTGGATGAATTGAAAAACATTAATCCTCCACCACGTGAGTCTCGGTCCAGTCGAAAGCACTGATAGTTTTTAGATAGAAGTTTTGATCTGCAGACAGCCAAGTTTTTTCTAAAATTATGACGTCTGGAGATTGTTGAGAAATTAGGTATATTAAGTCAGTAGTTGCAGAGATAATTGAACGGCAGTTCTACTGAAGTACTCTAAGGCACCCTATGATGATAAGCAAGCAGTAGCAACTGCTTGATCTAAGATACTATCTTTTAAGAAGTCCGCTTTAGTCCTAGGTTCCTTCACACTCCTTTGTTTTTGGATGAGAAGAATTAATAAGCTTGCTAGTGGGTGATCTGGTGCGTTACAAAAGGCGAGCATCCGTATATACATCCCGATTACTCATTGATTCTGAATCAGATGTACCTTCTTGCTCAGTTGTGTTAGATCTGGAAGGCATTGCCTCATTATCGACAGAGACATCTGACTGATGTTCGGCAGGTTTATTAATTTAGGCACTACGAGGTTGGATACGCTTATTTATTCGATCAGATGCGCCCGACATCTGTGAATCCATAATATTATTGAGTGAGCCGGACAGATTGAATAAAAATTTTTCTAATGCTCATTCTACGGCCTTGTCTACCATAGCAGAAATGGACTGAGAAAGTGATGTATCCATAGAAATAGGTGGACGAGCTGCTATGCCGGCATAACCCTGACTCCTGTTTTGAATTTCTGCAATTGCTTCTCTACGAGAGCATCGTCTCCTTTCAATGATTTCAATCACCTGAAGTTCCTTTGATCTTGCAGGGCAGTTAGAATCGTCTGCAGCGTTATTTGCCTTGCACAAACAGCATGTCTTATTGTCTGATTGACACTCAGCAGTACTATGACCAGCCCCGTATATGGCCCCGCATATGTGGCATCGAGTCTCCAATCGACAATTTTTAGTACTGTGCCCAAAGCGCCAACATTTAGCACATTGCAGCGGACGAGGAGCCAAAGCTTCGACCTTACAGACAAGCGGTCATGCCTTAATATCCGAAGGGTGATCTGTTCCAGCGAACGTGACAATTACCGTTTCAGTGGGAACTTTCTGTTGGTTTTCCTGTTTGGTACAGCGGTAAACAGAAATAACACCTGCTGGGGAAAAGATGTCCAAGACTTCTGCTGGGCTTAGACATGCGTCTAGCCCCAAACCAATCCTTTGCAGCAAGCTCGATGAGGTGGGATAAAAGAGCTCACCGGATGTGATGCAAAAGTAGTGCACTTCAGAAGGTCTTGGATGCAAGCCTTGTCTGGTGAGCAGCATAGTATCCCCCCGCGTCAAAACTGACGAACCTCTGTTATCAGTAGAGAGTGGGGAGTGATCGCACGAAGATCCGTTTGGATTGTCTTGGGATTTTTATTCGGATGAACCAACCGGTGGTCGGCGCCAAAGCGACAGGAACGCTACGGGTTCCATTGCGGAGAAACAACTCCAGGGGAAGATCTTGAGGGGGAACAGAGGTTGACCAGAGGGCAGGTCTCTGGCCCGGAGAAGAAACAGACATGAAATAAGAAATTACACTTATCGATGCACTAAAACAGTTGCGGAACAAGAGGTAGATCTAATAAAATAAAAGTAACCGCCGGCTACTTGACCGCAACCCTGAGGATGGAACAAGGAACGCAGGCGCAGGCACGAACGCAGCCCCCCCCCCCGCTCTGGCTTGTTTGCCAGAGCGGGGGGCCCACGCGCACTTCATCTCTGTCGTGTGTGCTTTCACCTTGGCATACGACCCACTACTAGAAGTAGGTGGCAATATGCTACTCACACTCTCACAGCAGCAGAGGAAAACATCACCATCACTGAGCAGGAGAGTCTCGCTGTTGTCTGGGCCATACAGAAGTTTTGACCATATCTTCACGGGCGTCACTTTACCGTTGCCATTGACCACCACGCTTTGTGCTGGTTGTCGACATTGAAGAATTTGTCTGGACGTCTCAGTCGCTGGATAATTCGTCTCCAAGAATACGAGTTGGATATTACCCACAAATCCGGCAGGAAACACGACGATGCTGATGCCCTTAGCCGCGGTCATTTACCATCCTCATGAGGCGCTCCTGGCCTGTCACCAACTGTGAGTTAACCCATCAAAGCGTCTTCGTCAGTTCATTTACTTGCCGCTGTCGACCTTCTGCCTTAGACAACAAGACATTTACATGGCAACAACGCAGAGACACCTACTGTCGCGCTATAATGCAGTGCCTTCAAGGCTACTCTCGTCCTCCCAACGCCCGCGCCCTTAGACAGCTGAGGAACTTCAAGACTGAAAACTCAATCCTTTACCGCTTTGTCTTCCAACCCGAAGGACAACGCTAGGTTCCTGTCACTCCTCGTTGCCTAAGGGCGAGGATTTCGGAGGTGTTTCACAATGACCCCAAGGCTAGTCATCTGTTTTAAAAAATTAATGAACGCATCCGCAGTCTTTTTGCATGACCTGGGCTTTCCACCTGCATAGCGCGATATGTTGCATCAAGCTCGCTCTGCCAACGCCACAAGCGACCCACTTCCTCCCCAGCCGGTGTCCTACCACCTCTCTCGTGTCCTGGCGTTCCCTTCGATGTCATCGGCATTGACCTCTACAGACCTATATCAATATAAGCTAGCGGCCAGCGCTAGATTGTTACAGCAATTGACCACTTGACAAGGGACGCCAAAAGAGCTGTACTTCTTTCAGGATCAGCAGAGCACATTGCCGCATTTTTTCTGGAGGCAATCTTTTTGACACATGGTGCGCCACGCATCCCATTGAGCGACAGCAGCTAGGCGTTGCTCTTAAAACAACTTGAACACGTCCTCCACGCATGTAATACAGTTTATAAGACGACTTACAGCTTCCATCCGCAGACTAATGGCCTCAGAGAGCGCTTTCGTTGAACTTTGACTGATATGATATCTACGTATATCAACGCCGACCACACCATCTGGGATACCATCCTGCCATCCGCCACTTTTGCGTACGATGCCGCTACGCAGCGCACTATGGGCTATTCTCCATTCTTTCTCGTCTATGACCGTCAACCAACATCTCCACTGGACATCTTCTTTTTTGACGTCCCTATGAACTCGGTGTCATCATCAAGTAAGCACTTCATCTCTCGCCTGGCCGATTGTCGCCGACGCGCCCGTCTCAATACAGAAGCAAGCCAACAAGAGCGGAAGACTCACTACGATGGTGTTCACCACGCAGTTCACTTTATTACTGAATACGAAGTACTGTTGAGGACGCCAACGCGGGTTCCCGGCCTGTGTGATGTTTCATTTACGTTTCATGGGCCCTTACGCTATAGTCGAGCATACGTCTCTTGATAGCTACCAATTAACCCCTGCTGTCATGCCTTCCGACAGCATTTTCGTGGTACGGAGGTTGTTGACGTGTCGCTCCTAAAACCATTCATGCGACGTACACCACCATCATAAAGAGAAGCCACGTGGGTCACTTCCGCACGAGGTGTAAGCCGAATATTCACAGCATTTGACCTTCATCTACTTCACCTGTATATAATCACCATCACGAAAAACTTTGTCATCGTTCGAAGCATTGATCATATGATTTGCCCTAATAAATGCCGTCGCGACTCAACTCTGTAACTGCATTACAATTTCATCAAAGAGTGTGCACTGGAAGTCAGAAGTAAGGTCACTAGACAAGGCAGGAGACCAAAAAATGCTAAATAGAGACAAGAAATCATAAATCTCTCGAATGCAACCGACAAAAGAGAGCTGGCGGAGCTTTCGAAGGTATTTAATAGACGTAAAGTAGCCGATGTCAGAAGGTATAACATGAAAAAATTGCACAGGCTGTAAAAAGCGACAGAGGCGTAAAAGCTGCAAACGCAGACTTGTGCAGAAGCAAAAATTGGATGTATGCATTAAGGAACAAGGAAGACAATGTTATAACTAATATGCATACGATGGTGGAGGTGGCGGAGGAGTTCTACAGAAGCAGAAAAAACCAGGATGATATTGTGAGAAACAATAATAGTCCAGAAAAATTTGACATCTTACCAGTAATGATAGCTGAAATAAAAAAAACCCTTGAAGATTGCAATGAGGCAAAGCCACTGGTTAGGATAAAGCAACAACATACCTCCTGAAATATTGTAGAAGAACTGAGTAATAAAAACTGGCCATCTTATATACGAAGTGTCTTTTAAAGAGAAGGGTACCGAAGTCTTAGAAGAATACCCACGTCCCCTATTTTATACAAATATAGACGTCAAAAATTTGAAAAATTATAGACCGATCAGCATACTGTCCGTTCTATACAGACTATTTGCAAAAAATAGCCTATATAACTAAGGCGACATTAGAGTTCAACCAACCAAAACACCAAGCCGGATTTCGTACAGGCTACTACATAATCGACCATATTCATACTATCAATCAGGTATAACAGAAAGCGCTCAACACCACCAACCCGTATACATTGCCTTCATAGATTACGAGATGGCGTTCAACTGAATTGAGACATCAGCAGTAATGAAGGCACTACAGAATCAGGGCATAGAAGAACCCTACATAAACATACCGGGAGAAATGTACAGTGGAGCACAGCCACCATAGTTTTCCATGAAACAGCTACAGAATCCCAATTACGAAGTGTGGAATGCAGGGAGACACGATCTCTTCAGTGCTAATCACCACGTGCTCACTGCAGGTTTTCAAGACCGTAGATTAAAAAGAGTTAGAGATAAGAGTTAATGGAGAGTATCTTAGTAACGTGGTATACATTGATGGCACTGCCTTTATGAATAACTCTGGGGACCAATTACATCTCAAGAATACAGAAGTGCACACGGAAAACAGAAAAGTAGGTCTAAAAATAATTATGCATAAAAGTAGAGTAAGGTGAAACAAACAGTATCGGCAGAAAACAGCACTTTGCAATAGGTGGAGAGAGGCTGGAATTTGTAAAGAATTATGTTTACTTAGGACAGGGAGCAACCGAAGAGCCGACATGAAAGTGAAATAACTAGAAGAATAAGAAAGGGGTGGATCGAATGCGACAAGCATTTTCAAATCACGAATGATAATCTGCCAATAACAGTCAAGAAGAAGGTATAAAACAGCTGCATTTTGCCAGTACTTTCCTGCAGAGCAGAAATTTGGAGGCTTACAAAGAGGGTTCAGCTTAAGTTAGGACGACACAGCGAGCGGTGGGAAGGAAAATAATAGGTGTATCCTTAAGAGACAAGAGAGGAGAGTGGATAAGAAAAACCGTGGTTAGGGATATCACATTTGAAATCACGAAATGGACATTGGCCGGGCACATAGCATGTAGGCATGATAACCACTGGTCATTAAGTGTAACTGGCTCAAATTCCAGAGAAAGCAAACGCAAGAAGTGGTTACAGAAAGTTAGGTGGGCCGATGAGATTAAAAAAATTGCCCGCAGCTTCCTTCGGGGGAACACTGAGGAGGATGCGGAGCATATAATTGGTTAACGGAGTGTTAAAGTGCGACTTACTTGGGTCGATGGCTAAATTGGTTAACGTGGTTGTGAAATGGGGTGTTAAATGAGTGAACACGTACGGCACGTATGCGAAAGGGCGGTGTTTTATTTATTGCGACGAACTTTGAGGACGATGGCTTTGTGGTCGGTAAAGTAAAGAGTGAGTACAAACCAACGGACGAGCGGCAACTGAGCGAGCGAGCGCCGACCTTGAGTATATATACAGCGCGATGGCGCATGCGCTGTCAGCTGTCGAATGTTCTCGAAGGAGAAGCGCGCGCGCGGCACAGATGGCGACGGCGCGACGGCGCATGCGCTGTCAGCTGTCGAATGTTCTCGAAGGAGAAGCGCGCGCGGCACAGATGGTGGGCGACGGCGCGACGGCGCATGCGCGCGCGTCAGCTGTCGAATGTTCGAGAAGCGGTGCGGACGGCGCACTACAAGGCGCGAGTATAAGATGCTTCCGCATCTAAAAGTCTGCATGTATAACGTGGCAGCGGAAACCACAAGACGGGGTTCATTGGCGGATCATAACACAGGCCTTTGCCCTGCAGTGGCGTAGCCAGGCAGATAATAATGATGATTATTATGATGAGCGATTACTGAATTTTTATGTTTCTTCTTAACAGATTAGAAAGACATTTGGAGTTCGATGTTAGTACAAACAATTCTAAGAAGCAACTTAAAAGCGTATTGTTAAAACACACGCTCACTATCAAAATGTCCAGTTAAAAGACATATTTCATACTACTTTGTTCATAAAGAGGCATTTTTGTTTCGGTGGAATGAACTGTCATACATTTGTTTATATGTGCTTGCGTCTTTATTTCTTGTTTATTTTTATTTTGCACAAAAATATTCTATGTATTGAAATGTACTACTAGGCGAGTTATTGTTATACATTTTTTAGTTCTGTACAAATGAACTTTTTTTAGTTTGGGCACTACGTACTGTGAATTGTGTGTTTATTTGGGCGTTGTATTCTACATTGAAGCAATAAACTGTACGCTACGAGCATTACCCTATGTATTTGTTTACTTTTTTGTGAAACTGGTTCAGAGGCCTTTCGTCAGGTATTGAAATACCTTTAGCTTTTGTGCCATTCTTGGTGTAATTCAAGAAAAGTAATGCAGCTGAACCTGAATCTGTAGTGAATCAGCAATCAAAAGTGGTAGACTAGTGACTGAAGTTAAGATGGCCTCTGCCACTTCTCTCAGCAAGTGATTACGAAACTGTAACGGAGTTCGCATATATTCAATGTCGAGCTAGTTGGTTTGACTTCATCTTCGGTTTATGCGGGTCTAGGAAAGCTCCTGGCCTGTGCTTTCTAATAATTTGTTCTAGTACTAGGTGCGTTGCATCACCCAAAGGTGGTAGACAACCATAGGTCTACTTTGGGTCGCCCCTTGCCATGCGGCCCAGTCATTTTGCAGACTGTCTTAGATGTATTCGAAAACAATTGTGGTGGTTTTTGGATTAAATGCAGTGGACATCATATGCAGAAAGGTATTGGGGTCACTTGGGAGGCTTTTTAAATATTAGGAACGTTGTTTTTGTTGTACGTGAGAAAACAGGTCTTATGATTCATAAGAAATGCGATGTGAGTTTGTACTTGGTATATGTTGTGTGCGTACGTATTGGGATGCAAAAAAAGATTCTGAAGATTGTACGTGCTGAGGGGCTGCGGCAAGCCAAATTCCTCAGTGCTAACCTTGGCGAGCAGTTTCACTGCACCAACGAACCTAGAGTATGTCGTCACAGGTATTTCATTGAAACCATCAAACACCTGTGGCTACAACGGACGTGGCAGCTCCGGGACCGAATGTCCAGGCAGCGGCGCGTTTCATCGAGTAATAAATGTAGCAATGCCCACGCTCCAGTACGTTTTTCTCTGCCGAATGAAGTTCGTTGGGTCTTAAATCAGTAACCTAAGTTTAACACTAAAAACAATTGGAGAAAACCGGAGCTATACTCTCTGGTGCGGCAGATTTCCAGACGTATACTGGAAGAACAAAGCGTGAAGATGAACTCTGAGGGGCGTTGATGTTCTCAAGCACTGTAGGATTCAGCGCTCAATATGGCCTGAAAATAGCGTTGCACCATGTTTAGGAACATGTTGCTGGGAGAGGTGACGCCCTTGGCACAAAAGGAATGGCTGCGCTAACTGACACACACGTAAAACCTGACCCACACACCTAAGCCCGAACTTTCAGGTTTGATTTCACACATTTCACCTATAAGTACATTCTGCAGAAATCGTTACTAAGCAGGCGTGTTTCAGAAAGGTATCACCGCAAAAAAAAAGCACTTAAAAATCATAAGACATCATGCTGACGCCCCCTCACCTCTGTGTTACGCAAAAATACATAAACGATCATTCACTTACGCACTAAGTTTTCTTCTTCGTTTTGTGGTACGCTTTCCGGGTTTTTCTTGTTCTATTATCGCGAAAGTGGCTCGCGGCTTAATATCTTCACATCTTTCAGCATCGGTTTACACTTCCATTCAGAGCAACGGATGAGCATAGGTGCTCGCTTCCGTTGTTTTTATTGACAAATGATGTTCACGCGTGCGCATGTTCACACATCTTTTGGTCTGTCCTACATAACGTTTCCTCATGACAAAGGTATTTCATATTTATTCCATGACAAAGGTATTTCATATGTGACCTTGTATGCATTTTCCGCACCCTTGCACTCTGTTTTGGCAGCCACACATCTCTCATTGACTTTCGTCTTTTGAGATTACATTTGAGTTCTCTGCCTTCATCTTTTTCGGCATTACCTCGTCAACTGCCAGTTAGAACATATTGCAGGAAACCAGCATCTTTTAAACTAAATCAACAGTTCTGGAAATATTAGCGGAACGTAGTTTGTTCAAGGTTTTTTTCAAGGCCGACATGACATGCCGAGATGCTATGGCCTACCTCAGTGTTCTGGAATGACTGGAATCTAAGGCAACTAACGGCTGTGGCATCGAAAACATGCGGATCACTCAACACCCGCTTGTCTTTATTGCGCAGATCCTCAGCCTTTTGCACGATTCAGTGTCATGGTGCTCGGAACCGCCCATGGCTGCTTGTAGTACGCCTGCCTGAATGGACAGAGTCGGTACGTGCTCCACAATCTTAACTGGATGCCGTGCGAACGACCACAACATCGCTCTACGTCACTGGTCGAGGAACGCTACGCAGCACCACCACCGGCAGCGACACCATACTTACCAGCTATAAAAGGGCTGCCAGCTTACTTCAAGGCCACAGGGCACGGCGGCATCGAAAGCATGCGGATCTCTCAGGACCCGCTTGCCTTCATTCCGCAGGTAAGATGGCATTATGGTAAAGACTTTCGTTCCGATAACCGTTTTCTTTTGATGCTTCCGTGCCCTCGGCTGTGTGATATGTAAATTGTTGTCAACTACTTGGCCAGGAAATTGCTGTTGCTTGAAGGTGACGTCGAGGAAAATCGGAGCCCAGACGCTGCGCAAATTGCTAAACATCCTGCAGGAAGTTCGTCAGACATGAAAAAAATGAAGGAATCTCCTCTTCCAGATATTGAGAGGAAACTGGATTCGATATTCGCTCTTGAATAAAGGGTCACACCATTTCAATAGCAAATTAACTACGCGCAACACACTGATAAAGTACTTGAATTTAAAAAAGACGGCATGGGAAATTATAGCAGACACTCCAATTGGACCGTTTATGGACTTCCAGGAGAAGAAGATGAAACTGGCACCACACTTGAGAGTGTGGTAAATAAAGGCATTTTTCAGGACATTCGTGAGGTTCAGAACAAACAATTGAGCGTGTACACAGACTAGGCAAACGGCGACAAGACTCGACGAAGCCAGCCATTTTTAAGCTTTCAAATTATAGAAGAAATGTGAAATACTAAGAAATGGATGTAAACTGAAGGGTACGGCTTATTGTATTAGTGAAGATTTTCTCAAAACGTTTGCCACATTTGAAGAAATTTGTGGGCTAGTTCGAAACCGAACCGTGACAAAAGAGACAAGCTTCTCCTAGCATTCGATAAACTGTACATAAACAACGTGCCTTACGTCTGTGATCGATTCCAAAGATAAAATTCCTTTACGAAGCAACGGCCACATGTACATGAACCGCTCGAATGCCACGGGCTACACGCAGAAGCAAAGGAAGACTTGAAATTGAGGGGAGACAATGAGGGCTCTTCCACGTTCCTTAAACACATTCATATATCTAGTCAAGTGCCTCAGAGTACCCGAAGTCCTACGAAACCGAACAAAAAACTTGCGAATCCTAAACAAAAACGCACGAAGCACTGTGAACAAAAAATATTCTATTGAGGCCACACTACTCGAATACGACCCGCATACGACCTGTACTCACCAAAACGTAGTTATAAAATGAAATAGGTGATGTGATTTTTCCCCCGAGTTACAGTGTCTTTCGTAAGGACCAGTCAAATAAGGGGGGAGGTGTTGCTGTCCCTGTCAAGCCTTCTAAGCAAGCGATTGTTTTAGTGGATGTCAGTGACTTCGCGTGTTTGTGTATCAAAATAAAATGTTGGGATGAATTTTTTGTGCTATTCGCGTGTTACAGGGCACCAGGCACCGCCCCTGAAGATTTGCTGAAATTGCAACAACATATGACACAATTGCAGAGTAGTTTTTGATATCAGGGATTTCAACTTACCAAATGTTGATTGGGAACTCCTTCAGGCAAGCCGCAAATCGAACAAAAATGCCAACATATATTTTGACATTATGCTTACTCATGACCTAGTTCATGTAGTTAGGCAGCCTACTCGAGAACAAGGTTCGTGTAGCGTTTTTAAGCCGTGATTTTAATGAATATACTGTTTTATTGAAAGTGGCCTTTGTTATCATCATCTTGTAAGTGCTGCTATAGATTAATTGAACTCAGCCGGTCACAAATGCTCTACTACGCGAACCTTAAAAAAATATGCAAGATCTGGTGACGCGCATATTTCCCAGTACATGGAAAGTTGTTACAATGAGTTGATTGAAAAGGAGGGTGATGTTGATGAGCTATGGAACCAATTTAATAGGATGTGTCATTATTGCATAAGATCATTTGTACCAACTAAACCTAAAAGATTGCAAAAAGTGCCCCGTGGATTATGTGTAAATTTATTCATCTAAAACGCAAATTAAAACGACTGAAAAAGAGTAATCCCCAATCAGCTATAATTCAGCAACTGAAAACAAATTTGGCGAGTTTATTGCGTAGTTCAAAAGATTTTACTTTAAAAGAACACTGCCAAACTTTTTGAAAACAACCCTATAAATTTCAGAAACTTCCTGAGTTATAGTAAGAAACAGCTATCACATATATTAGTCAATGGTAAAGCAATTACAGATCTGAACCTTATTTAGGAACATATTAACACAATTTTTCATAGCGTGTTTTCTGATGCAAGTCTTCATACGCATCAGCAAACAATACTTCAGTTTAATGAAGTTGACTTTATCTCTTATTCAAGTGTTCTCGAAATAATTTTGAAGTAGAATACTGAATTATCTTATGGTCAAGACAATATCCCGAATGCTTTCCTTCGCCGTTATGCCAAAAGTATTACTACTTTAGTCGTTGCCCTATTTCGGTATTCACTCTTGAGTGCGAAATTACCCAGTAATTGGAAGAGTGTTCGTGCTGTTTCTGTCTACAAGAAACTCAATCATTCACTTTTCGGAAATTACCATACCGTCTCAATAACATCACCAATTTGTAAAATGTTCGAACATGTGTTATCTTAGCGCATTGTGAAATTTCTCTAGAAAAACTCTGTGCCAACTGAATTTCAGCACGGCTTTAGAAAAGTTTATTCAATGATAACTCAGTCTGAGTGGTTCATTCTTTGCAGAAATTCTGGATAAAAATGGTCAATTGGACGTCATATTCTGTGAATTTAGCGAGCCATTCGACAAAGTTGTTCATCACAAAATATCACGAAACTTAAGGAAATCAATCAACCTGACATATTCATTACCTGTGTACAACACTACTTATCAGATCGTTCCCCGTTTGTTTCAATAGATGGGAGCAATTCGAGCTCTATTCCTATTACATCAGGCGTGCCATAGGGTAGTGTTCTGGGCCACTGTTATTTTTTATTTATGTGAACGACATTGTAAAGATAGTACTACCAGGAACTCAAACTAGATTATTCGCAGATGATTGTGTGCTCTTTGATAAAATTCTAAATTCAAGTTCTAAATTTCAAGAGAAGTTGAACATATCTCTTACTAAGATACTAGTCTGGTGTAAAACTAGTGTGGTGTAATGACAATGGTACGGCACTTAAAGCACAAAAACTTGTTTACCGTTGCATGACTCGTTCCAAAACACCCTTTCATTTTACTGTTAACCTCGGCTCATCCTCACTAGAACAGGCTAAGCACTACAAATATCTAGGCGTGACAATAACTAATGACCTGTCATGAAACACTCAAATGAAAACGTCCGTATGTTGTTCTGCGTTCCGTCAGCTGTGTTTTCTTAAACATAAACCTAGAGATTCTCCTTCTAAAATAAAACTACTTAGTTATTTTACGTACATAGGACCAAAACTCGAATACTCTTGTGTTGTATAAGACCCTTTTACTAAATTCAACACAAAAAAAAGCCGAAGTGGTTCAAAGAAAGGCTGTTGCGTTCGTTTATTCTAAATTCAATCTTACGGACTCGCCGACTGAACTCATGAATGCTAATAACATTGAAACACTTTCAGTACGACGAAAAATAAACCGCATTAACTTTCTATATCTACTAGTTATTCACAAGTTAGCCCTTGACCCGAGTGCATATGCATATCTTCTGTCCACTAGGAATTGCTGCGGCTCTCAACTCTGTTTACTAGTTGTAACTCCGAATTCCAGCGCTGATCACCAGCTGTTGCAGACCGGGGTGTACCCGACACTTCCCCGCCAACATGAGTTGCAGGAACGTCAGGGTTATGTCGAACCCGGTCTCTTGTGATAGCGTGGTGTAACTTCGGGTGGAGGAAACGAACGCTGACAGTATGAGCATACGAAAAACAAACAGGTTTATGGCACTATTTACACTTATTTACAGCGTAGAAAGGTTAGGAGTTTCACAAACCACGAGCGCGGTGGTTGAACCGTTACATGGTTCAGAGCAACGTCCAGCACTTTACAGCGTCGTTATAAACCATGTTCGGCTCCTCCTTTTTAATTGGAACACCAATCACACACACAAGACACCGCCCACAGGGCATCAGTCAGTAAAGCATGGTCCGCCGAATAGTTATTGCACCTCTTGACGCAATGCTCTGAGGAGAGGGGAAACGGGGTTCCTTCCCGGAACAATTTGGCGGTGGGTTGCTTCTTCTGCCTTTTCCCTAAAGGGCAACCAAGGAGTGGATACTTCAATCACGTAGACACGACCTGTGCGGTCGGTCTGCTTCGCCTTTTGGCTAAACAAGCCGGTCAGCAGAAATCGATCGTTGAGATATTGGCTCACGGACCGTCTTCTAATCCATTTGTCGCTCCCCGCTGCTGGACGCTGGTTCCGAGAGCCTCGTGGTTCCAGGTGTGGAAGCGCTAGCGCTGCGCAGCTACGTTTCTCAGCGACAGCACGGCGCCTACTGATGACGGTCATAATTGCTTCCCCCTCGCCAAATGAGTCACGGAGGGAGCAGTCACCTCTGCTGCACGAAGTGGGGACAGAAGGGTTCGTAGTTGAATGCAAGGAACTCGCCTTCGCTTGTCGCATGGCCATTGCCGAAAACTTCGACAGCGACTTTGAAACTCGACCACATGCACAAGCAAGCACTCAGCCCCCTTCGAAGAAACCAAGCCAAAAGAGGGATGACAAACCAAATTTCATTACTAGTTTTAACAAACAGCTCACATTCAGAACTTTCAGGACTCACTCGCACTGAGAAACCAGACGTGCTACTTTACACATTTCAAACAATAAGTTGCATGAAAGAAACTAAAATATCAATTTTGATACATCAAGAACACCCCTATAGTAACTTAGAAAGATCGGCTGAGTGCGTCAGCGTTTCCATTCAATTTGCCCTTATACCTAATGTCAAAATGATGTTCTTGAAGAATCAAGCTCCACCTCAAGAGGCGACTTTTCTTCGATGTCACGTTTTGCAGCCACGAAAGGGGACAATGGTGTGTCTTTTCTTTAAATTGAGCGCTTGACATAACACTACCACTTATGAAGGGTCTACACAATGCAAGTGGAGTCCTTTCCTGAAGAGCAGTACGTCATCTTTCGAAAGCCCAATCTCTGACTCAAGTAGGTCGCATCAAACTCGTAGCCACGGTCGTCCTAACATAGAATGGTACCTTGGCCTTTATTTATCGCATAACAATGAACCGTTAATTCTCGGTCGTAATAGGGTGGTCTCAAAATCATACGACGATCAATACTGCCCTTTTGCTCCCTTTAATCACTGACCACTTTTATCGGTTCTGTCCCGCTGAGAGCGTCGGTCAAGTACGCGACCGCTGAAATAACTCGGAATCCGCGAGCGCTACAATTGTCCTAACGCCTTTCTTTGTCTACGGCCACTAATAACCGTCTAATAGACATTAAGCTCACCAGCCTCCCAAAACCCTAACCTACACTGCAACCTATAGTCTATGGTCGACCTAAACGTTGAGGAAATGCTTCATATACCGCTCATATGATCAATGAATTGATCATTCTTCAAAGAAAAACAATAAAACAGAAAGAACAAATGCTGCCTTCTAGGAGGTTCGTTCGGTTAGAGTAGCCTGCCTATGCAAACGACTCTGAGTAAAACTCACTGGGTTCTCCCGATCACTTCAGTTACTCTTATTTTTGCAGCGTTGCAAAATACAAAGCACTGTCAGCCAAACACCTAATCCCTCACAGTTTTTCTAACTTTCTTACGTTATGGAGTAACACACCGTGTACAACACAGAAATAACCGTGAGTAAAAACACCTGAAAAGCACCTCACAATAAACACGCAGGTTTATGCTGAAACCATGCACTAGATGTCTTTAAATTATCATGGCGCGCAACGACAACTCCACGGTGTCGCGCCAAGCTTAATTCTCTTACGAAACCACTTGGTCTATGTTAATATCTTCCCTCAAATGCTCATTCACTTCAAATCCACATGACAGTGGAGGCATACGGTATAACACTAAACCCTAAAAACACTCGAAAAAAGTAACACTTTATTCAGTTCTCAATGTATTCGTAATAGTGATTAAAGCACATACAGTTCGGTGGTTTTTCTTCTGTACACTTTACATCAAATCTTGTAACCTATACACAATTAAAACGACTCAAATACGGATGTCCAATGATGCACTGATTAACTATACTTAGCACGCACGTGCACCAATTATTCAAACTCACCGCTCACTTTTCTCAACTAGTTTCGCTTGAATCGCAAACGGTGGGTTCGCGGTCCCGGCAAATTCGAGCACGCCAGAGGCTACAAAACGCATAAACGCTAGGCTGTGCCCTGCCGTCACGCCTCATTTTGCAATTCGGTCGGCTTTCTTAAGGAATGTGAAAGGGACGCCAGAAGCAGGGGGAAGCCTGTGCCATTTTCTCGTTGTGTTCTCCCCTGCGTGGTACTTAGCCACTCTGCCCTTTAGACTTTGACCCTTGAGTCAAGGCCGCATTCCCGAAGCTGTCGAGCTCAACCGCGCGCTTCGTTGGTGTGACGTACCTGATTTTTCCCCTCTACGCCTGGCTCGCCGCTTGCACCTCAATGAACGCCACCATTGAGGTTTCCTTGAACGGCCTGAATGCCAACTCTTTCGTCTTTCTCGCGACGGGGTGGGTTTTGTCCTAGGCTTACGCAGTGCCGAATGCTTCTGCTTCTTGCTTTTTCGGCGATGTTTGCTTGCCTCCTTTCTCTCGACGCCATCATCATGTCGCGTCGGGAACTGAGGAGTTGGGAAGCTCGTTGGAGCTTGTTCTACATCCCCCCCCCCCCCCGCTAATGCTTTTTGAAGTCTGCATCACGGCGCACCGTCAGGCTTAATTATCTTTGTGAACGCTGATGAAAGCATTAACTGGGCCCTTTCCGATGGCATCGCTGCACTCCTGAAGCTTCACGTTCTTGCTCTGGTTAGCCACTGCGCTAACCATATCTACACGTGACGTTACGAGACGTCCTCTCGAGGCATAAGGATGTTTTTCAGCTCCTTACTAAGCTTATTAGGCCTGCTGGTACACACCTCATTCTTGCAGGGACCGTCTTTTAATACCGTCTCTACCCTGAGACCCGCCAAGGCTTCGTTCTCTACATGATTTACATTGATGCATTCTACAATAAGCGGGCTATACTCTGGCGCGATCTGTTCCTCTAGCGCTTGATGACGCACCTCAACTTTCGGTGCTTCGCGACGCGCCCCACTTTCATACTCCGGTCTGAGTTTTTCTTTTTGATAACAGAAGTTCCGAATCCTTGGATTAGCTCTGCGTTAACAACTTCGTAGTTTTTCGCGTCCTGCTGACTGAGTCGCGCAACAGTATCCGCTGCCTCGCAGGGCAGAACCATGAGTCGCTTCTGAGACTCGTTGTCTCGCTCACACGACAGTTGCCTGCACTTTCGCTGAAAGAGTCTAAGATACAAGATAATTCATTGTATCCAAGTCTAAGATAGAAGATACTGCGTATGGCTGCATGTACCTAGACATCTCGAACTTAGCCTCATTGTCGAGAAGTACTCTTCACTGGGTCCCAACCAGTTACTCAACTTCATATCTTGTTCAAAAAACTTCATCTTGAGGTCTTGTCTTCCGTCTTCTCCCTATCCTTCCATTTGATATTGTCACGTTACAACGTAACTGTAACCTGCTGATAATGGCACACAAGGATGTCAAACTGATTCGAACAACGGCAGTACGACTATTGTTTTTTTCTGCACGCGCATCTTTGTCCTCTTCTGAACAGCGGCACATACAAGCATGCCAGCTTCTGTGGAAATAATAGTTTCTTGTACTAGTGGCATTACCCCCCTTTCCAAAGGACATCGTCCCGATGTCATAATATTATTGCCAGATGAAAACACGCACGATAAGCAGTACACAATGGGGTGTTCACAATCACTGTATGTCTACTCAAGGGAGTGTGACGAATAGTCAGCGTTGGTAAAATGGTTTCATCCTCGAAACATGGACGACGTGTGGCTGTTGTGAACGGCGGGATTGACGAGCCATGTCCTCGTCAAGAACCTCGTAGTTCAATAAAACTTGTAGCTGGGCGAGTTGGTTCATAATTCAGGGTAAATTGGTGTGCGCAAAAAACAGACAAACGACGGCAGAGAAGAGACAGGGACAAGCGCAGACTTTCAACTAAATTTAATTCTTCGTCAACCTTCATATTTACAGTCGCAGAACATAGTCAAGTGGTCACGAGGACAGAACCTAATAGTTTACAACAGGCCACGCCTGTTGTAAACTATTAGGTTCTATTAGGCAGAGAAGAGACAGGCCACGCCCTGTCTCTTCTCTGCCGTCGTTTGTCTGTTTTTTGCGCACACCAATTTACCCTGAACCTCGTAGTTCACTTCACTGAGACGACGGAGAACTGTATAGGGACCAAAATAGCGGCGTAACATCTTTTCTGACCGGCCCCGTTGTCGAATGGGAGTCCACAACCATACTCGTTCTCCGGGTTGGTAAGAGACATCGCGACGACGAGCGTTGTACCGCAGCGAGTCGATGCATTGTTGCTTATGGATTCGTTCGACTGCAAGCTTACGAGCCGTGTCTGCCAGTCTGATAAATTCGTTCGTCTTGACACTAATCTGGTGTCTGTCTAGTAGAAGCATGGCATCCAGCATTGTAGTGACCTCCATGCCGTGAAGCAACCGAAATGGTGTGAATCCAGTTGTTTCTTGCACAGCGGTGTTGTAAGCGAACGTGACGTAAGGGAGGATGTCATCCCAGTTTTTGTGGTCTTGGTCAACGTACATGGATAGCATGTCGGCGATCGTCTTGTTTGGTCACTCTGTAAGGCCGTTGCTTTGTGGGTGGTATGCAGTAGTTTTTCGATGTGCTGTGCCGCTAAGCTGCATGACGTCTTGTATCATCCGGGCGGTAAAAGCTGTGCCACGATCAGTTATGACAACTGCTGGTGCTCCATGTCAGAGGACGATGTTTTTCATAAAAAAGTGGGCGGTCTCAATGGTGGTGCCACGTTGTAATGCCTTCGTTTCGCAGTAGCGCGTCATGTAATCAGTAGGGACTACGATCCAGCGGTTTCCGTCACGAGACTTGGGAAAAGGTCCAAGTAGATGCATGCCTATTTGTTGGAACGGTTGTGTCGGAGGAGCGATGGGCTTCAAAAAGCCGGCTTGGCGCTGATGTGGTGCTTTACGGTGCTGGCACTCGTGACACGTCTTCACGTAATGCTTCACGTCTCGACTGAGCTTAGGCCAGTAGTGGTGTTGGCGAATCCGGGCCAAGGTACGTGTATATCCCAAGTGGCCTGAGGAAGGCTCATCGTGACAGGCGGACAAGACATCGGCTCGTAACGCTGGCGGGACAACGAGCAGATACTTAGTCGCGTAAGGGTCGAAGTTTCTTTTATAGAGGATATTTCTGTGGACGCAGAACGATAATGACGAGCGGGCGAATGCTGGTGGTGGATGCGGCGTACGGCCTTCGAGATATTCGATAAATTGTCGGAGCTCGGAATCGTTCTTCTGCTGTTCAGCCAAGTCGAATACACTAACCGCGCAGAGAAAACGGCCGTCGAGATCGTGATCACCTGACGTTGTTTTAAGAGGAGCTCGGGAAAGGCAGTCCGCGTCAATATGCTTCCGGCCAGACTTGTACACGACTGTCAAATCGAAGTCCTGGAGGCGTAAGCTCCACCTGGCCAGACGTCCGGAAGGGTCTTTAGGGTTCGCCAACAAGCAGAGCGCGTGATGATCGGTAACAACTCTGAACGGGCGACCATACAGGTACGGTCTGAATTTAGCTATTGCCCAGACAACAGCTAGGCACACCTTTTCAGTTGTTGTGTGATTCGCCTCCGCAGATGATAAAATCCGACTCGCATAAGCAATAGGGCGTTCGACGCCGCCTTGCCACTGGACGAGGACTGCACCAAAGCCGATGTTACTGGCGCCTGTGTGTAGTTCAGTGTCGGCATATTCGTCGTAGTGTCCGAGTAAGGGCTCAGATTGGAGACGCTGCTGGAGCTCGGAGAAAGCGCGTGTTTGCTCAAGGCCCCACACGAAGGGAACGTCGTCTTTTGTCAAACGAGTGAGGGGTTCGGCAATGTTTGCAAAATTCTGCACAAAGCGTCTGTAGTATGCGCAGAGGCCTAAAAATTGACGCACATCACGTTTGTTGGTAGGTGGTGGAAAATCTGCGACAGCCAATGTTTTGTCTGGGTCCGGCCGAATACCGTCAGGGCTAACAAGGTGACCGAGGAACTTTAATTCGTTGTAACCAAAATGACATTTTTCTGGTTTCAGTGATAGGCCTGCCGTGCGAATTGCAGCAAACACAGATCTAAGTCACTGCAAATGCTGCTCAAACGTTTGGGAGAAGACAACGACGTCGTCTAAGTAAACAAGGCATGCTTCCCACTTGAGACCGGAGAGCACTGTATCCATCATTCTCTGGAATGTCGCAGGGGCAGAACACAGACCGAAGAGCAGCACCTTGAATTCGTACAGACCATCAGGCGTTATGAATGCTGTTTTCTCTCGGTCGCGTTCATCAACTTCGATCTGCCAGTAGCCACTGCGTAAATCCATAGAGGAGAAGTATCGGGCGAGTCTGAGGCGGTCTAGTGAGTCGTCGATGCGCGGAAGCGGATAAACGTCTTTCTTTGTGACTTTGTTGAGTTTGCGGTAATCGACGCAAAACCGGAGAGTGTCATCCTTCTTTTTTATTAGTACTACGGGGGACGACCATGAACTGTTCGAGGGTTGGATTACGCCATCTTCGAGCATCTGCTTCACTTGAGAACGTGTAGCCTCTTGTTCCTTTTGTGATACTCGGTAGGCGTGCAGACGTATGGGTCTCTCAGCATGGTTAGTGACAATGCGGTGCTTTACGGTTGGCGTTTGTTTTATCTTGGATGTAGACGCGAAACAGTCGCTAAACATGCGGAGGATACAGCGGATTTGCTCTTTCTGTGCACATGACAGCTTCGGATTGACATAGACTGTATCGGCTACCGTGGTGTCACTTTCAACGGCTGCAGAAATTGGGGCTATCGTCGTACACGCTTCATCGTCAATGGCTTCGAAATGAGCGATAGTTGTTCGCTTGGCCAAATGTTGGTATGCTCCACTAAAATTGGTGACCAACAACTCAGTCATCCCACGTTTAAATTGAATTATGCCGCGGGCAACACAGATTTGCTGAGACAAGAGCACCGAAAGGTTGGCTTCAGCGATACCACGGCTGTCATGGTCTATGTCGCCATGTACTGTAACGAACATACTGGTGCGTGGCGGTAGTGTGACGGTGTCGTCGACAATGCGAAGCGCAGTCTTCTGCGGATTGGTATCTCTAGACTTCGGGCCATAGTCGTCAGCAAACGTTACGAGGCAGTTTCGAAGATTTATAACAGCGCCATGCTCACGAAGGAAATCCATGCCAAGGATAACTTTCCGGGAGCATTCGGGAAGCACAACGAAAGAAGCAACGAACGTCGACTCACAGATTTGCAGCCTTGCGGTGCATCTCCCGATTGGTGTCAAGAGATGACCACCGGCTGTCCGAAGGTTTGGTCCATGCCCCCAAGGAGTCGTGACTTTCCTGAGCTCAGCCACAAGTTCAGCGCTGATAACTGAGTAGTCGGCGCCGGTGTCGACCAGAGCAGTCACTGGATGGTTGTCGACACGAATGGCAATGTCAGCAGAAACGGGTTCATCAGCGATGCGAGGTGTCGGCTGAAAGGAATCGTCGAAGGTCGGTGGAAGGGTCGGAGGAGGCTGTTTTGACGATAGCTTAACAGCGGTCCCACCCCCAGAGGCCACTGATTCTAGTTTCCCCGGCGTGGACTTGGGAACCTAGCGGGGACCTAGCGGACAACAACATCGGCGAAAGTGGAGTATTGATTCGATTGATTCGCGGACGTAGAGCGTCGAGGAGACGGAGAGCGTGATTGGCGTCGCTAAAGATTCGGAGACGGTAGACTTGCCAAGTATTCTGCGATGGCGCGGGGTCGTTCGCCGTCCCTGGGCCGACGAGCGTCTGGCCGAAATCCAGGTAGGCCCATCTGTCTGTACGAGCACTCCCGGTACAAGTGACCTGGCTCGCCGCAGTGGTAGCATAGTGGCCGATTGTCGGAAGCGCGCCACACGCTAGATTTCCGCAAATTAGGTCGCGGATTCTCATAGTGTGGTGGGCCCGAGAAGTACTGCAGCATCTGCAGGCAAGTCGGTCGTTGGTTTTCATAGCGTGGCCCGCCCGAGAAGTGCTGTGGCGTCTGCAGGCTAGTCGGTCGGGGGATATAGCTGGCTGCCGGTGCAGGAGTACGTACAGCTTCCGCATACGTTAGCAGAGGAGCTTCGGTTGGAGGTGGCGCTAATGGTCGTACCAGCTGCCGCACCTCTTCACGGACGACATCTGTCAGAGCAGCCACTTGAGGCTGTGAAGGCACTGCGTGAAGCTTTTGTAGCTCGTCGCGTACAATGCTACGGACTAGCTCAGCAAGGTCTCTCATTCTCGTGACATCGGGTGTTACCAAGGGTGCTGACAGACATGCAAGGTTGTCGGACCGCTCATACTGCGAAGACCGCTGTCTTAGCATTCGCTCCATTGTCGTAGCTTCACGGAGGAATTCTGCCACGGTAGCTGGTGGGTTTCGTACAAATCCTGCAAACAGTTGCTCCTTGACACCCCGCATCAGATTGCGCACCTTTTTGTCATCCGTCATGGCAGAACAGACGAGACATCTCCTCAACGAACATGGCCACGCTTTCGTTGGGTCGTTGATTGCGAGAATTGAGGAGACGTTCGGCTTGTTCTTTCCGGTCAGCGCTACCATACGTGTTCCGCAGCTGAGCGCAAAACACTGGCCAGGTTTTCAGGGCAGCCTCGTGATTCTAGAACCATATACGCGCCGAATCCTCCAGGTAGAAATAGACATACCGCAGTTTCCCGTGCTCGTCCCACTCGTTGGCGACGGCGACTCGATCGTATTGGTCCAGCCAGTCTTCAACGTCTTCGTAGGGCTCCCCATGGAAAGGCTTTGACGTTAGAGAGGCTGGTAGCCATGGTGCTGGCGGAGTCGCGGTCTGTTCAGTCTGGCTTGCAGTTGTCGCATATGCCATGGTTCTGGAGCGTTCTGGAAGAGGACTGAACTGAGGTGGTAGGCCTAGTTGCCGCCGACTGCGTCGAAGGTTGGCTGTTTCTACTAAGGCGTCGTTGTTGGGACCGAGATCTTCCTCGTGGTAACAGTGCATAGACTATTACCCAGCGCCTCCACCAGTGTCACGTTACAACGTAACTGTAACCTGCTGATAATGGCACACAAGGATGTCAAACTGATTCGAACAACGGCAGTACGACTATTGTATTTTTCTGCACGCGCATCTTTGTCCTCTTCTGAACAGCAGCACATACAAGCATGCCAGCATCTGTGGAAATAATAGTTTCTTGTACTAGTGGCAATATGCTCTTAACTTTCTTTCAATGATGAGGTTCCATCCTTTGCTTAGTTCCTCATCATCAGCCCCCAAATCACTTTCAGTTGAATGATTATGAGTTTTCGTGCCAAACCCTTTGTATCGATCTCTAATTCCTCACACAACAGCAACGAGTCTTAATTCTGCAGTTCCCGTAAGCCCATAATCGTACTGAGTGCTCGCTACTTTCATTAAAAAAAACTTCCCGGAATGGCGAAACTGAGTTTTTGGGCAATGTCAACTACCAGCTCTAACATTTACCCTCTTTTAGAACCTGGTTCACTAAAAAGAAAAGCTTGCACTCACGCATACGCGATCCATGTCTCGAGCCAGCTGCTTCCCTTGGGCCGACTGTTGTTGTCACTTGAAGCTTTGTATCCGACCGCTGTTCACCAGTTGTTGCGACTTTCGGCGCTGTTCACCTGTTGTCGCTCCGAATTCCAGCACTGATAACCAGTTGCTGCAGACCGGTGTCTACTTTGAACTTTATTTTTTATTTTTTTATTTATTTTTTTATTTCAACATTCGGGATGCTGAGGGCCGTGGTGAAAAAGCCTCTAATGGGCTTGACTGGGACCACGACCCCTTACAAACGGGCAGCATAGGCAACACTTTTATTGCAGTGACAATGTACAAAAATTTGAGCAAGCATAAAGCATAAAGTATAATAAGCATAAGCATAATAAAGCATAAGCATAATAAAGCATGAAGATTGAAAAGTAATAAACTCAAAGAAATGACTGTAATTATTTTCCTACACATACGATATGAATGAGAGAGTGTAACGATGCAAGAAAAGAAGATCGCAAGATTAGCACCGAAGTAAAAAAAAATATGGGGCAAATAGTATTTGCACAAGCGCTACTAAACCAACTGAATGTAAAAATTAGACATATTGGTCCAATACACAACCTAAAGTCAATGCTTAGCATACAATTCGATGATATATTTCCTCATAACGCGAAACAATTGGCATATAGGTATTTAAATGACCAGTTAGCAGATTATCTAGCCCACCTAGAGATAAGCAATATCATCGCGACTGATGCATCTGTGTCAAAAGAAAAGGCTGGGGTTGGCATCTTCTCTCCTTCTTTGGACTGGTCCTTTTCGATTCGACTCCCAGATTATACCCCGGTATTCATGGCAGAATTATTGGCCATTGTTCTTGCCCTACGCAAATTACCCTCAAGCGAATCATTAGCAGTTATCATTAAAGATTCATTATCAGTTTGTAATGCACTTTCTGCGGCAGTAAATTCAGAGCTCATGAATACGTTTCTGCATTTAGTACCGAAAAACGTAAAAAAACTGCATTTGCTATGGATACCAGGCCACCGCGGATTATATTTGAACGAAGTGGTGGACTCTTTAGCAGCAGTATCCCTGGGTGGGCCCACCATCCCAGTTTTGCCAGATACGGCTTACGTAACCGCGCTAAGGTTCCGAAATGCTTGCCTGCAAAGGGGAAAAGGTAATTTGGATAAATTCAAAGATTTCGAGCATTTGAGCTATTGCTGGAATAAACAGTGGTGTGTATCTCGCCAGTTAGAGGTCACTTATACCAGATTGCGCTGTGCAGTTCCACAACTAAATTATTACCCTAATAAAGCTCAGCTCAAGGCGTCACCGCTATGCATTTGGTGCAACGAAATTGAAACAATTGAACATTTCTTTTTATTCTGTCATCGTTATTCTTATCAGAGAAAAAGATTTTTAGTAGCCCCATTACAAAAGCTAGGAATACAAGTAAATTTACCAGTAATTTTATCATTTGGCGGAACTTCATTTGGTTACTGCCACAGGGATGTATGCTCCGCTGTGTTTGATTACATCAACGCAACTAAAAGATTACCATGCTAGTGAACCACTACCTTTTCAGATCTTTAGTTTATAATTCGTAGTTATGTCTTTCAAAAACAAAAGATGGTTTGACCGCTTGCTCAGCACACATTTTTGTTTTTTTGGTAGTATTATTTTAAGCTTCTTTTTCAGATTGGCTTCATTTTTCAGTTTAGTTTCATTTAAGTATCCTGCCGCCCGGTTCTTGGCCCATCCCCCTTTGTGGGTAAGCGCCATCCATCAGAGGTCATCAGCATCAGCATCAGCATGTGCCCATACGCTTACTACACTTACAATCAGAACAGTCCCTCAAATGGAAGACGATATGGCATTCAAGTGAAACGGCAGGAGGAAGCGCAGCATTTCTTTGCCGTAGTTAGTGCGCGTGCGCGGGATAAGCCATATGTGATTGAAACGCGTGTTATAAAGAACTTCGCGTGTTATAAAGAACTTTACCTGACGCTTCCTCGCCATTCAAGGTTCCTTTTGGCGTTGCATAGATGGTTGCCAAACTGGAAGAGTGGTTGTTGCCAGACAGCCGCTAAATTTGGCTAAAAAAGTTTTTTCTGTAGTTGTGGCTTCTTTTAAGAGTTTGGTGCTATCCGCGGTGCATTTCTTGGCTGAACATTTTTCTCCTGTAGTTGTAGCTTCTCCGTAAGAGCTTGATGCTATCCGCGGTGAATTTCTTGGTTGAAAATTTTTCTCCTGTAGTTGTAGCTTCTTCGTCAGAATTTGGTGCTATCCGTGGTGCAATTTGGTTGAAAATTTTTCTCTTGTAGTTGTGTTGTCTGCCCGGCTAGCTCAGTCTCTTGTAGTTGTGGCTTCTCCGTAAGAGTTTAGTGCTATCCGCGGTGCGTTTCACGAGTGAAATGGCGACGCTGGCCGTTTTAATTAACGGAATGAACTGAGCCTAGCAGAAGTCGCGCGTGGTGCTGCAGTGCAAATAAGAGGCCGTTTTAATTCCGTTTTAAATAACGTAATGAACCGCGCATTAAAGAATTCGTTTCATTTATGGAACGAACCGCGCCTAGCAGAAGTCGAGCACGGCGCTGCTGCGCAATTAAGAGGCCGTTTTAATTAACTGAACGAACCGTGCCTAGCAGAAGTCGAGCGCGGCGCTGCTGCGCAATTAAGAGGCCCTTCTAATTACCGGAATGAACCGCCCATTACAGAAGTCGAGGCGCGTTTTCTTGCTGTGTGCGCAGCTGTGCGATTAAGATATCGCGTCTCAGTATTAGGGATTACGGGGAAAACTGAATAAAGTCACTGGAGGTGATGCGCTGCCCCCCTCCCCCCTTACTTTTCTTTTTTTTCCTCTCTCAGCTGATCGTGTCGCGTCGATCGCGCGCTACGACGGGGGACGCTACGCTTTCCCTAGCTGTGTCAGCACAAGACATATCGTTTGGACTCGTGTATACATGTGATGAATAAGCGTTCCAAGGCTGATTAATCGGGGTACGTCGAATATGCTACACCTACGTACGCCCGGAAGGCTGCTTTATCGAAGCAGATGGAGCGAGTTAAGCACGACTTGCGCGTACCTGTAAATAAGACCCGGCCGACGAGCCGCCGTCACTTACAGGGCCCCACCCACAATAAGCACAAATTGTTTCTGAGCTCAAGAGCGCAGTATAAAACAATAGGGTGGGTACATAAGAATAAAATGGCATAATATGTCTCACTACACGCTCATCATTCACGATATGGCAGGGATCCCTAAACGGGATATCAGCGACCGATCACCTCCATTATTCGAAGGAAAGGGTCTTTCACGTTGAGACGTGCAACGACCAAGTACGTCTCGAGAGGCAAAAAAAAAGAGCCTTGCCCCTGTCTACCCTGCATCGTGAGTGCCCCGCGGAGCTGGGACAGCTAGCTGTTTCCTGCAACCATTGTACCTGAATGTGTCTGCTCGTTTTCTTGCCAGGGCGATTGTACATGACGACTTACTGCATCCTGGGTCACCACAATTAAGCGGGGGTCCTTGCGAATTCCCCATCACTCGGATGTCGGTGGCCGCTTCTGCGCTGTTCCCGACTTTCTGCAGGTCGAGCTGCCACTCGAAGCGATGGCGTCTTCGACAGTCCAATAACGCGACGGTTCTTGAAATGGTGACAATGTACTTTGCAGAACTAACGTTATGGCATCTCATAAAGATCACGATCCTAAAGCTTGGGGATTGCGACCGAGATAGGGAGCACCAAATAACGAAATTTAAGAGGTTTACGTGAGCAAGTTTCGCCTTATCTCGACGCCCAACGCACCGAGGTGGAGTACGTGCCCTGGGTGGTGTACTGTTTACGTGATACGTGGGTCACATCACGTAGCATCACGTAACGTTGTTCGCACTCCCGCTCAAGTCACACTTGTTGTGGAGAAGGAGGGGCACCGAAACGGAGTACGTGACCTAGGTGTTGTGTGATTCGAGGCGTCTTCGCCTATCCCATATTTTCACACATATGCTCGCGTCGCGTCGGCGCTGTGACACACCTCTTCTTTCTCCGCAGACACTCGCGTCGGGTCGGCGCCATGTCAACCAACGTTAGAGGTCCAAAAAGTTTTTTTTGTTTTTTTTTATTCCAGGCGTCTTTGCCCGTCCCGTCTTCTTCCGCAGGTGCTCGCGTGGCGTTAGGGCCGTGGCCCATCCACTCTTTCTCCGCAGATGCTCACGCCACGTCGGCGCCGTGACCCACCCCTTCTTTCCCCGCTGATGCTGCATCACGTAGGCACCCTGTAAACGTTAGAGAACTCTATCCCCCTTTCACCTCATGACCCTTTTAAAATGCCGTAACACTACCCATGCAAGCTACTCTGTTACCAGTTCAGGAAGCGTCTCGTCACGGCCACGCCACGGATAGACCCCAGCATTGTCGAAATCGCCGACATCATAAGGTACCCTGCCGCGGAAGAGGCCTTCCTTCGTGAAATCGGACTGTCGCCTGCGCCATCGCTTCGACCGGCCGCACATTCGTCCCGGGACGACGGTGTACAGCGTCGAAAGGGCCGCGTACCAGTGCATACCAAGACTTGTGGATGCCTACAGAACACCGCTAAACTTGGACTGGCACACCGTGAACCACAGTGTCAACTTCGTTGATCCTACGAGAGGCACCAACACGCAAAGGATTGAAAGAGAATGGCAAAAGGCCAAGTGCCGTCTCGTTCGCAACAGCAACAAGACGACTACCTCACTTATGCCGTCTCGCCTCGCCTGGCTTTGGTGACGATCAATTAACGCACGTCCCAACGTGAAAGACCCTTTTCTTCGATTAATGGAGGTAATTGTTCGCCGGTATCCAGTTTAATTGTGATTAGCGCGTAGTGAGACATATTGTCATTTTATTCTTAAGTTTATGTTGTCATTATGTTGTATTATTATTATTGTCATCATTATATTTAATATGTCATTTTATTCTTATTGTTGTATACTAAGTTCTTGAGCTGAGAAACAATACACAATCATTATTTGGCATTTTGGTAGTTTGTGCTTATTGTGGGTGGGGCCATGTAAGCGACGGTGGCTCGTCGGCCGGGTACCATTTACAGATACGCGCAAGTCGTGCCTAATTTGCTCCATCTGCTTCGATAAAGCAGCCTTCCAGGCATACATAGCTGTAGCATATCCGACATACCCCGATTAACCAGCCTTGGAACGCTTATTCATCACATGTATACACGAGTCCAAACGACATGTCTTGTGCTGACACAGCTGGGGGAAGCGTAGCGTCCCCCGTCATAGCACGCGGTCGACGGGACACGATCAGCTGAGAGAGAAAAAAAATAAAAGTAAGGGGGAGGGGGGAAACGCATCACCTCCTGCGACTCTATTCAGTTTTCCCCGTCATTCCTAATACTAAGACGTGATATCTTAATCGCATAGCTGCGCACACAGCAAGAGAACGCGCCTAGACTTCTGCTTGGCTCGGTTCATTCTGTTAAATAAAACGAATTCTGTAACGCGCGGTTCATTCCGTTAATTAAAACGGGCTCCTAACTGCGCAGCAGCGCCGCGCTCGAATTTTGCTAGACGCGGTTCATTCCGGTAATTAAAACGGCCTCTTAATTGCGCAGCAGCGCCGCGCTCGACTTCTGCTAGACGCGGTTCATTCCGTTAATTAAAACGACCTCTCAATTGCACGGCAGCACCACGCTCGACTTCTGCTAGGCGCGTTTCATTCCGTAAATAAAACGAAATCTGAAATGCGCTGTTAATTCCGGTAATTAAAACAGAACTAAAACGACCTCTTAATTTCACGGCAGCACCACGCGCGACTTCTGCTGGGCATGGTTCATTCCGTTATTTAAAACGGCCTCTTAAGTGCGCAGCAGCGCCGCGCTCGACTTCTGCTAGGCGCGGTTCATGCCATTAATTAAAACGGCCTCTTAATTGCGCAGCAGCGCCGCGCTCGACTTCTGCTAGGCGCGGTTCATTTCGTTAATTAAAACGGCCTCTTAATTGCGCAGCAGCGCCGCGCTCGACTTCTGCTAGGTGAGGTTCATTCCGGTAATTAAAACGGCCTCTTATTTGCGTAGCAGCGCCGCGCTCGACTTCTGCTAGGTGCGGTTCAGTCCGTTAATTAAAACGGCCTCTTAATTGCGCATCAGCGCCGCGCTCGACTTCTGCTAGGCGCGGTTCATTCCGTTAATTAAAACGGCCTCTTAATTGCGCAGCAGCGCCGCACTCGACTTCTGCTAGGCGCCGTTCATTCCGTTAATTAAACCGGCCTCTTAATTGGGCAGCAGCACCGCGCTCGACTTCTGCTAGGCGCGGTTAATGCCGTTAATTAAAATGGCCTCTTAATTGCGCAGCAGCGCCGCGCTCGACTTCTGCTAGGCGCGGTTCATTTCGTTAATTAAAACGGCCTCTTAATTGGACAGCAGCGCCGCGCTCGACTTCTGCTAGGCGCGGTTCATTCCGTTAATTAAAACGGCCTCTTAATGGCGCAGCAGCGCCGCGCTCGACTTCTGCTAGGCGCGGTTCATTCCGTTAATTAAAACGGCCTCTTAATTGCGCAGAAGCGCCACACTCAACTACTGGTAGGCGCGGTTCATGCCGTTAATTAAACCGGCCTTTTGATTGGGTAGCAGCACCGCGCTCGACTTCTGATAGGCGCGGTTCATGCCGTTAATTAAAACGACCTTTTAATTGCGCAGCAGCGCCGCGCTCGACTTCTGCTAGGCGTGGTTCAGTCCGTTAAGGAAAACGGCCTCTTAATTGCGCAGCAGCGCCGCGCTCGACTTCTGCTAGGCGCGGTTCATTCCGTTAATTAAAACGGCCTCTTAACTGTGCAGCAGCGCCACACTCGACTTCTGCTAGGCGCCGTTCATTCCGTTAATTAAACCGGCCTCTTAATTGGGCAGCAGCACCGCGCTCGACTTCTGCTAGGCGCGGTTCATGCCGTTAATTAAAACGGCCTTTTAATTGCGCAGCAGCGCCGCGCTCGACTTCTGCTAGGCGCGGTTCAGTCCGTTAATGAAAACGGCCTCTTAATTGCGCAGCAGCGCCGCGCTCGACTTCTGCTAGGCGCGGTTGAGTCCGTTAATGAAAACGGCCTCTTAATTGCGCAGCAGCGCCGCACTCGAATTCTGCTAGGCACGGTTCATTCCGTTAATTAAAACGGCCTCCTAATTGCGCAGCAGCGCCACACTCGACTTCTGCTAGGCGCCGTTCAATCCGTTAATTAAACCGGCCTCTTAATTGGGCAGCACTACGCTCGACTTCTGCTAGGCGCGGTTCATGCCGTTAATAAAAACGGCCTCTTTATTGCGCAGCAGTGCCACGTTCAACTTCTGCTAGGCGCGGTTCATTCCGTTAATTAAAACGGCCTCTTAATTGCGCAGCAGCGCCACACTCGACTTCTGCTAAGCGCGGTTCATTCTGTTAATTTAAGCAGCCTCTTAATTGGGCAGCAGCGCCACGCTCGACTTCTGCTAAATGCGGTTCAGTCCGTTAATTAAAACGGGCTCTTATTTGAGCAGCAGCGCCGCGTTCGACTTCTGCTAGGCGCGGTTCAGTCCGTTAATGAAAACGGCCTCTCAATTGCACGGAAGCACCACGCTCGACTTCTGCTAGGCGCGGCTCATTCCGTAAATAAAACGAAATCTGTAATGCGCGGTTTATTCCGGTAATTAAAACAGAACTAAAACGGCCTCCTAATTGCACGGCTGCGCCGCGCTTGACTTTTGCTAGGCGCGGTTCAATCTGTAAATAAAACGAATTCTGTTATGCGCAGTTCATTCCGTTAACTAAAACGGCCTCTTAATTGCGCAGCAGCGCCGCGCTCGACTTCTGCTAGGCACGGTTCATTCCGTGAATTAAAACGGCCTCTTATTTGCGCAGCAGCGCCGCACTCGACTTCTGCTAGGCGCGGTTTAATCTGTAAATAAAACGAATTCTGTTTTGCGCGGTTCATTCCGTTAATTAAAACGGCCTCTCAATTGCACGGCAGCACCACGCTCGACTTCTGCTAGGCGCGGTTCATTCCGCAAATAAAACTAAATCTGTAATGCGCAAAAATTCCGGTAATAAAAGCATAATTTATCGGTCTCTTAATTGCACGGCAGCACCACACGCGACTTCTGCTAGGCGCGGTTCATTCCGTTAATTAAAATGGCCTCTTATATCGCAGCAGCACCGCGCTCGACTTCTGCTAGGCGCGGTTCATTCTGTTAAGTAATTTGGCCTCTTAATTGCGCAGCAGCGTCGCGCTCGACTTCTGCTAGGCGCAGTTCATTCTGTTAAATAATTTGGCCTCTTAATTGCGCAGCAGCGCCGCGCTCGACTTCTGCTAGGCGCGGTTCAATCTGTAAATAAAACGAATTCTGTAATGCGCGGTTCATTCCGTTAAATAAAACGGCCTCTTAATTGCGCAGCAGCGCCGTGCTCGACTTCTGCTAGGCGCGGTTCTTTCCGTTAATTAAAACGGCCTCTTAATTGCGCAGCAGCGCCACACTCGACTTCTGCTAGGCGTGGTTCATTCCGTTAATTAAAACGGCCTCTTTATTCGCAGCAGCGCCGCGCTCGACTTCTGCTAGGTGCGGTTCAGTCCGTTAATTAAAACGGCCTCTTAATTGCGCAGCAGCGCCGCGCTCGACTTCTGCTAGGCGCGGTTCATTCCGTGAATTAAAACGGCCTCTTAATTGCGCAGCAGCGCCACACTCGACTTCTGCTAGGCGCCGTTCATTCCGGTAATTAAACCGGCCTCTTAATTGGGCAGCAGCACCGCGCTCGACTTCTGCTAGGCGCGGTTCATGCCGTTAATTAAAACGGCCTCTTAATTGCGCAGCAGCGCCGCGCTCGACTTCTGCTAGGCGCGGTTCAGTCCGTTAATGAAAACGGCCTCTTAATTGCGCAGCAGCGCCGCGCACGACTTCTGCTAGGCACGGTTCATTCCGTTAATTAAAACGGCCTCTTAATTGCGCAGCAGCGCCGCGCTCCACTTCTGCTAGGCGTGGTTCAATCTGTAAATAAAACGAATTGTGTAATGCGCGGTTCATTCCGTTAATCAAAACGGCCTCTCCATTGCACGGCAGCACCACGCTCGACTTCTGCTAGGCGCGGTTCATTCCGTAAATAAAACTAAATCTGTAATGCGCGGTTAATTCCGGTAATTAAAGCAGAATTAAAACGGCCTCTTAATTGCACGGCAGCACCACGGGCGACTTCTTCTAGGCGCGGTTCAGTCCGTTAATTAAAACGGCCTCTTAATATCGCAGCAGTGCCGCGCTCGACCTCTGCTAGGCGCGGTTCATTCCGTTAATTAAAACGGCCTCTTAATTCGGCAGCAGCGCCGCGCTCGACTTCTGCTAGGTGCGGTTCAGTCCGTTAATTAAAACGGGCTCTTATTTGCGCAGCAGCGCCGCGTTCGACTTCTGCTAGGCGCGGTTCAGTCTGTTAATGAAAACGGCCTCTCAATTGCACGGCAGCACCGCGCTCGACTTCTGCTAGGCGCGGTTCATTCCGTAAATAAAACGAAATCTGTAATGCGCGGTGTATTCCGGTAATTAAAACAGAACTAAAACGGCCTCTTCGTTGCACGGCTGCGCCGCGCTCGACTTCTGCTAGGCGCAGTTCAATGTGTAAATAAACGAATTCTGTAATGCGCGGTTCATTCCGTTAATTAAAACGGCCTCTTAATTGCGCAGCAGCGCCGCGCTCGACTTCTGCTAGGCGCGGTTCATTCCGTTAATTAAAACGGCCTCTTAATTGCGCAGCAGCGCAGCGCTCGACTTCTCCTAGGCGCGGTTCATTCCGTAAATAAAACTAAATCTGTAATGCGCGGTTAATTCCGGTCATTAAAGCAGAATTAAAACGGCCTCTTAATTGAACGGCAGCACCACGCGCGACTCCTTCTAGGCGCGGTTCAGTCCGTAATTAAAACGGCCTCTTAATATCGCAGCAGTGCCGCGCTCGACTTCTGCTAGGCGCGGTTCATTCCGTTAATCAAAACGGCCTCTTAATTGCGCAGCAGCGCCACACTCGACTTCTGCTAAGCGCGGTTCATTCCGTTAATTAAAACGGCCTCTTAATTGGGCAGCAGCGCCACACTCGACTTCTGCTAAGCGCGGTTCATTGCTTTAATTAAAACGGCCTCTTAATTGGGCAGCAGCGCCACGCTCGACTTCTGCTAAATGCGGTTCAGTTCGTTAATTAAAACGGGCTCTTATTTGCGCAGCAGCGCCGCGTTCGACTTCTGCTAGGCGCGGTTCAGTCCGTTAATGAAAACGGCCTCTCAATTGCACGGAAGCACCACGCTCGACTTCTGCTAGGCGCGGCTCATTCCGTAAATAAAACGAAATCTGTAATGCGCGGTTTATTCCGGTAATTAAAACAGAACTAAAACGGCCTCCTAATTGCACGGCTGCGCCGCGCTTGACTTTTGCTAGGCGCGGTTCAATCTGTAAATAAAACGAATTCTGTTATGCGCAGTTCATTCCGTTAACTAAAACGGCCTCTTAATTGCGCAGCAGCGCCGCGCTCGACTTCTGCTAGGCACGGTTCATTCCGTTAAATAAACGGCCTCTTAATTGCGCAGCAGCGCCACGCTCGACTTCTGCTAGGCGCAGCTCAATCTGTAAATAAAACGAATTCTGTATTGCGCGGTTCATTCCGTTAAATAAAACAGCCTCTCAATTGCACGGCAGCGCCGCGCTCGACTTCTGCTAGGCACGGTTCATTCCGTGAATTAAAACGGCCTCTTATTTGCGCAGCAGCGCCGCACTCGACTTCTGCTAGGCGCGGTTTAATCTGTAAATAAAACGAATTCTGTAATGCGCGGTTCATTCCGTTAATTAAAACGGCCTCTCAATTGCACGGCAGCACCACGCTCGACTTCTGCTAGGCGCGGTTCATTCCGCAAATAAAACTAAATCTGTAATGCGCAGAAATTCCGGTAATAAAAGCATAATTTATCGGTCTCTTAATTGCACGGCAGCACCACGCGCGACTTCTGCTAGGCGCGGTTCATTCCGTTAATTAAAACGGCCTCTTATTGCGCAGCAGCACCGCGCTCGACTTCTGCTAGGCGCGGTTCATTCTGTTAAGTAATTTGGCCTCTTAATTGCGCAGCAGCGCCGCGCTCGACTTCTGCTAGGCGCAGTTCATTCTGTTAAATAATTTGGCCTCTTAATTGCGCAGCAGCGCCGCGCTCGACTTCTGCTAGGCGCGGTTCAATCTGTAAATAAAACGAATTCTGTAATGCGCGGTTCATTCCGTTAAATAAAACGGCCTCTTAATTGCGCAGCAGCGCCGTGCTCGACTTCTGCTAGGCGCGGTTCTTTCCGTTAATTAAAACGGCCTCTTAATTGCGCAGCAGCGCCACACTCGACTTCTGCTAGGCGTGGTTCATTCCGTTAATTAAAACGGCCTCTTTATTCGCAGCAGCGCCGCGCTCGACTTCTGCTAGGTGCGGTTCAGTCCGTTAATTAAAACGGCCTCTTAATTGCGCAGCAGCGCCGCGCTCGACTTCTGCTAGGCGCGGTTCATTCCGTGAATTAAAACGGCCTCTTAATTGCGCAGCAGCGCCACACTCGACTTCTGCTAGGCGCCGTTCATTCCGTTAATTAAACCGGCCTCTTAATTGGGCAGCAGCACCGCGCTCGACTTCTGCTAGGCGCGGTTCATGCCGTTAATTAAAACGGCCTCTTAATTGCGCAGCAGCGCCGCGCTCGACTTCTGCTAGGCGCGGTTCAGTCCGTTAATGAAAACGGCCTCTTAATTGCGCAGCAGCGCCGCGCACGACTTCTGCTAGGCACGGTTCATTCCGTTAATTAAAACGGCCTCTTAATTGCGCAGCAGCACCGCGCTCCACTTCTGCTAGGCGTGGTTCAATCTGTAAACAAAACGAATTGTGTAATGCGCGGTTCATTCCGTTAATCAAACGGCCTCTCCATTGCACGGCAGCACCACGCTCGACTTCTGCTAGGCGCGGTTCATTCCGTAAATAAACTAAATCTGTAATGCGCGGTTAATTCCGGTAATTAAAGCAGAATTGAAACGGCCTCTTAATTGCACGGCAGCACCACGGGCGACTTCTTCTAGGCGCGGTTCAGTCCGTTAATTATAACGGCCTCTTAATATCGCAGCAGTGCCGCGCTCGACCTCTGCTAGGCGCGGTTCATTCCGTTAATTAAAACGGCCTCTTAATTCGGCAGCAGCGCCGCGCTCGACTTCTGCTAGGTGCGGTTCAGTCCGTTAATTAAAACGGGCTCTTATTTGCGCAGCAGCGCCGCGTTCGACTTCTGCTAGGCGCGGTTCAGTCTGTTAATGAAAACGGCCTCTCAATTGCACGGCAGCACCACGCTCGACTTCTGCTAGGCGCGGTTCATTCCGTAAATAAAACGAAATCTGTAATGCGCGGTGTATTCCGGTAATTAAAACAGAACTAAAACGGCCTCTTCGTTGCACGGCTGCGCCGCGCTCGACTTCTGCTAGGCGCAGTTCAATGTGTAAATAAACGAATTCTGTAATGCGCGGTTCATTCCGTTAATTAAAACGGCCTCTTAATTGCGCAGCAGCGCCGCGCTCGACTTCTGCTAGGCGCGGTTCATTCCGTTAATTAAAACGGCCTCTTAATTGCGCAGCAGCGCAGCGCTCGACTTCTCCTAGGCGCGGTTCATTCCGTAAATAAAACTAAATCTGTAATGCGCGGTTAATTCCGGTCATTAAAGCAGAATTAAAACGGCCTCTTAATTGAACGGCAGCACCACGCGCGACTTCTTCTAGGCGCGGTTCAGTCCGTAATTAAAACGGCCTCTTAATATCGCAGCAGTGCCGCGCTCGACTTCTGCTAGGCGCGGTTCATTCCGTTAATCAAAACGGCCTCTTAATTGCGCAGCAGCGCCACACTCGACTTCTGCTAAGCGCGGTTCATTCCGTTAATTAAAACGGCCTCTTAATTGGGCAGCAGCGCCACACTCGACTTCTGCTAAGCGCGGTTCATTGCTTTAATTAAAACGGCCTCTTAATTGGGCAGCAGCTCCGCGCTCGACTTCTGCTAGATGCGGTTCAGTCCGTTAATTAAAACGGGCTCTTATTTGCGCAGCAGCGCCGCGTTCGACTTTTGCTAGGCGCGGTTCAGTCGGTTAATGAAAACGGCCTCTCAATTGCACGGCAGCACCACGCTCGCCTTCTGCTAGGCGCGGTTCATTCCGTAAATAGAACGAAATCTGTAATGCGCGGTTTATTCCGGTAATTAAAACAGAACTAAAACGGCCTCTTAATTGCACGGCTGCGCCGCGCTCGACTTCTGCTAGGCGCGGTTCAGTCCGTTAATTAAAACGGCCTCTTAATTGCGCAGCAGTGCCGCGTTCGACTTCTGCTAGGCGCGGTTCATTCCGTTAATTAAAACGGCCTCTTAATTGCGCAGCAGCGCCACACTCGACTTCTGCTAAGCACGGTTCATTCTGTTAATTAAAGCAGCCTCTTAATTGGGCAGCAGCGCCGCGCTCGACTTCTGCTAAATGCGGTTCAGTCCGTTAATTAAAACGGGCTCTTATTTGCGCAGCAGCGCCGCGTTCGACTTCTGCTAGGCGTGGTTCAGTCCGTTAATGAAAACGGCCTCTCAATTGCACGGAAGCACCACGCTCGACTTCTGCTAGGCGCAGCTCATTCCGTAAATAAAACGAAATCTGTAATGCGCGGTTTATTCCGGTAATTAAAACAGAACTAAAACGGCCTCTTAATTGCACGGCTGCGCCGCGCTTGACTTCTGCTAGGCGCGGTTCAATCTGTAAATAAAACGAATTCTGTTATGCGCGGTTCATTCCGTTAATTAAAACGGCCTCATAATTGCGCAGCAGCGCCGCGCTCGACTTCTGATAGGCACGGTTCATTCCGTTAAATAAACGGCCTCTTAATTGCGCAGCAGCGCCGCGCTCGACTTCTGCTAGGCGCAGTTCAATCTGTAAATAAAACGAATTCTGTATTGCGCGGTTCATTCCGTCAAATAAAACGGCCTCTCAATTGCACGGCAGCGCCGCGCTCGACTTCTGCTAGGCACGGTTCATTCCGTGAATCAAAACGGCCTCTTATTTGCGCAGCAGCGCCGCACTCGACTTCTGCTAGGCGCGGTTCAATCTGTAAATAAAACGAATTCTGTAATGCGCGGTTCATTCCGTTAATTAAAACGGCCTCTCAATTGCACGGCAGCACCACGCTCGACTTCTGCTAGGCGCGGTTCATTCCGTAAATAAAAGTAAATCTGCAATGAGCGGTAATTCCGGTAATAAAAGCATAATTAAAACGGCCTCTTAATTGCACGGCAACACCACGCGCGACTTCTGCTAGGCGCGGTTCATTCCGTTAATTAAAACGGCCTCTTAATTGCGCAGCAGCACCGCGCTCGACTTCTGCTAGGTGCGGTTCATTCTGTTAAGTAATTTGGCCTCTTAATTGCGCAGCAGCGCCGCGCTCGACTTCTGCTAGGCGCAGTTCAATCTGTTAAATAATTTGGCCTCTTAATTGCGCAGCAGCGCCGCGCTCGACTTCTGCTAGGCGCGGTTCAATCTGTAAATAAAACGAATTCTGTAATGCGCGGTTCATTCCGTTAAATAAAACGACCTCTTAATTGCGCAGCAGTGCCGTGCTCGACTTCTGCTAGGCGCGGTTCATTCCGTTAATTAAAACGGCCTCTTAATTGCGCAGCAGCGCCACACTCGACTTCTGCTAGGCGTGGTTCATTCCGTTAATTAAAACGGCCTCTTCATTCGCAGCAGCGCCGCGCTCGACTTCTGCTAGGTGCGGTTCAGTCCGTTAATTAAAACGGCCCTCTTAATTGCGCAGCAGCGCCGCGCTCGACTTCTGCTAGGCGCGGTTCATTTCGTTAATTAAAACGGCCTCTTAATTGCGCAGCAGCGCCACACTCGACTTCTGCTAGGCGCCGAACATTCCGTTAATTAAACCGGCCTCTTAATTGGGGCAGCAGCACCGCGCTCGACTTCTGCTAGGCGCGGTTCATGCCGTTAATTAAAACGGCCTCTTAATTGCGCAGCAGCGCCGCGCTCGACTTCTGCTAGGCGCGGTTCATTCCGTTAATTAAAACGGCCCTCTTCATTCGCAGCAGCGCGCGCTCGACTTCTGCTAGGTGCGGTTCAGTCCGTTAATTAAAACGGCCTCTTAATTGCGCAGCAGCGCCGCGCTCGACTTCTGCTAGGCGCGGTTCATTTCGTTAATAAAAACGGCCTCTTAATTGCGCAGCAGCGCCACACTCGACTTCTGCTAGGCGCCGTTCATTCCGTTAATTAAACCGGCCTCTTAATTGGGCAGCAGCACCGCGCTCGACTTCTGCTAGGCGCGGTTCATGCCGTTAATTAAAACGGCCTCTTAATTTCGCAGCAGCGCCGCGCTCGACTTCTGCTAGGCACGGTTCATTCCGTTAATTAAAACGGCCTCTTAATTGCGCAGCAGCGCCGCGCTCCACTTCGGCTAGGCGTGGTTCAATCTGTAAATAAAACGAATTCTGTAATGCGCGGTTCATTCCGTTAATCAAAACGGCCTCTCAATTGCACGGCAGCACCACGCTCGACTTCTGCTAGGCGCGGTTCATTCCGTAAATAAAACTAAATCTGTAATGCGCGGTTAATTCCGGTAATTAAAGCAGAATTAGAACGGCCTCTTAATTGCACGGCAGCACACGCGCGACTTCTTCTAGGCGCGGTTCAGTCCGTTAATTAAAACGGCCTCTTAATATCGCAGCAGTGCCGCGCTCGACTTCTGCTAGGCGCGGTTTATTCCGTTAATTAAAACGGCCTCTTAATTCGGCAGCAGCGCCGCGCTCGACTTCTGCTAGGTGCGGTTCAGTCCGTTAATTAAAACGGGCTCTTATTTGCGCAGCAGCGCCGCGTTCGACTTCTGCTAGGCGCGGTTCAGTCTGTTAATGAAAACGGCCTCTCAATTGCACGGCAGCACCACGCTCGACTTCTGCTAGGCGCGGTTCATTCCGTAAATAAAACGAAATCTGTAAGGCGCGGTGTATTCCGGTAATTAAAACAGAACTAAAACGGCCTCTTAATTGCACGGCTGCGCCGCGCTCGACTTCTGCTAGGCGCAGTTCAATCTGTAAATAAAACGAATTCTGTAATGCGCGGTTCATTCCGTTAATTAAAACGGCCTCTTAATTGCGCAGCAGCGCCGCGCTCGACTTCTGCTAGGCGCGGTTCATTCCGTTAATTAAAACGGCCTCTTAATTGCGCAGCAGCGCAGCGCTCCACTTCTGCTAGGTGTGGTTCAGTCCGTTAATTAAAACGGCCTCTTAATTGCGCAGCAGCGCCGCGCTCGACTTCTGCTAGACGCAGTTCATTCCGTTAATTGAAACGGCCTCTTAATTGGGCAGCAGCACCGCGCTCGACTTCTGCTAGGCGCGGTTCATGCCATTAATTAAAACGTCCTCCTAATTGCGCAGCAGCGCCGCGCTCGACTTCTGCTAGGCGCGGTTCATTCCGTTAATTAAAACGGCCTATTAATTACGCAGCAGCGCCACACTCGACTTCTGCTAGGCGTGGTTCATTCCGTTAATTAAAACGGCCTCTTAATTGCGCAGCAGCGCCACACTCGACTTCTGCTAGGCGTGGTTCATTCCGTTAATTAAACGGCCTCTTTATTCGCAGCAGCGCCGCGCTCGACTTCTGCTAGGTGCGGTTCAGTCCGTTAATTAAAACGGCCTCTTAATTGCGCAGCAGCGCCGCGCTCGACTTCTGCTAGGCGCGGTTCATTCCGTGAATTAAAACGGCCTCTTAATTGCGCAGCAGCGCCACACTCGACTTCTGCTAGGCGCCGTTCATTCCGGTAATTAAACCGGCCTCTTAATTGGGCAGCAGCACCGCGCTCGACTTCTGCTAGGCGCGGGTTCATGCCGTTAATTAAAACGGCCTCTTAATTGCGCAGCAGCGCCGCGCTCGACTTCTGCTAGGCGCGGTTCAGTCCGTTAATGAAAACGGCCTCTTAATTGCGCAGCAGCGCCGCGCACGACTTCTGCTAGGCACGGTTCATTCCGTTAATTAAAACGGCCTCTTAATTGCGCAGCAGCGCCGCGCTCCACTTCTGCTAGGCGTGGTTCAATCTGTAAATAAAACGAATTGTGTAATGCGCGGTTCATTCCGTTAATCAAAAACGGCCTCTCCATTGCACGGCCGCACCACGCTCGACTTCTGCTAGGCGCGGTTCATTCCGTAAATAAAACTAAATCTGTAATGCGCGGTTAATTCCGGTAATTAAAGCAGAATTTAAAACGGCCTCTTAATTGCACGGCAGCACCACGGGCGACTTCTTCTAGGCGCGGTTCAGTCCGTTAATTAAAACGGCCTCTTAATATCGCAGCAGTGCCGCGCTCGACCTCTGCTAGGCGCGGTTCATTCCGTTAATTAAAACGGCCTCTTAATTCGGCAGCAGCGCCGCGCTCGACTTCTGCTAGGTGCGGTTCAGTCGTTAATTAAAACGGGCTCTTATTTGCGCAGCAGCGCCGCGTTCGACTTCTGCTAGGCGCGGTTCAGTCTGTTAATGAAAACGGCCTCTCAATTGCACGGCAGCACCACGCTCCACTTCTGCTAGGCGTGGTTCAATCTGTAAATAAAACGAATTCTGTAATGCGCGGTTCATTCCGTTAATCAAAACGGCCTCTCAATTGCACGGCAGCACCACGCTCGACTTCTGCTAGGCGCGGTTCATTCCGTAAATAAAACTAAATCTGTAATGCGCGGTTAATTCCGGTAATTAAAGCAGAATTAGAACGGCCTCTTAATTGCACGGCAGCACACGCGCGACTTCTTCTAGGCGCGGTTCAGTCCGTTAATTAAAACGGCCTCTTAATATCGCAGCAGTGCCGCGCTCGACTTCTGCTAGGCGCGGTTTATTCCGTTAATTAAAAACGGCCTCTTAATTCGGCAGCAGCGCCGCGCTCGACTTCTGCTAGGTGCGGTTCAGTCCGTTAATTAAAACGGGCTCTTATTTGCGCAAGCAGCGCCGCGTTCGACTTATGCTAGGCGCGGTTCAGTCTGTTAATGAAAACGGCCCTCTCAATTGCACGGCAGCACCACGCATCGACTTCTGCTAGGCCGCGGTTCATTCCGTAAATAAAACGAATTGTAAGGCGCGGTGTATCTCCGGTAATTAAACAGAACTAAACGGCCTCGTACTTGCACGGTCTGCGCCGCGCTCGACTTCTGCTAGGCGCAGTTCCAATCTGTAAATAAAACGAATTCTGTAATGGCGGTTCATTCCGTTAATTAAAACGGCCTCTAATTGCGCAGCAGCGCCGCGCTCGACTTCTGCTAGGCGCGTTCATTCCGTTAATTAAAACGGCCCTCTTACATTGCGCAGCAGCGCAGCGCTCCAATTCTGCTAGGTGTGGTTCAGTCCGTTAATTAAAACGGCCTCTTAATTGCGCAGCAGCCGCCGCGCTCGACTTCTGCTAGACGCAGTTCATTCCGTTAATTGAAAACGGCCTCTTAATTGGGCAGCAGCAC
>WOVY01000815.1:0-87095 GCA_013436015.1 Rhipicephalus annulatus | reverse complement strand
GTTGGGGTATCAGCATTGACGCTCAGGACTTGTATTACTCGTTGCCCGCATGTGCCTTTAATGCATTGTGTCCTAGAGTGCATAACAGAAAATAACGAAGTGACGTTTCGCAACACTTGTGGTATGCCCGTCGAGTCTTTTCTTGAGCTTCTGAGCTTTTATTTAGAGAACACTCACGTGGGGTTCAGGGATAAGACGTTCATCCAGGCGAAGGGGGTATGCATCGGTCAAAGGTAGCGCCGGTCCTTAGTGGACATTTTCATGGGCAGCAGTAGATAGAGACTTGTCGTTTTGCCCTACAAGGTGTAGTCTACAAGGTCTTCAGGTATGTTGATGACTACTTGGTGTTGGGGTGCGATGTGCAAAAAGAGGACTTCAGGGTTTCGGTATTGAATGCTTTTAATTCTCTAGGAAAGGGGTGACATTTACTTCGGAAGTACCCGGTTGAAATAAGCTACAGTTTTTGGATTTGAAGCTGGACTTTTTGTCAGATCATGTGTGTTGGACCTTTTCGCCTAGGGCAGGAAAGCCGCTTATGAGTTTCGCTTCATGTCATTCTAAGCTGGTCAAGAATGGAAATTATAACAAATTGGCTTCGGTCTGCATTGGTTAAATCCTGTTCCATACTGTTCATGAGTCATTTCATGAACAGGTCTCTAGGCTCCAGGACGAGGGGTACCCATTTTCTGTGATGTTGGCCGTAGGCACTAGGTTATTAAAGAAGCTCAGACGGGAAACGGCGCCTTGTTTGGAAACAGGTGGGATGACTAGTTCTAGCTCTAAGGTAGTAGCGGTCCCTTATGTACATAGGCTTTCACATAGATTAAAAAAGGCGGCTGGAAAGTATGATGTGAAAGTGGTGTTTTCGGCCAAAAACAAAATAGGAGGAGTGTGCGCGTTGGTCAACCAAAAATGCGACAGAGGGACCAGCGCACATAAGAGTTGTAGCATAAGACATAAGCTCAGGTTGTTGAATGTGCACCACAGTGTGGTGTATTGCATACCTTTATCATGCGGGGTGTGTATATATAGGGCAGACTGGCAGGTGCATTAACACCGAGGCTAAGAGAGCATATGTCAAGCCTGAAAGGTCGGCCTGAAACCCATTTGGCAATGCATTGCAATAAGTGCGCATGCTCTCCGTGCTTTAGCGACACTACCTTGCTGTATAGGAGTAGAAACAAGACGTCAAGGGAGATATGGAGGCGTATCATATAGACAAGCAGAAGAACAACTGTGTTAGCCACCCTTCAGTAGCTTTACTAACAAAGAAATCGCGCTTTTGTCTGTTAATCAATGAAACTGTTATCGTTGTCGTTAGTGCGCAGTGCAGTGGTGTTGTTTTTTGTGTATGTCACCAGGGAGCGCTGTTCCGAGGGTTATAAAGTCAATGTTTTTTCGATTAATAAATCAGTTGTTAGATTGCGCCAGTTTGTCTTCCTTTCTTGTCCTTGTTCGCCTGCGCATACATTTTCAGGATGGGCCCTAAAGGTAACGCCAGAGTGTTTACAGTGGAGTGTAGGAAGGAAGAAAACCCTAGCACTAGCGCTAATCATCCAGATTAAGAGGCCGGCTGTTCAGGCACGGGTATAAGGCCTGATTGTGGGACCAGTAGCGGCAACACAGTCGCGATAAAGGGCTGTCTTCACCTCGCTTCTTCGCAAAACCGCTCGCCTACCCATCCAGATATGAGTCCCTGCTTCCCCACACCCTGAAGCTACAGTCACAGCTGTTTTCATTGTGTATACAAGTGAATCACTTTCAGTAAGCGAAAGGTATGACGAATTCCCTGACAAGATTGTCAAAAAAATAAAAATGATTTCCGTGTATACGTACAAAAGAAAATAAATTATTTTTACTGGCGGCCAATTAAAGAAGGCCGTACATTTTCTGCCTAATTCCGTAAGCTACAGCGAGTACCTTTGTTACTTTTCAAACAACGCAACGTAAGGTTTTCACTGTGGCGTTCAGATCTTGTTCTCACAAGACACTAAATACTTTAATGCACTCGTTGGCCACGACTAGTAGCTTAAATGTTCACTCACCAGGCCCCATAACAAATATTAGGTTCATTGAGGAAGTTCTTGTGTGTCCAATAAAAAATTTTTATTGATTCACTCCGATCTGAGAAAAGTGATATTTTGAAGCGGCGCGAAAGGATTATGTGTGGGAGGCCAGCTGGCAAACGCTTGCGGCTGGCCGCACGTGGCTTTCGCAACCAAAATTTTATCTTCCCTACCCTTTCCGTAATCCGAAGAAACGGTCACTTGCACATTACATTTCTGAGCAAGCTCCAACTCCGAGAACGCGATTGACGTTGTTCTGTTGACTAGGGTTATCTTTTGATATAGTGCCTTTTTCTGAAGGATGTATGCCTAGTTGCACGCTCGTTTGAAGTTGCTAGTTTAGACGCGCTGAAATAGATGAGCATAGGAGTATTCTAACGCACAGGACCATAAACTTAGTTTCAAAGGGACTGACGTTTCCTTGATGCGCTAACCACAGAGACATAAATGCGTGGAAAACGCCAGCACACCAATCCCGCATGCCATTGCAGTCCATGAAAAAAAAATGAAAAAGACGAACACATTCTCTTTGTGCGTCTCAACGTTTATTTTCATTTTGTTCATATAGTTAAGCGACAAATTACACAAACTACACATGTGTAAAATAATATTCGCCATGTCGCGTGCTACTGCTGGCGACGTGAGAGCACAGTCGTATACGTTGAAGACTGACTTCACAGCACTACCATCTACAAAAGGTAATTCCTACGTGTACGTCATGCCATTTTTTTTCTGGGCGCGCACCCGCGAAAAGAAGGGAAAGCAGCGTTAATCTTCAAATTTGACCCATTTACGCAGCCCCTAGCATTGGAAAGTTTAGCAGACGTGTGCATGAACACGTGTGCATGAACATGCATGCATAGCACCCGTAAGTTCAAAGTTGTCAAACCTGGTGAATCGCCAACGGGGGTATGTGTGCCACTGGTATGTGCGTATTCCACAGATGATTGACACTTAGTATCTACCCAGGAACAACGAGAACACAAATGGGCGATTTTAACTCACGATCGTTAAGAAATACCTGACATCGGTAGCACCGACTCAACAATTGCAAAGAATAAATGTCAGGGTCCCAGCTGGAATCAAACCCAAGCATTTTGCGTCGAAATGAAGCATTTACCACAGAGATAACAAGATCTCTGAGCTGCTTTTCAAATAGGTGCAAATATTCGTGAAATGCCAATAGTGGTTGCAGGGCTGTTTACACAATTTTATAAACATTACATATGTGCTTCTTTGATACGCTGTCACGTCGGTTTACTGTAAATTGTGCTTAGTTCTCATGCGCCGAAGTTGATTTATGGAGCGGTCTCCAGGGCCAGCATATTCGCGAGCATCAGAGCCTCATATCTTCTGGTGTTGCTAATATGTATGTTCCAATTGCACCGGTGCGCAGGTGCAAACTAGTTATTGTAAACTGTAACCTCTGCAACGCTTCAAAATATGTCTGGCCATGCAACATATATATATATATATATATATATATATGTATATATATATATATATATATATATATATATATATATATATAATATATATATATATAGATATATATGACTCATCACTCCAACGAAGGCCGGTCCCGCGGCCGAAACGTCAGTCCTTTACAAAACAATTTTTCCTACGTGCTTGATTTTTTGAACTATATATATATATATATATATATATATATATATATATATATATATTCATTTATTTAATTATTGAGCGTTATTTCATTACGTGTCGCTCAATACCAACTTGCAACACGGTCACCCTCTTCCGCATGCTTCGCATAACGTCGATTCGCAGGTACGTGGGATCTGCCGAATTTTTTTATGCTCTGGCTGACGAAGATGAAAAGTTATGTCTGAAGCTTTTGTAATCGGTTGGAGCATTCGATCTTCCACTCATTGAGCCATTCGCATTGTGTGAAGCCTGGTTGCCTGCTGTGCTGTTTCAAAACGCTTCATTACTGAACGCGATTACTTCCCCCGACATGAAGCCTGCCTGCAGCCAGTTTGCAACGCAATATGAAGCAGCGGCGTCGCTCTGCTGATAAATACCTAATTTCATGAGCTATTATTATCAGGCCAAAACGAAGAATTGTAATGGATTACATTTTCATTTATTCAGATGACTGTCACGCACAGTGCTAATTGCTCTATTTCCTTGTGTCATCACATGAGACCCAGCAGACAGCATTTTAAAGAAAGTATATCAAGGTTTTTGAAGTAGTTAGAACAAATCAATGTGTTTCCTTTATGGTCAGAAAGGGTAGAAGACCTAGTTACTATAAAGACATATTGAAGCGTCAGGTGCGTAAGCTGTGATTGACAACCATAGTAATTGTTCGATCATGTTTGTTCTGTATTGTAGTGTACTTATCTTATACTCTAGTGTGTGATGTTTAAACGGGAAATAGAGCAGAAGAAAATGGCGTTGCTCTGTGGTAGATTACTGTGCTGGCCAGTAGGAGACCAGCGTTCGAATTCTATTGTGTCCTTAATAACTTTTTTTTTACTTTTTTTGCGCAATAGTGGTTAAGGACACCAGCGGCGGCGGACAAGTGCGGCGCAAGTGGCCCTTGTTGTCATCTCATAATAGCTTTTCATTTTCATTAAAAATTAAACCCTTGACAACAGCGCTCCACATGCTTCGCCTGACATCGTTTCGCCATGAGAAGTCAGATCCTCCAACTTTTATAATCTAAGTACGTAAAAGTTGAATGAACAGGCTGTCCTTTAACGTTGCCACACAGCCTAAACGGTGGATATGGATGTGTTCGAACGTGATAGTTTGAATCTCTCCGCCATGTCAATGCAGCAGAGCTTTCGAAGCGCTGGTGCAGCCCCTAGAATGCTGTTGTAGAGTGTTAAAGCGACTATTTGACTCTCTATCACGGATCACCCTTCGTGATACCTCAGGCTGATTGACACTGTAAAGTCTGCTTCAGAAGCCTAATCCCGGTGCACGACGCTTGTTCAGGCCCCTTTCCCTTAATCGTGAATAAAGCGAGTTTCTCAGTAACTGCTGTGATAGTTTAAATTCAAATGTAATAAATATATTAATATTCTCAGCCAAGCCAGTTTTGAAAACTTTTATCGGCGAACAATGACTTAAAGGATTCAAATCATGGTGCTCTGACAGGTGACTGATCTTCAGATTGGGAGAAAAGAGTTTCGGTCCAAGCACCGGTGCAAATTAGGTTTTCTCTACCTTCACTTTCCCCGTTCTTCTCATTACAGGCGATTGCCTTTTAGCTGCTCGTTTCGTTCTGCTGTCTTAGTCAGATAACAAACAGCAGCAGCAAAAAAAAAACTGTTTTTGCAACAAAGAATATTTTTCTCTGTATGCTCGTACAACAGCCAAGTTTTGTCTGAACAGCTTCTGTTGCCCCACTGAATCGATCGTTATGAGCAGTTTTCCGAAGGCGACTGTCAGGAGTGAATAATGCTAGGATTACGCTGCCCAGTATTTGAGCAAAATTTAACCACTAGAACAGCTCTTGCTTATTGCGATTCTTCACGCCTCTTTCTTTCCTTTTACGGGCCTTCGTGGTTCTGGTATGCTCAACTTACGTCGGCAATAATAATGATTATAATGCAAGATTGTATTTTCAAGATATGCAATGTCCAGTAAAGAAATTATTAAAAAAATAGTCCTAAGACCTTGCGCATAGGGCTTCCAATGTTTCCCTCTAAAATACCAAGGCAATCGCTTGGTCCCCAAGCAGAAAATTCAAAAGATAGAAGATAATTGTTTGCTGATGCTACTAGACATCTTAAATAAAAGAAACAGTAAGGCGACCTTGCAGGCATTGCAGCTAAGAGAGAACACTCATGCAATAGAGAATAGATCTGTGTTTAGAAAAAATGTTAACGATTTTGAGTACTTGGAGCTCAACTAAGGGAGAGCAGTAAGCCGTCCCTAAGCACCAGCTAGCTGTATGGGAGCATCTGTAGAAGTAACTCGCTACTCAGACTCACAGGAACCAGTTTACTAAAAACCCACAGTACTTTAATTTACGAAATCATTCATACCTGTGCCACGTAGGACCTCTACTACGGCACAACTGTTTGCGTTGCGCTGTTTTCAAAATGTCAATTTCGACAAGTAACATTAGATACAGTTGGCTGTGTTTAATTCTCCTAATGTCGATTCCTGCACTGTGTTTGTTACGGGACATTTGCTCAGAGTATTTTTCTGCAAATTAACCTGTTTCAATTCTTTCTTTTTACCCAGAGCACTACTTATCTTTCTTATAGGTGTTTTATACCGAAGCACTTCGCCAAGTGTTTTCTTATTCACAATAATAGATATGTATACACTGTCACACACATAAGAACGTGTCCCATCTGTATGTGGCAAACGCAAATTTTCTTAGACACAACAAATGGCAATAACGCCAGCATTTCTTTAAAAATGCAGCATTATGTGCATTACAAACTAATATATGAGAATAAACACTATAACAATGACGCTACAGTTGCATAGTAAAATTTTAGGTAAAGTGAATAATTGCTGCATAGAACTTCGGGATGAACCTCCATTAGAAACAACTTATTTTCGAAAGAAACAGCCCTCATTATGTGTCTTCATAAAGTTTCCTGTTACAAGCCACGGCGATGTCAACGCAAGGAGGTTTCGGTCATCCACAGCTTTCTTGTAAGCACGGATAACCTGACCGGGGCTTCACGAGAAAGCGGATGTGTTCAGAATGTCAAACCTGACTGACTGCAGCTAAAATTGGGCAACCGTTGCCAATGAAAAGATTGCTGTGGGCTACTTTTAAGGTCGCTGTATTCGCATACGCCATTCTGGTGAGTCGGCGAGATTCTTCGCGTCCGATGTCCCAAACCACGCTCTCTTCGCTCGTTCCTCGCGACTTTTCTCTCTCCCTGTTTGTCGATTTTCGATGAAGAATCCCTTCTGGCGCGTGTCAGATTGTTTGTCTAGCACGGCGTAGCTGAAAGTTTTCCGGTGTTTGTCAGCGAACGTGACACATTAGTCAAACTTTGTGTGTGACGAGTTTGTTGACATGTAAGCAACGCATGATGGCGAGACCAGCAAAATAAAAGCTTTTGAATTAATAAGTCAGACTAAAACGAAGCAGTTGTGAATTCTACTTGTTCAGACAAGATATTTGTTATTTTTTTCAAGCTACCATGGGTTGCTTAGAACCATTTATTTTGCACGTCATTGCGCACTTGACAAAAAAAGAGTCTAAGAAGAGTAATACGTTTGTAGTAGAGCAAGCAAGCAATTCCGCAAGCAATTTATTTCTACAAACTCCTGCTGGCAAGCAAAAAACACCCTGTAACATATAATTCATTTAAAGCTTAAAAGCGATAAATTGGTTTCGGAATTTTTTTTTCTAAAAACTTAAACTAATCCGAGAAAATGTGGAAGCCTACCCTACTGAGCTACATCAGCTTAATAAATAAAAAGACATCTATATTACACATCTAATCATCTGTCTTTAATAAAACGATGTTTACATACCTGTGCGAAGTCTTCCTGAAGTACGAAGACGGGATACTTAATACGCACTGGCTAACAAGCTTCTTGATTCACCATTGCGACTATCGAATGTCTCCTGAGCAAAATAGTTTATAAACCGCCCTTCTGTTTATCATTTATTGTACCTCAATGCATAAGCGAGTATTAACATACACTAGAAAGTTCGCTTTAGACTCTAGAAGATTACTGCTGATGTGGAAAGCATTCAAAATACTGTTAAATATATATGGCCTATTTTTAAATGTCAACAACTGTAAAGTGTATGTCCTCTTTATCTACAGTGAATAGTTTTTTGCTGTCTTTCAATTGCCCATTGTGTGCCGTTCTCACAGCTGCCACACTTACGCAGGCAGAATTGCTGCACTTACAAGCAGGAATTCATAGCTCGGCTACATTTTTTTTTATTTGGGGAGCCGAAGTTTAGGAAGTGACAAATGTACCGGAAATTGTCCGGCAGGTAAGATACCACCTAAATGACGTACCTGGGTCAGTATGTTACTCTCTATGTCGAATACCCTACATTTAATTAGCTTTCTTTGTAAAAATTTCGAATTAGAAAATTAAAGCCTCAACGTTAAAGACTGGCTATTCAGTTGTTAAGTGTTTCTTAATAAGTTTCTGAAGAACATTTTTTTTTCAGTGGCAGAATTCGAACCAAATATCCTGTGTACAACACCCCCGCTTCTAATTCCACGAAAACACTGTGGCAAGAGTGAAATGCGAATATCATCAGTGAAGGAATAATAACGCATTGCTAGTCTTCCTACGTATGTGTGTACAGTGAGTCGAAAACTATCGCAATGAACTAAAGAGCTCATTCTGTATGTATGCACATACACGCCTCTTTCTACAATATATCAATAAAAAATAATAATAATAGAGACTGTTTCCAGCTTAACCCCCATTCTATAGCGATGTGCTATACTAATATAAATAGAGGCTGTTCTCTTGTCTCGAAGTCAGGAGAAGCATGCTTGCAAGTTTCACTCGCCTACCTGACTTCGACATCCACACCTCCTTGTATATGTATGCAACGAGCTTTTTATACTGGTCTTCCCTGCACTTGCTCTAAATCTTACTGAAACTAGAGAAACAAAGCCCATTAATCATAAACTAAAAAAATATAAAAACAAATGCTATTGTGGTGCTTGTTGCACGGCCCTGAATAATTCATGACTTCGGAAAGGACGTTCGGAAATTACGTATGTAAAACAGGTGCTTTTTCGCCCTATCGTCAGACATGCAGATCGTGAGCAGACCACATTTTTCAATTGCCTGGTATTCTCTGTGGAACAGACATTCTCTCAGTCACTAACCCCTCCTTTTTTTGTCTTTGCACTCCCCTCCCCACCCTCTGAACTTGATACTCTTTGCCATTCCATTCTTCGGGTGCGAGTGCATGTTCCGAGCTCGAAGAATGACAAACGAACACGTATACTCCCACCATTCATTGCTTTTGTATCCTCTCTCTCTGAACAAGAAATGAAATAGGGCCATTTGTTGCGTTTTTTTTACTCGACCAACGTGCACAGAAGCTCTCATGCAAGCGGGTGAGATCAGTGCTCAGTAAATCAGCTAGAGCACAGTGTACCAAGACGCCGGAAGTAGTGAGCAATGATCTCTGTCTGCAGAGGCTCTCTTCAAGACGAGGCAAACGTTTTATATATGTATATCACCATCGCATGCCAAGGATGATACAAGAAGGTCTAATTGAAAGAAGAGCAATGCGAAGGCGTGACAATGCCCAATGCCGAAGCAGCTGAGAACACGCCTCGGGGTTCTTTGTTTTTGCTGGATCACTTGTGACAATAAAAGAAAACAACATCAGCCAGATTCACACTAAGCTCTTGCTTGCCATGCATGAAAAAAAACCGAAAAGAATGGAAGTAAACGAGTATATATAATGTGTTCAAGGTAGAGAAAAATACCAATGAGGTATGAAGCGAGGTTATTCAATAAAAAAGAGCCTCCTTCGTGAGGAGGGCCCAAACAAGAAGTGATTTCAATAAGTAGGCTTAGCATTTAAATTACTGAAGACGCTTCGTGTATAGTATACCTGCAGTTATTAAGAAAAATGACTAATAGTGTCGGCAGTGAATGCACATGAAGAGCCATAAATTGTTGGACATTGCATTCACGGTGTGAGAGAAACGACTACAGTGGCTCTGTCGCCATTAATGAAACACTCAGCAGAAACAAAATAGACTCGTTGTCGTGATCCATTCATTTATTTCAGCGGTGTAAGAACTTTCCCTGCTGAATAGCTTAATATAAAAAAATATAGATAAGGGAGACAAGAATGGTTGATGCGACAGCACAGCCTTGAAAGTGTTTTCTAAGAAAGACTTCGAGAAAGCCCCAGTACATAGCCAGAGAAATGGAAATGACATCTAACTAATTTTTCATTTGGGTTGAAACGTGTTAACGAGAAACAAAACGTAAAAGTTTGTTTACGTTAGCATCTGTTCCTCTCCATTTCACATTCTGCGTTTTAGGCGTATAAATTCTTTTAGAACAGTATGATAATGTTAAAGTTCCTGCGAAAAAATAATATGTTCCAAGAAACACCATTATGTTCGAAATTGTCATTAAGACAACCCACAATAGTGTAGTGGTTATGATTTTCAGCTTCTGGCTAGAAGATCGCGGGATCGAGCGATGGTTGTGACGGCCGAACTTCGACCAAAGCAAAATGCCGGATACTTATGTATTAGGTTTAGGTGCACGTTTAAAACAACAGGCGGTTAGAAAATCCTGAATGGTGATCTCCCACTAACCTTTAAAAGAACGGTATATAAAAGCTGCGTCTTGCTGGTACTTACCTACAGAGCATATACCTGGAGGCACACAAAGAGGATTCAGCTGAAATTGAGGACGACGCCGTCAGCGCTAGAAAGAAAAATGATAGGTGGAACCTTCAGAAGCAAAAAGGGAGCAGAGTGGCTGAAAAAACAAGCCGTGGTTAAGGATATCGTAGTTGAAATCAAGCAGAAGAAATTCACATAGATTGCGCTTTACAGTTGGACCACTAAATTATTACCATAACAAAGCTAGACTCAAGGCGTCATCGCTGTGCATTTTTTTGCAACAAAATTGAAACAATTGAACATTTCTTTTTATTATGTCGTCGTTAGTCTTATCAGAGAAAAAGTTCTTTACTAGCCCCCATTACAAAAGCTAGGAATCCAACTAAATGTACCAGTACTTTTATCACTTGGTGGCACTTCATTTGGCTCCTGCCACAGGGATATATGCTCCACTTTGTTTGACTACATCAACGCAACTAAAAGATTACCGTGCCAGTGAACCCTTGCCTTTTCAGATCTTCAGTTTATTATTCGTAGCGATGTCAGTCAGAAACAAGAGATGGTTTGACCGCTTGCTCAGCAACCAGTTTTGTTTATTGGCAGTATTATCTCTAAACTAAATTTTCACATTGAGTTTCATTTAAGTATCCTGCCGCCTAGTTCTTGGCCCCAACCCTCTCTGGGGGTGAGCGCCATTCATCTGTGTTCATCAGCATCAGCTTCAGCATCAGCGTGTAGATCGCTGGTCATCAAGGGTAACTTACTAGATTTCGAAACAAGGCAAACGCACGAAGGCCAGGAAAAAAGTTAGGCAGGCCGATAACATTAAACAATTCGCAGTTTTAACGTGACCGCATAGAATGGCGGATTATGGGAGAGGGATTTGCCCAGCAGCGGGCGTAGTCAGGCTGGTCATGATGCTATCAAAACTTTTTTTCTTTTTCGCGGAATGGGGCGAAAGCTGCGTGCTATTTGGGATATAAATGAGGGCAGAAAGACTTGTAAAGTTATTCCGCTTTCCCACAAATCAAATCCCGCTAGCATGATGCCCTGGACACCATGGCCACTGTTTTTATTTTTATGAGGCGTACTGCTGAAGGAGCGGGTCATTTGCCCTGGTCTTATTTGTATGCAGAACGGTTATGGTTCCTTTTTACTCACATCATTTCTCTTTTTGAAAACTACTAACCTGGACCCTCGCTGAGCCACTGCGCAAAAACGCGCCCAGAGCAATCTGCATATGTGCGGGGTGTATCGATTATTGGAAATCTGGATATAGCACTGAGCACGAAAGCCTGCTGCCTACACATGCGCAACAAATTTCTTTCTTTGTGTGTTTTTTTTCGCGGTGAACGGCAGACTGCAGGAATAATATTAAAGTAAAAAAGGCATAAGACAAGAATGATTTATAGCGCTGGACACGTGATTATTATATAAATAATATTTACACAAACGCACCATGTCTTCACTTGAAGCGCATCCGTCATCCCACGTGTGTATTTAGCCATATAAGACTACATTTATTACTCACTTTACTGAACGAGCCCGCGGTGCCAGTGCAATGCCGTGGTCATTGCGAAACCAACAAATCCAATGAGTTTCCTAAAACGCGAAAACTGACCGTCGGGCCCCGCCGTGGTGGTCTCGTAGCTAGAGTACTCGGCTGCTGACCCGCAGATCACGGGATCGAATCTGGGCTACGACGGCTGCATTTTCGATAGAGGAGAAAATCCTGTAGGCCCGTGTGCTCACGTTTGGGGGCACGTTGAAGGACCCAGATTGTATAAATTTGTGTCAGGGGTTTCTAATAATTTCCAGTTTCAACGCAAGGGCTACGAATTAATGCGATAGCAAGATATTGGAATGTCGCACGAAGAACGACAAGCAGCAGCACACCTGCAGCGCACCACTTATATACAAAGCCGGACGCTACAAAACGACACATAGGAGAAACAACACTAATAAATGTCACAGTTGTTACGTTTTTGTACTGACACAGTCACTTGTGTCGTGCTTCAATAAATGTTACTCGGGTGACAGAAGAAATCTATAGTCGATCAGGCATGAACACTAACGTACACTTATTCTGCTAAATAAAGACACCCACGACAAGGTGCCACTAGCTGGTTTCCCTCTCATCGGTGTTCCCCTCAACACCGTCTCTGTCGGCCCCATATCAGTGCCCACGCGTTTAGATCTCTCCTCCTTTCCCATCCTCTTCTTCCTTTTCATCTGCCCATGTCAGCAAAAGGGTCTCCAACGATGTCAAAGCGGACGTAATAGACGCTGAGCCCCTAGTGCCCGTCCTGGCTTGGTATTAACTAATCCTGTTGATGTCAGCGCTCCAGCACGGGGTAAAGCACTATTACAGCAACCTCCCGTCAATTCTTTCGTTCTTAGAAATTCAGCACAAGTTTTTTTTTTTTTACAACGCGGTAAATCCCGCCCGAATGTTGTCTTTTCTTTCTTTCCTTTCTTTTTTGTGAAGTATTTCTGTTTACTATAGCTACTGACAGGCACAAAGCGCAGCTATTTACGGATAACGTAAAGAAAGTAGCGCCGACGAGCAATTTTGCTGAACAAACATTGTTGTGACGGTGAACGCAGGATGCGCTTTGTAAACCTATCGGAATATAAACAGCAGTAGAGCGTCAAGGACGAAAAGTCCTAGGAGCGATTCGAAATAACCTGCGTGACTAAATTTGGAGTAACGAGGTTTTTTACAAATACTCTGGTATATAAACTCTATACCATTTTCTTAACCATTAACAGACTGAAAGCGAGCTTATTGGTTGTGGGGGCGAAGGAAGATCTATGAAACGGGAAGCTGATATAATAGGTATCAGGAAATCCTCCTTAGAGAAAAAAGTACTAACTGCCAATGTTATTGCCATTCCTCAAATAATTGTGCTGTCAGGTTTTAACACATTTTGTCTTCAGAAAATATCAAATCATGCTAGTACACTTGAACACAATAGTTATGTAATACTGAAAAAAAACGAAACGTCGTCTACATTACCATATGACAGACAAGACAGCGTAAAAACCACAGGTGTAAACCGGTGGCACTTAACCATGAGAAGTGTAATTATTTGCCGTAGACTTCTTTTGTAATTCAATTATCCAAAACTCTATCGAAATTTTGTTAAAATGTTTTATTAGGCTTTGCACATCAGTAAATAACACTTTAGTGTTCTCGCTTCTTCTGAACTCACAGCATTCGTTCTATATGGCGGCCTAAAAGACAGCAACGTGCTTTTCTTTTTTTTGAACGCGCGAAAATGGGAGACTGCTTACCTATTCTTTAATGTCCGCTGCTTGTCATGAAGGTTTGCGAAAAATCTGGCACCAGCCAGCAGGTCAATAAAATCATTAATCTTCCGTTTCAGAGCAGCTGTTGCACAATACCCCAATCAAGCGTACAGACCCCTTTCACATATTACTCTTTTCACAACGTTTGTCTCTCTTTTCATACTTTGATAAGTATTCATCTGCTTCTATTGCGGGAATGTTGCGTCTTTAGGAAATTGCAATTATTATGAGCTGAAAGCTTAAAAAGCATCACATGCGCACTGCTCACACGACATCCTCTAAAGTATATGCGTGCAGGGGCTTCAAAATCGCACACAGGTTTAGGTTTTTTTTTAGTTTTATTGATCATGCATTGATACCAACCCTGTCGGGTATATTTATAATACCTGTGTTAGTTTGGGAAGCAGTTTGCTATTGTTGTTGTTATAAGTTCATAATAGAATTATTTTTTTATTTTGTTCAATATTCTTTAACGTTGAACATATTCACAGTGTGATTTTGAGGCAGAAGTATACCCAACGAATATGCGCAAGCAAATGTAAAATTATTCTTTACGTGCGCACATTGGCGCGACGTTCAGTGGTCACTTCTTGCGAGTACTGGACATATAAGAGCGAAGCTAGTGTGATCTTGGTTAACGACCGTCACAGCTAAATCATCTATTTCTCGGCACTTTATCTAGACATGTACGTTGTTTCGCTAACAATGGTGCACTTATCTGCTTTACTCGCATTCGTGCTTGATGTGCAAAGCGTTTGAAATGAGTATTAAGGTATTGAGGCGGGGGGGGGGGGGGAGGTTATGGTAAAAAATTAAAACAAAGGCTTACCCTGTTTCCCTGTTTCCAGATCTATTGACATTCTGGACATTCACAATGCTTCCTAATGGATGCTGCAGAGTTATTGATACTCAGAACACTGATTTTGTTTAGGGGGTATTTTGTCAGAAGCTTGCGAAAATACGCTTGCATTTCACAGCCGATTGCAAAAGAAGGACACTTGAAAAAAACAGACAGGAGCAGCAATAACTGACAAAGGTCAGAGTTGTTACGTTTTTGTGTTTGAGCAACGTTCGGCAAGTGTCAGCAATCCAGAACCCGATGGTCTTAGATAATTTTTCCTCTCAAGTGCGGAGTGAAAAGTGGCGCCCTCTGCTTCTTCGACCACGTGGTGGCGTCTCACGCATGGCGTTTTTTTTTTCTTCATCTTCTGTTTTTTATGTTTTTTACTTTTATTTTTCTTGCTGTCTAGCGTTTTATTATGTATCAATAGCAAGTACAATTTATAAGATTGTATAAAGTATTTTGTGAGTTTTGAGCGTGATCCGCTTATCATTTCTATAATTTAGTGTTAGACGGCTGTTCCCATTTCTTGTTTTGTTTCTACCTCAACAATTGAGGTCTTGGAGCTCGTCAAGCCTGGTTCCTTTTCTGTTTATGGTCCTCAACATTGTACGAATGTTGAACTAAATTTTATTTTATTTGTGACTAGATTTACTGGACATGCTACCACAGGTAGCTTCTATAAAAACTATGGTTGCGTCTTTTTGTTTTTTGTTTGTCTGTTTTAACGAGTGGGCGCCGAAAGACGCCTGTTTTATCACGAGTGTCTCAAGATCAGTTTTCAAATATAAAGAAATTGTAGGAGCATTACATGATGGAAAAATGTTCAACGTCCTTTGAGACCCGTGGGCCGCCAGCTGTAATGACACATATCAAAGTATCTCGGCATTACACTTCGGTACTTGCACTGCGCATGGTTGAGTTGTATAACGCAGCGCGCGTCGGAGTGAGTGGTTGATAACTTTAATCTCCAGTCGGGTGCTATCAATTTGTTTTGTGACATTTTTTTCATGACTTTGAAAGAAACAACCTTACTTTGTTTCTGGCAAAATTGAAGAGAAAACCGAACGCTGTCTATGCACCATGCAGGAGTCCTTAAGTCCTGGAGGCATGTTCGGCTTGCTAGAAAAAGTGGAGACGCCCCCAAAAAAGTTCCGGCTTCCTCCCATTAACAAAAGAAGTAAATTACATTACAAACGCTATTATGCTTTTTTTCATAACCATATTATTTTCCCTCAACAAAAGTCATCTTTCAGAACATGCTATATTCAACAAAATGTCCATAAATTTGTATTTTGAATACATTCAAAAAGTAGGTGTTTTATGTATTAGAGTTAAATTATAGTGAAAACAACATGCAAGACCATAAATAAAGAAAGTTCAAAACGCAGCACAGTCTCTCTTCTAGACTCAATGCCATGCCTTCCACGTTGCGATGTACATTGCAGCGTATATATGCAGTAGCACTATATAAGGTAGCAGTTATGGCTGCTGACAGCTTCGTCCTCCATATCCCACTCCCACTGCTGACCTCTGCGTATTTCCCTGCTCTGCGTTTGAGCGGGCCGTCCACGCAGCGTTACGCAATGCGCAAATAGCGAGAAGAGGTCACTCGCACTTCACGCTTCGTTCGGCCAGCAGGCGTACAGGATTGAATTCAATACTCTCTCTATATATACAGCGGCTTTTACATGGTCGCTGATATCTATTTTATTTCTTTGTTTTATTTTTACCAGTACTTCAAGCGCCACAATGGCATTATTGCAAAGGGCGATTCTGGAAAAAAGGGGAAACAATAGCAAAGTATATGCAAATGCACATACAAACAGCAAACGAACATAAAGTTTCCGGCCTTTCACATCAGCAGCTAATGTAAGAGCAAGAAATGTGGACATGTAAATGAATGAATGGAGATAGTATCAGAATGAGTAAATGGTAACCGTAAGAACGTTTCCCTCCCTGTACACTGTCTGTGTGAGTGTCGTCGCTGCGTGAGTTGTCGGCGTCCGTGAGTTGCTGGTGTCTAAATTGTCAGAGTTGTGGGTCACAGGCTATCCTGGGAAAAAGTGTAAAGGTAAAGTAAGTAAAAGTTTACTCACCGAGTGAGTATATCAAGAAAAACAGGAAGGGGGAAGGCATTAATGATTGGACAGAGAAGCACGGAAATGCACTCTAGTTCTGCAAGGTACGTCTCGGTGGTAAGGCGAAAATTGGGGAAAGAGAACAGCGCCCTACCTCGTAAAAGTGCACCGCCATCTTCGCGGGAAATGGCGCCGACAACGGTGGCCACTGGGAGTTGCACGTTAGGCCCGCTTTTTGCACGTTAGGTCCACCGTGGTGGCTGGACGGACACAGATATTTCGTCGTGAGGTACTCTATCTCACTACCACCCTTTCACCTCATTTTTCTGTTCGCACTTTTTGAGCAAATGCCATCACCATTACGATTAATTGAAGTCCACTTGTTCGCCTTCTCTAGCTTGATGCTTGGAAAGAACTTGGCAAAAGGCCCATTTATTCAGCTTACCGGGTCTAGCCGAACACTGAAACTGGCAGTGTCGTGCGTTGCTCCACGGAAGGCGTTGACAGAGAAAAAAATAGAGACACGAAGGGTAAGCTCAACGCTTGGTAATTTCAAACGCATTTACGAGCCTTCTTTATGAGTTTGGAGGCACCTGCCTTTACGAGCCAGAGCTGCAGAGGTCGAGGTAAACACGCGAAGCTAGTCAGTACCAGAAAGGTAAACGAAGTGAGAAGAGCTCTCTCTCTGTGGAGGCCTCGTGTTCCAATTTTTTTTTACTTCTGGTGGAGCCCGCGTTCAAAGCCGTTTAAACGGAAGGACGCGTGAAGGCGTCAACTTCTACTGGCCTATATTGGAGGCGAACCAGTACAATACTAAGTGGGCGCTAACGATTACACTGGCGTCGGTGCTGACGCTGGCGCTTATCTCGGCGTTGCGTATGAGGGAAAGCTGAGGAGGCGCAAAGCACGCAGTAATTGATTGCTGTTTCCGATTGGGACATCCAAATTGCTACTAGTTGGCGATGAGAGACACAGGACTCCGATTGGACATGGAGACCCAAAGTCCATTTTAGTTAAGGTGCACGCTGAAAATTTTTATTCTTCAACAATTCACCAGAAAAATCTCCAACCGGCACTAACTTGGAGGTCCAGATCCATTGCCTATATACACGGAATGGCCAGTGATTGATTGTGCAGCAAGAGCACTCGATTTTTACAATCAAGAAACTCGCTAGCAGACACTGATTGCTTCGGCTTTGCGAAGTGATGAGCGTGGCAGTTAAAAAAAACAAAGGGGGTCCACGCATGCACTATGTTTGTGTAAACGCCACAGGGAGGGAGGCTGAGAGGAGGCTGGTCACGCCGCCCAGCGGACTCAGCTAGATCATAAGACGCTTCGCCTCTAAGAAAAAAATCTGATGACAAGCTTGTATACTTTGCTCTCCCGCAGTAAAAGTATTGCTGTGGCAAAGCACGCTTTACAAGTTACCTTTCGTGGGTCATTGTCGTAGTATAGCAACATTGGGTGCACGCATTGGGTGCACGCAACAGAATCCTTGGTCATTAAAATGGCAAGACATGTTATCACTGTAGCAATTTTAATGACACTCAAGGGTGTGTTTATGTTATCCCAGTGGGAGTCTTTAAGACGCCAAGGTCTCGATATGCGACTTCCATTGCACAATGGCGCGCATGCCAATGCTGCTAAGGCATTCTTGCGTTAAGTGAACGTCACTGGCCGTGAAAGGTTACTTCACATGTCCGTGCCTCTTCCATATTATCTTGTCTTTATGACCACTGTTATCAATTTCTCGTTGCGTTCACGGCAAAGGAAAGAGCTATAAGAATGAAAACCAGCTCGTTTAGTTTTATGGTACAATTCATTTATTTTCACTGAAACATTTTTCCACTTTCAGCCTGGCTGTCAACGCACTTCTACTGAATCTGCGTGGTTGGCCAGAAGTTAAACACGCACCAATAAGGAATATTGTGGATCATAAAGCATGACAGGGGCAGTGACCAAAGAGGACAAAGGGAGGGGGTTCAGCGAAATTTGCTGACCGATACTTTCCACCCGGTACAAATCAAGCGAAATATCGAAGTTTTTTGTTTTTTGCATTGAAATCAAAACAAGACGGTCATGTACAAGGTACAATAAGCATAAGACAAAAAGTAAAGCTGTCCTCTTTCAAGATAACTGGCTCGAACGCCGGGGCATATTTCATATTAATGGATAACATGGCAAGGAGTTGCTGTAGCGGAAAATCTCGACGTCTTTATTGACCACTGCGTACTTCAAAGAGCGCAGTGTATAAACAACAAAACCACATCGAGTTTAACAGCCAAGAAAAGGGCATCATTGTTGTATTGTCAGTTTTATTTTTCTGTCATTGCTTTTAGAAAGTGTCGAGCTTTCGTCGCTCCATAACTATGGTCTCGCTTGAAACTGAAGTGCCTAGCAAGTTTCTTCCGATGAATATAGTGAGGCTGCGAAAATGAACAAATTTTGTTCAGGTTGTCAAAACTGCCTAAAACACTCACTTGTTCACTTCCCGAAAACTGTTGCTTTCTGCACCTATCTTCTCATTCAACATTGGCGATTGAATAATAATTGTATTCTAGCTATTCCAAGTAGATATACTCGTATTAGCCTCACTATTAAAGTTGTTTCTCCTGGTGTACTCATTATGGTTAGTTCAATAAATATAATGACCTTTCACCGTATACTTATCATAACAAGACCAAAAACAGAGCCAATATAGCCAAATACATTAGCAATGGATTCCGTCCTTTTTCCGAAACGGGCTTTACTGATTCTGCGTTAGCGTAACGAAGATCCTAAAAGATTTTGTAGAAGCACTTTTACTTTTGAATTATATGAATCAATAAACAGCAAAATTTCACGAAACTGGCACGTAAGGAGCTTACTCCTCAAGACAATCAAACGCCATAAAGACATGATGAAACCTGCATAAGTTTAAAGTTGAACATTATCATTATCAGTAGGCTGCCTGGACACGGTGTGGAACAGCCATCAAACATTCAGTAGCATTCAATCGTAACGTTTCTGTCATTGAGTATAAAGCCGTCCATGCCACAAAGCACCTTGGCAAGAGCTTTAAAACCAATACAACTACCGCATTTGTTTACAGCTCTATAGTTCGCATGAGACCAAGGTAATTTTTCGCTTCCCTGGAAATCTTATTATTTTAGAAACACTCCAGTTTGGTTTCATTGTGGGAGCAGATTTAAAATATTCGGAGAACTAATTCCCTATTAGAGCATCCAGGTTATTTTTACCATTGTTGCATTTTCAGTAATTTTTCACGAACTTACTTTTTAATTTACAGAGCGTAGGTTTGGGCAAGTTGGCAATAAATTTTTTTTCCTGTTTTACTGCAATGCTGGAAATGAACGACAGCATAAAACTGACAAGGACGCAGAGCTAACATCCAACACTTCAGTCATTTCGGACACCAATCGGCTGAAAAGAAGCATACGCAGGTGAATTTTAAAGGCATAGGAAGTGAAAAAAAAAACGAGGACTTGCAAACAAGTGTAGATATCGGGGTTACATAATTATTCAAAATAGATTTGAGAGAAGGCAACCTTCTGCAAAGTTTTTGCAGATCCACCGTCGACCTTAGTTCTCGTTACTATGTGGTGCATGCGTGTATTCTTCATGAGTTCACTATATTCAATGTGATGAAAAATCTTGAAACACAGAATGTCGCTAGACTGAACCTTTGGAGATGTTCTCTCTTCTTACTTAAGGCACCTAGTGCCAAACTTAGCACGTGGATATGTGTTACACACGTAACGTCTGCCTTATTTTGATATACAATGTATGGTATGCGCTCATATTATGTACTGCACCCCATACACACAGTACTTTTTCTGAGGCCTGTAAGGCGGTTTTAAGTAAAAAAGAATAATAAATAAATAAAAACACACAGAGTCTCTTATGTGTTTCCCTGATCCTCTTTCGCACTTCTCGAGAAGATTCCTGCACCTAACGCGTTTTAGCACTGCCTCTAAGATGAGGGGCATAGCTTTCTACGCCCCGACTGCATTTGCACTGCCTGCGTGATCGGCCTACTACTTACCAAATGACGATGACTTCATTCTGTGACACCACGCCATGTCCCCTCACCATGGTGCCACACATCTGTGACCTTGTGACGTCATATGGTAAGTTCTCTGCGTGATGATGTGATTCTCAACCCTGTTGCCTCTGTTGCCGCAGTGCGCTGACGCCGGGGTCACCGACGGCTAATGTTGGTGTTTGATGCAGCAGTTAAATCTTTCGCCTTAATATATAATTAAAGAACAAATAAATGTATGTCGTGAATGCAGCACATTATCACTCGCAGCAAAAGTGACTAAGTTGTTGGCTCTCATGGTGCAACTACTGCAGATGAAAATTTAACCAACATGTCTTGTGTTCACATGGTGCATTATTCTATTCTGAGTTTCAGAACGCTTTAAGTTAGCCTATAGTGTTCTATGTTCAATTCTTTATTTTGTTTTGTATCTGTGGGCTCATTCGTTGAGAAGCATCATACAAAAAGTAAGTGAAACTGGTTCAAATTATGCCCTTTTATTACGCAAAAGCACAGGTACCAGTTACAATCCCTATTTTTTACGCAACTTTCATATCCTACTGCTGTCTTTTAGACGAATATACCGAAACGAAGGGCTGCCATTTAAGTTTTAAGCCTTGACACATTCTCCACTCTACAAACGGTACGGGGTTTAGCGCTACAGCATTGGATTAGCGTGGGACCATTGGCTCGCTTTCGCACATCAATCCTTGTACACCACCCAAATATAGTGATGAAAAAATAAGGGAAGGCCTACATGCCGTTGAATTTTAAAAGCATGTGTCTCAGTGTTTAGATATTAGTTATTTTGTCATAATCAGTACGTATGCGCTCCTTAACTTAAGCAAGACGCATACAGAGCTGATCAAAAAAATAAATAAAATGTAGATAATGAACCAGAATGTTTCATGTTATGTGCTTAGTGCCATCAGGTTAATTAAGGAATAAACTTCACTACATACGTCTTTTTCTGGCTTTTTGTTGCTCGTTTGTGTCTTTGTTTTTTATTTTAGTGCATTCGTCTGTGTACGCTATATGTAAGCGCAGGTTGAATGACGCTCTCGCGAGAAAGTGCTGAACGCATTTTGCTCTCATTTTGTAGGGTGTTTGCAAAGAGACTTAGTGGTATAGAACGACAGATTTGGACAAATATTCACCTATTAGCGAGGAGAACCAAAACAAGCACAGTGCATCAACTTGCGTGTCAGAACTACCCCATACCCAGTCTCTGATTGACGTAAGAGCGGCGCTTATTCTGTCGCTACTCTACTGGCTAAGAAGGCTTAATACGGATTAGCCCTCGCCTGCCAGACAGACTTTCGCAGTGGGCACGCTGTATGCTTTGTGAATGTGAAGAGTGCTTCTTGTGTGCAGAGCGTCCTCAAGCTTTCAATCTTTCCGAATAGGAGAAGAGTGTTGCATTTGACCGATCAACATGGCTGTCCTATAGATTCTTGCGCTGCGCCACTTAAAGATCGTATTTATCTACCGAACGACTAATGCAAGTTTGCAAACATAAGCGAAGTGTGTGGTGACCAGCCGCCAAAGGTAAAAAACTCCGCGGACTTTGCGCAGTACTTTTCCTGAAGCTCTATAGAAGCCCCTTTAAATGAAGAGAGTGAATTTTTGCATGTTACTACAAATACTTTGCTGATTGTGTAAACTGTTTCGCGTTTTCCTTCTGTAATTTCACTCTTACATGGAAAAGGCCATTAGTTCTAGTGCATGGGTACACTTCAGGTAAACCTAGGTTCAATCGGCATGCCATCACTATGGAAACACCCCCTACACACGTTCTGAGAATCCACAACATCGCACTAAAACAATATTTTAACCAATCAAAGAGTGCGTCACTTTTGAAAACTTCCAGTTTGTGGACGAAGTGTACCATATGTAGGAGTATTAAGGCAGATACACTTTAGTCCGGCAATAATCGGCCTTGTAGTCCGGCAAATTATTCACTATTGATGGAAGTTTAATTAGCTGTGTCAGAGAAAATAAAGTGGTGCTTCTTTTTTTTCTCTTTCTCACTTTCCCACTTCTCCTGGACACTGGAAGTTCTTTTTGGTTTTAAAATTTATAACGCCAGAACAAAGACTGTTTGCTTTTCTTTTAAAGTGCTTGTTTGCCACTTGAGCGCCGGGATCAAGACACTTCTTCGAAAGGTCTTGATCCCGAGGAAGGGAACTTAAAACTCGAGGAAGGGAAAAAGTTTACGCAAGAATGAAAGCAAGATGTAGTTTCACCAATAGTCAAATCTTTTACCGCTTCCTCTTTTGCCCTCAGCGCGGAAAATAATACGTGCTCCGCGAACGGGATACACCACTCAATTTCTCTGAAAGCCTGCACAGGCCATCTCTTCTCTCTTAGAAAGCTCCCGCTCACCGCGTTTGAAGGCCCCATCGAAAACAAAAACCTCATTCACATGTACAGAACGCGTACTCAGCAGGAGTCGTTACGCTACCGACTTTGCGGCTCGCTTTACCATCAGAAGAATCACAAGCATCAATACCCAAAAAGGCTTAAGAGAACGACGTAAAATATCCCAGATAGCACAAAAGTGACACAAAACAGCTTCGAAGTGGATTAGCCAATCCGAAACATGCGTCCTCTAAAGTTTGTTTTTGGGTGCTAGAAATCTGTTCATCCGACTGGAGCGGTCGTATCTCCGCTAATGTCTGGCCATGGAGATGATAGGAAGAGGTTCCACAATTCTTTTTTAAGAAGCCACAAAAATCTTTTCTTCTAAAAAGGTATTCGACGACCATTGTAAGCCTGGAAAAGTAGGAATATAAACTTTCTACAGCCTAGACTGTAATGTCCGTTTTTCATTTTCTTTTGTGTATCTCCTCACACTTGTTTCCTTTTCCCATGCTTTTACAAGTTTGTCGTTTCCCTCTCCCGAATATGTGGTCTCTTTCTGGTACTTGTTAGGAGTAAAACCAGTCACTGCCAGCAGGTTGTTAGCACCTAAATTAGGCATATTTGCAAAAAATAAAATGATGTGAGAGGAACAAGTATCTATTATTGCCTTAAAAAGACCCCGTGAACAGGCGAAACTAGATAACATCATACGGAGACAGAAAGTGAGTAAATTGGAATTAACCAAGCGTGGGCGACGTGTTAGCAAATCTTTCGATTCTTCATGAGGTGCTAGGTTTCAACAAAAAGCAGGAAGTCAGCAGAAAAGGAACAATATATGCCCCAAAGTTCAACACGCGCGTCAAGACTGTCAAGGTGGAGCGTCATCACAACACTAAAAAAAACAACAAACTTCTCCTCTTAAACCACCTTTCATTATCATGTTCTGAAATTTTCGCAATGAAAAAGCGCCTCCAGGCCCTCTTCATATGCATACCTGTGTTAGAAACGTCGTCATCAAGGTTCTCTTATCCGCAAATTTGTTGCAGGGATACGAAAATTAGGTGACACTTATGTGTATCTTCAAATTTCTTACGTAGCACAAACATAGAAAGCTAATTTACATATATAAGGTAACTCTATCAAACGACAAATGAAGATTATATGCGGTCAGTTTAGCGAATGCGGGTCAACAATAAAAGTATTTTCGTTCGTGTGCGCTCAAACATGAATGAAAGCTGTGACCAACATTTATATTTCAACAGCTATATAATTTAATCAGCATGAATGAAGCAGTTACACACTGCTCAAACAAGTTTTGGCAGCGATTCGGGATACAATACAACACGTTTATTTGATTATTTTACCATTTTTGGGACTCTAACACTCCGTGCAATGCCCCGAAAATTACAATTACCTTGAGATAATACAGTAGCCGGTCGTTTATACAGAATCGATAAATCCAAAGAAAAAGAATCGCGTATCACAGTATTGTGCATATCTCTCCAGTATACAAGAAAGGAAGTTCTGAGAGCTCATTCACTAGCAAGGCGAGCCATGCATCTTTCCGTTGGGAATCTAACGGCACTAGGCCTAACCGTCCGACGGCGTAACAGCGACTTCACAAAAACTTACTTGCGTTCGATGAGGCCCTTATGCTACACATGGAGTGAAATCTTTTTCGCAGCTGCGTCTGTAGTTTTAAGAACCACGACACAAACACAAGTAAGGCAAAACAGAGAATGATTGACGGGCGCAACCTCACATGCTCAATCAACGAGCTTTACTGACATCGCAGAAGCTGCAGGAGAAGCGTGGATGGATACAAGACCAACGCTAAAGAGAACAGGAGGAATTAAGTTGGACGGCTATCACCGCCAGTAAATTACGTAAAGTTTTGAAGCCCTCGAGATTGCTGAAGCAGTGTCAACACTTCACCCATTTATCATTTTGCGCATTACTTTTTCTATCGCATTGAGCGATGGCGTCCGCAGGCTTGGCTTCAAATTGAAGTTCACGGCAGTTCATACATGTCCGTGCATGTCCGTGTATGCGTTGACCAAATTACACCAATCTGCTGCTTCGCAGAAAAAAAGGTCTTTAAAGATATTTGTTATAGCGGTATTTGAAGTTCTAGTGGTAATATTACTGATGTCTACTTATAATATCAGTATTGCTGAGGGCTATGAAAATTTAGTCGTAAAAACACGAGCTATAAATAGGACGACGCAGCATCTTTAAAAGTTCTTGTCCTAGCAGGGTTTTTCGTCTTGATTAAATCCTTCCTAAAGTTGACTTCTTTCATGTGGCATGCTGTCAGTTTAGATATATATCCCCGTAATAAAATGGATTATATCTCTTTCTTGCTACCCGGTACTATATACTGCTAGACAATCCCGAAACCGAGAGGCATGTTCAGAAGGAAGGATTACTGTATGTTCATGCAATAATCGTAGTACATGGTTTCACCTATGGAATACTTTAAGAGAAAGACACGCGGTTGCACAGAAAGCATCACTGTCCTTGCGTTTAATGAAACATGGCAGTGTTTTGTTGACACTATGTTTATAGAGCCGTTCAAACAGCAGCCTAATCCAAATGTTTGCTACAAACCTTTGAAATTGATCCCCAACGTATTACTACTTACCTATCACCTTTTTCCGGGCAGATGGTATACGGTACATACCATCAATATGTCATGCACCGTAGCCAACTCAAATCTTCTATGCTTTTGCCCTGTGAAAGCAGCTTGTTTAAATTTATCAGCCACAGACACAATCTTGCCACAACAGTTTGCCTGTCTTGAAGAGAGAACTCAACACCTTCGACCATATCAAATGTTATTGAAGCGTTACTAATGAGTAATGAAATTTCATAAAATAACAGTCACTATCAGGCTGTTTTAGGTTCACTGTTTGAACAATGCCTCTCTCAGTGATCTACAATTCACTTTATTCTGTGCAAGTTTGTTCTGTGTTATGCCTGCAAACATAATTTTGTTACTCCATCTAAACGAATGCAATCCCCTTGCGTTACCCATGCCTTTGTAACCACAGCATTACATATATACTCATCCTCTAGTATTATATGCCCTACGTATCACACAACAGGCCTACGACTCTTTTTGTATCAATATCAATTAAAGTCTTAGCTACCCACCTGTTTTTTCATGACTCATTCTACTGTCTTCAAACCTCATAAGCTAACGGCTATCAATTTTTCGTCTCATTGCATGCTTTGTCGTCCTTAACCTTCCTTTCGAGCTACAATAATATGCTCCTAGTTTCAGACCTATTACTTACAACAAGATGTATGCAAATACATTTAATAGAAGCACGGAAGCTTGGGCGAGTTGGTAAGACATTACGAAATGACGTTGAAGCGCCAAAAGAAAGAATGGAAGAGAAAGAGTGGACACAAGAAGTGCTAACTTTAAACTGAAGTTATTACAAGAACAAAAAAAGGTAGGCGCCTTGAGATGGTGCACACGTGCGCACACTTGCGCATACTGCTCGCGAAAAGCCAACCCCCCCTACCCACACACACACACACACAAAATTACATTGATATGATACTTGACTTACACTGTATAGTACATTCACATGCCAGTAATCTAATTGACAGCTGACTTACACAGTCGTCGCATTTCTCTTTTATACGAAAGGCTTAGAAGGTTTCCCAAGTTGAATTGTTCTCATGTTTAAATATTGCAAAAGTGTCGAAGAAACCAGGTTCCCATCTGCAGTCACGGTAGTGCATCGCAAGGCGCAAAATATGCTGTTCTTTAAGGGAGCTATGACACTTTCTAAGTCTGACTTTCAGGCCCGACTGATCAACGTAGCACCACCCGCACGTAAATGGAATGCCTCCCCCCTGTTTACAGGGCACAAACTGCAAGCCATATTTCACATTGTATTGATTGTCTCTTCCTAGGTTCTCAGAACGAAGGTGCCTCTGCAGAGTAGAAATCTACTACTCAATTTGATTTTCGCAGAAAAAACATCAACTTTGTGTCAAGCAGCCATTTTATTCAAGTGGGGTAAATTCGTGAAAATACAGAATAATCACAGAAGCCCCTTTTTTTTGAGCGACTCATTCGCCTGTTCGCTTTTGCAACCCACCTTGGTCAATTAAAAAGCTTCCTGAGCCGCTGAGGCAATCACTGCATTTGGATACCTTGCGCTACGCAACTTTTCTACGTGTTTCAGAACGCTTAGTTGCATAAAATGCCCACATGACCTACTAAAGGGGAGCGTATACAAGACAGAGCAATGCCGTTTTTCACAAGTTCAGAATATAATAAATTATAATTGAGCAGACTTTGAATGGACAGGGGAAGGTATACATTTAGAAAATATGGGAATCCTAAAAAAAGAGAAACTTGCTGATCCAGGTACTGAACCACGTTATCTTGTGGCAACTTAAAGGTGAAATTGAGTCTTAGGCCTTGTTCACTGAACAGCCTAAATATTCACTACTCTGCCGTTGGAATTTTACCTCCTTAAGAAAAACCAGGTAGTTGCCCACGCACCGTACATTCTTAGTGGCAAGGCCACACAAATGCATTTGTTAGGCCCAGTCGACGCAACCCAAAAAGTACTGCTCAAAATAGGAGCTTCTCAAGACCCAATATCCTGAATTGGCCAAGGCACAATGCAAAAGCAAGAACACGAATGTGTCGCTGAAAAAACGACCCTCTGTGAATTTTCTCAAATTTCTCAGATTTTCGCGAGGCTACAATCTGTGAAAATCTGTGAAGTTAGCGGCCTTCGTATCCACTCTTTCTCTACCGTCCTTGCTTTTTGGTGCTTGAGTTGTTTCCGGATATATCTCTCAAGACTGTATTAGTCATTGTCTAAAACTATGTCGGGAACTATGTCGACCTATTCAGTATGTTTGTGTCAGAAAGTCTGACAAAAACATAGGACTATCCTCCAGCTCATAAAGATCCCGCCGACGAGATGCCGTCCTGTGGCGCAAGCTTCAGACGGGTGCTTTTGCCAACCCCTGCCTTTGGAGCAAGGTATACCAACACCTCGTGACGCCACACTGTGGATGCTGCTCACAATCAGCCACCCTCATACATGTAGCATGGACGTGCCCACACTACACTGATACTTCACACGCAGAAAATACGTTAGAGTTCATTCCGCACATCACCGACTCGGCAAAGAAACGCCGGGTAATCTCGCACGAATTGGAGGGCGTAACGTCCCAATGGATCCCCGCTGACCTCCTCTTAGCAGCGTATCTGACCTCTGGGCTGGTACCCTCTTTCGGAAGAAATGAAGTTTTGACTATGGTCATCACTTAGCGAAAAAAAAGGATGCGCGTGTAATTAAAATGCGAGACACTAATCACATATAGATTTTGTACGTATAGAGAGCAATATACAAGCAGCCACACGATGTTAAAGTGGTGCACGCGTCGCCCGAAACTTGTGTTGCAGAACACTCGTCATGTTCCCGTACAAAAGAGGTGTCGTGACAAATATGGTGCAGACTGCAGCTTAACCCGTATCTGCATGTTACATTGCAAATAGCGTCGCAAGACGATAGTCTTGCGTCTGGAGAGAGTTAATAAGACATGTTCCGCGCAAGCAAATCGGTGAATGGTATACTCGAGGCGCTGCGTTAGAGTGTCTCGAGCGTGAAGCGGAGTTGAACGAGCGCATAAAGTAACGTCACACGTGAGACATGAGTGCTATCTGGCAATTATCTCGGAAAACGAAGCGCGCGCGTCCTGCGCGCCTGTTTCGGAGGTGATAAGGTGTAAAACGCAAGGCGACGGGTAGGTGCCACCACCGTGTCATCTTCGCAAAGAGTTGGAAACACTTGCCTTTTCGTGCAAGCGTTGCTTGGTCAGCACAACGTGATAAACGCCATGGTCCTTATAATTACTTATGTCTTTTCTAGTCAGAGATACACATACAGAATATTGACAAGTTGTTATGGTGCCTCAGATATACGCAATATTTGCTTTCAAATGACAATTGCACAAGTATAAACGCTGAATCTTGAGCGTTATTGTGGGTGCTGCGGATGGGGTCGGCCATTTGGAGTACCGTTAGGCCACTTTGGTGCCGTTTGGGGTACCGTTGGGTGGACAAGTAGACAAATGCCCAGAGAGCGAGACAGACAGAAAGAGAGACAGACAGACCAAAAATTTTTTGTCGAAGGTCCTAAGAAAGACTATCGCTTATGAAACAGCGAGTTTCACCCTAAAGATAAAGCAAATAGTGTGATAGCAACGAATTGTAAGGTTATGCGAATCGAGGCCGGCAGCTTACTCTTTTGGTTCCAGTCTCATAAAACTCTACAATACGCTGGTTTTGGAAAATATGGCCACTCCAGGGACACTTTTTACATGCTCTTCGCAATAAGAGCGCGAATTCGTAGAAGTAAACACCAGCCGCACGCCTATGGCTGGCGAGATAGCAAGGAAGCACTCGCACTTGTAAAATCAAAGTTTACAGTTGCTGCTCGAGCACCCCCCCACCCCCTTCTTCGATTTGTTTACAATAGTTGAAGACGTGTGAGGCATCTCTTCCTTTTTTGAGCATTGGACACGACTGTTCTAAAATAGGTGGATAGATTTTATTGCATGCGCCTCGACGCGACAGAAAGGGAGTAGCTCGTTTGATGTCCGCTTCTGCTGTGTTCGTCTCCCGTGCGCGCACACTATTATCCTAAGGTGGTACATGTGATGCTCTGGGAGATCCTATTATTTTGCTTTTTCACGTAACATGACGGCAATGACAGAAAGGCATTGAGACAATTTATATAACTGCTATCGCTATAAAACTTCATACTTTCGTTCAATAGAGAATACCAAAAGGGAGATAAAGATATGCTGACGTCTACTTCTCGTTCAGAACAGTTATGGTTGCGCCATGATACCAATTGCGAACAGCTACAAACCAGGCACGCTAAAACGTGAGTACACAGTAATCAAACGTTCAGCGACGATCTCGGTGCAGCCTTGGTTGACAGAACCCACTGAGCTCCATATGGCGGCGTGTCCCATTCTCTTCGTTACATTTATGCCTGAATGCAGCTGCCCATCTATGGAGGCTAAGCACTCACCACCAAAGTCATGCGAATACATTAGCCATAATCATAACATTTACTCGATCTGTAACATTGGTTGCCATAAAAGTAACTTACATGTTGCAACGAAGCACCAGAGATGAACGCGATAGGAAAGAAGACGATGTTTAGTGATACCCCATGCAGACTGTGCCCGATCTTGCACGCCTGCCCTCAAGTACTGTACATACATTATGAATATATTATTGAGTGCTTTCTCTACACTGTGTAATTAAAATGAGTTTGAAAAACTTTTCGAAGCGTTTTAACTTCCTCCGACCAGCTCCCGCAGAATTCCATACGAAGGAGGGTTAATGGTACCTATAATAATACATTTGTCGAATCATGGGCTGCATCATCGCATGTAGTCTGTGCTTTATCAGGCCTAATTTGACATATCATTGTATTAAATATTTTTTACAGATAATGATGATGATTATGACGATGATGGTGATGAGTCCACAGCCATGGCTCGTACCACTCTGAGGGATCGGCCGAGAATTGATGACTTAATTCAGTGAGACTTTTTTTCTATATTCAGTATCGATACTCCCCACCCCAAAAAAATATAGACATCCTAGGTAAAATGAAAGGAGTGCTTCTTCCGTCATCACCTTCTCTATGCTTTTTCCCAACGTATTTCTCATAATGACCACCATTTCCTCCTTTTTCCAGCTACTCGCTTCTTTCTTGTCTTCAGAAAAGTATCGTTCCTTTACGAACACTTCTGCAACTGATTTATTTTTGTTCTGATCCCTCGTGCTCTCCCTCAGGGATAAGGACAGCAGACCTCGCTGGAAATGCAGTTTGTATAGGTCATATTTTTTCTCCATCACAGTAAAAAAGGTGCAACTCTTGTTTCTCTGTTTTCTCTCTCGTACATGAACCATAATTTTATTTCCCACCCACCTCCCGGTTTATTGCGAAGACCAGCGTAAGTCCCTGCTACTCCAACTACGTTCAAATATTTCACTTCTTCGCTTAATTCTTCATTAAAGTTAGGTAATACTATTCATGACGAAATGTTTTTAGAGAGTCTCGTTTCTATTGTATTTGTTTTCTGCTTTCATTTATGCCTGTTTCATCGCCATCTTTATCGTCAATATTGGCCGTTTTTTGAGAGAAACCTCTGCCATCAAGAATTCTTTTTTATTCTCGGCACTACAGTGTGACACAAATACTGGGTCTACTAACTTTTTTAGGCCTCTCTCCCCTTGGCTTTCATGCAGGAAGTGGAAAAGAGAAAAAAAAGGTGAGGTACACAGAGGATTTGAAATTCTGAATTCATACGAAAGATTTTGACAGGAAACAGAGGAGGCATAAAGAGACTTACAATTCCAACAAAACATATCCCTTCTAAATACAGCGAGATCAGTGACGTGGGTGCCTTCGCACATTCCCTCGACATTCCATACTTCCAACATTTTTATGCCCGCCACCCATCGCACGTTACCTCATCCCGACTATCTATTTCATTTCACCAGCGCACATGGGAAGTGATGCGCATATATATCGACTCCACCAAGTCGAATAGCCTCCTAGACCCTCCACAACGTTCAGCGGAATCACCGGAGGAGCTCTCTCAAATGGCGTCAGAGACGACGCCTAAGAGCCCCGAGGCACGCGGGTTCAACGAGAAAAACAAGGATGGAGAATACATATGATAAAAACAGCAGATTATGAAGTGGAGTTGAGACACAGATTCAGATGCTCTCGCATCTAATGTTTTGAAACTTCTTTTCTGAATCGAAATGCATTTTATCACAGGAGTCTTGGAAACTCGGTAGTAATTCAGGCCATGTTCCCGAACGCGTATCGCCGAGGGGCAACGGGAGTCGTGGACTGGCAATCAGGAAATGATATGTTATCTGTTTATTGAAGGTGTATACAACGTCAGTTTTATCGTGAAAACGAGTATATATATATATATATATATATATATATATATATATATATATATGTGACGTATCAAGCGATGGGTAGTAGAGGCAGAGAAGGAAGAAGTGCTTTTGAAATAAACATGGCGTATGAACCACGCCACGTCCGCCATTCGTCATAGCGTCACACGAGTCGACAGGATGAAGACCTGCCTGCCCCTTCATCAGCCACTCATCATCGACGCAGTTCCCCAGAAGACGCCCTGACCGTACATTTAGTACCGAATCATCGCCTAGGAGGACAACGACCAGCACCATGACAGAACCATCGGCTGACCTCAACATCCCCAAGTACACCGGATCAGCGGACGACGGACCCGTACAAGACTGGTTCAACCTGTTCGAGTTCCACGCTACCGCTGCATCTTGGTCGGAACGGGAGATGGTTATGAACTTCAGCGACTACGTCACCGGTGAGGCATTCAAATTTTACCTAATTCACATATTCGAGAACGACGAGTCATGGCAAAAAATCAAAGAGGAGATGATCACCCGTTTTAATGACTATGACCAAGACTTACTCATTGCCAACCATCTAGAGACAACTGCACACTATTGTAAATTTCCTAAGCAGTCCTCAAGCATTCGAAAGTCCAGCGCGAATCGACAAGTGCCTCAAGACGAAGTGGCACATGTGTTTACTTACAGAAGGCCATGCGTATATTGGGAAAAAACCCAACCGTCAAGCGCAGCCCCCTTGTGCACGAAAGTCGGCATTTCCAAAGTCGTGGCACCAACATACGACACGAGACGTCGCTCACCCTACTGATGCCTTTCATGCTTCGTCTCGCATGCATGGTCCACCACCTGGTTTTCTACGACGCAGCTCTTCAAAGGCTCCTAACGGTCCCTATTTGTGCTATAAGGACGCCTTGTTCATGGTAGACCAGCGGACGCATGGAGAAAATACCGAACAACGCCATGACTACTCGAAGAGTGAAAATCCTGGTTTTACATCACTTGGCTCTTTCATCGCTCACAACGCTCACCTCACGCCTCACTCGCCCACTACGGTTGGGATAGAGCTGCAGAACTCCGAATATACTCGGCCAAGCCCTGAACCTACCATCCAGATTCAGGCGCAAGAACCACTTGCAGCGAACAGCGAAGAAGAAGCCCCTGATGATGTATCTGTCAACTCTGAAGCATTACCTTCATTACCCGAAATGCAGCACAACAACCTAGAGACTACTACTTGCCCACTCGACACCAAATTCAATTGCCCAGAAAGTCAGTGTCATGGTGAAAAAGGGCTGTCACCTCAGGTCTTTTCGCAGCAACATCATCAATGCCAGCAAATCCAAGAACAACAGAGATTCCAAGGGCTATACGAACAAGGACGACGACGAATGGAATCATCTTCGGAAAAACACACGCGGTTTTTGGAAAACCGTTTACAAACGTGTCAACCAAACCAACGACATATTCAAGATTTCTCGCTCGAAACAAAGAAAGCATCGAATCCAGAATATTTTCCCAAGGGACGTCGAGTAAGCTTTCTCCAGTCGAGATCAAGACTCAGACAACACGACATACAACGTCGAGAAAGGCGCCAAACCATGCCCTGTATTCCGCAAGGACGCAGAAATCACCGCACCAGCCCCGGTCAACAAGCACGCAAACGGGTGGTGACGCATGGGTTCCAATCAAGACAAATAGCACGACACCTGCCCAAATCAAACAGCCAATGCTTCAAGGCCATCACACCACGTTCATTTGTCGCAAGAATGCCGGCTGTGTTTTCATCTGATTTCACGCTCAAAGCATGCTTATGTCGTCCAGAGCGCAACAGCCAGCCTCGCCCTCCAGAGCTGTACTTGATACCCCGGATTGCTGTCCTCTCCTGTGAAGCTATAGTGTGTTAACGGAAACTTCGTCGGGCTTGAAATGACCTTCTTTTTTTGACAGTGTTCAGCTCTAAGCCGTGCATGTTCAGTTCTCATTTCTGTTCGTCTGACGCGACATCTTTCGGGGGGCGGGGGAATCGTGTGACGTATCAAGCGATGGGTAGTAGAGGCAGAGAAGGAAGAAGTGCTTTTGAAATAAACATATCGTATGAGCCACGCCACGTTCGCCATTCGTCATAGCGTCACATATATATATATATATATATATATATATATATATATATATATATATATATATATATATATATATATATATATTGTTACCACATGTATAATTTAGGTATGTGCACCTGTGCAGCGGGGAACATGGTGGTGGCAGAAGACCAGGACGTTCGGTTGGTGGCAAGAGAAGTAGAAGATGAGAAGCACGGGTGCTGGGTTGGAGGCACGCAAGTAGGTGGTCGTGCTTGCTCCAAGGTTTTGGCCTAAGTTTGTGTAGTGGCTGTGGTTTCTTTGTCTTTATTAGGTGTTCATATAGTGCTTTTACAGCTAAGTAAGCGCTTTTAGCGCTAGAATGAGCACTCAGACGCCGTTTTCTTCATCTGGACCAGGGGCTTACCTCTGGTCAGCTTCACTTTCGCCACAGGAAATACCAGTGGATCAGTTTCTACGCAACGGCCTTCTCGCAGTTCCTGTGGCCCTCGTCCCTAGCAATGACGGCTTCATTCGGATGAAGAATCTGAAAGTGGTCCAGGCGGAGCGTAGAGCTGCGACGTCTCACTTTCACAGCATCACAGAGGTCCGCCAGTTCAGCAGAGGTGGTGTTCTATGTTTTTCATCTGATCAGCTCTGTGTCCAAGACCTATTGAAGTGCTCGAGTTTCGCGACCAATCCGGTGAGCGCTTTTATTCCCCCGCATCTGGCATGTGTGAAAGGTATTGTTCGCGGTGTCGATGTTAACTTGACCCCGTCTCAGGTATTAGAGATGTTTGCCGTGACTGGTGCTATCACCGTTTATAGGTGGGCACGACTGGTAGAGAAGCAGAAGATGCCGACTGAGTAGGTAATTGTAACCTTTGCTGGAGCGAATCTCCCAAGCGAAATCAAGGCATGGCCACTAATATACAGAGTGGAACCGCTATCACCGTGCCCCGCCGCGGTGGTCTAGTGGCTAAGGTACTCGGATGCTGACCCGCAGGTCGCGGGTTCGATTCCCGGCTGCGGCGGCTGCATTTCCGATGGAAGCGGAAATGTTGTAGGCCCGTGTGCTCAGATTTGGGTGCACGTTAAAGAACCCCAGGTGGTCGAAATTTCCGGAGCCCTCCACTACGGCGTCTCTCATAATCATATGGTGGTTTTGGGACGTTAAACCCCACATATCAATCAATCAGCTATCACCGTGACCACTCCAGCGTACGCAGTGCTGGCGATACGGTCACACTATTAAAGGATGCAGGTCAGAACTCAGATGCAGAGTGTGTGGTGACAACCACAAAACAAATGACTGCAAAGCTAAAGAGAAATGTTGTCTCTGCAACGAACAACACTGTGCAGACAGTACTGATTGCTCAGCTAAGGCTCGAGAAACTCAAATTCTTGAATTTATAGGGCGTAGGCGCTGTTCTCGACGAGAAGCCCTAGCGGAAATACAGGCTAGAACTCAGGGGTATGCCAGTGTTGCAGCACGACTTCTCTCGGAAATAAATGGGTCGATTTCTCTAAATATAGCGGAGGCTGTAGAAAAGGCTCTAGAAAAAGCCATGGAACGACTGGCTTCTAACCTTTGCGATTCTCTATCTCAAATTTTGGTTAACCGGATGACTCGCATATTTGGTACAACGGGAGAGTCAGGCCTAGTATCCCAACATGTTGAGAGTTCACGACCAATAGCTCACAGTGAATCTGAAACTGCGCCATCGTATTATCCGCCTGCAGGAGGCTCTGCAGGAAATATACAGTCTAAGTGAGGACAAAGCTGCATATACAATAGATTCCGATGACATGGATTTGGACCCTAAGTCACTGAAGCGATCTAGATCTCCTATGTCAAGGAAAGCTAACTCACCGAAGCAAAGAACCAAAAGTATCTGAAGGAAAAGGAGAGCCTTTCAGAGAGAGATTTCTTGAAACAAAAGCATTCCACGGAAAGCTTTAGCAGAAGCAGCTCTTTCGAAACCATAGGGTCACTTAAGATTCCCCATTGGCATTGCCGATCAATTCATTCTGCATCTACGGATTTGGTATACTTGACTTCTAAATTCGCTCCTGATATTATAGCATGACAAGAGACATGGCTATCTGTACATAATTGTTCCAGTTAAATAACTTCCGATCTTTTCGACTAGCCCGTCCATCGAGAGGTGGGGGTCTAGCTTTCTTTATCAATAATAGAATTAGTATGAAAGTCAAATGCTCATACAAACATATGTTGCCAGAATGCGAAATTTTGGCAGTAGACATTACATTGCCCAACTGCTCTCCTTTCACTTTAGTTAATATGTATTTTCCAGATGGAGTTCAAGACATACGAAGTTTGGATCTAGCTACAAAGCCGTGGTGCAAAGACAAAGTTTTAGTTGGAGACTTTGATTCCCACCACACGAGTTGGGGTTTTAGAACAGATCTGAGTGGGACACGCTTGTGGGAGTGGACAATGGCTAATGACCTGACGTGCCTCAACGTCAGAACCCCCACATTTATTCGTAATTTCACCAGGTCGGCCTTAGATTTAAGTTTTGTCAGTTCGGCCATTAATACTTCTTCTTGGAAAGCGCTGGACTGTGGCATCAACAGTGACCACTTACCGATAAGTTTTGAAATTTCTTGCCTGATAATTCCATCTTGTTCAAAGGTAAGAGTATTTGTAAATTACACTAAATTTAAGAATGATCTGAAGTCAGCATTAGCTTTTCACTCGGAAGAGAGCGATGATACAAAAGCACTCAAGATAAACGCAGTCATTAAAAGATCCTACAAAAGAGCCGAATTTACTGTTGAATCCACAAAAAAGGGTATAGAGCCGTTTGTGGAATGATGAATGTACAAGAGAGCACAGGCGACATCAGGAAGCTTGGAAGCAGCTCTTACATAATCATTCCCCCCAAAACTGGGCCGATTGTAAATTCATTGTTGCGGGCTTTAAGAGAACGGTAGCTCAAGCTAAACAAGAGTATGACAGAACACATTATGAATACCTGTCGAAGCCTAAACATATGAAAGCACTGTTTCGACATATGAGAGCTCGGAGAATCTTGCCATCAGCAGTTCATGCAGCTTGTGATAATCTGTCGGCACAAGAAATGACCACTACTTTAGAAGCAATCGGTAAAGGTCTGGAAAGCAGATTTACTTCAGTAGTGCCAAACAACTGGCACAAGTCTGCGACAAAGTCTGACTTTGACGAAGTGACACAGACTGAAGTATCCAACGTGATTAAACATTTACTCTGTGCGTCTGCTGGCCCAGATGGAATCACAGTATCCATGATTAAAATTCTGTTCAATTTATCGCCTCGAGACGTCGCCAATGTTATTAACTACTCCTTAAAAAAACTCATGAGTGCCGCAGGATTGGAGGATAGCAAAGGTGATTCCTATACTAAAAACTCCGGGTGTAGGATTAACAGTCGATAATATCAGACCAATCTCTATACCATCTAACATGGTCAAACTAGTAGAGAGGGTCCTACATAGCCGAGTAAGTATCTTGATGGCAGACAATTTAGTAATAAAACCGAACCAAATCGGCTTTCGTAGTGGTTTTTCTATTTGGTGTGCCCATGCTGATTTAGAGAGCCGAATACAGCTCGCGCAAAAAAGAAGGCAATACGCTGCTTTAGTAACGCTTGACATAGCCAAGGCGTATGACAGTGTGGAGCTCTTCATATTGTTAAATACGCTAAAGAGATTGAATTTCCCACAATATTTTATTGAGTGGGTGGCAGAATTTTCAAAATCAAGAGAATTCTACTGCGTCAAGGATGGATGTTCCTCATCTAGATTTAAACAAACGCGCGGAGTTTAACAAACGCCCGTGGTATGAGACACGAGTGACTGAAGAAAACGTCATCACGAGGTGATGTCAACACACGACCTCTTCATAACTTCACAGAACACCAAAATTTCTGACGTCAGTATAACGTCATCGCAATACGTGACGTCACTGTGACGTCACGTGCCGTAATGTCACCACATGACGCAGTGTCTTCACATGAAGCAAAATTTCAAGCGAAAATGGGCCGATTAAGGAGGCAGTGCATAGCCAGGTGAGGTGCTCCCGATTCAGAAACATTACAAAATCACGTTAGGTGCAGAAAGCATTCGGATGCCTGGCGGGGCCAGATGAACACATGCATTGAGAAGAAAAAGATAGCTATCCTTTGAAGTTGTTTTAGATAATTATATGAAGAACCGCACCTTTTTGTGTCTTTTTAATAAATAACCGCAAAGATGAAGAAGTGCGCTATAGTAAAAATGTATACTCCACACGAATATTGTGGTATAAACGTTCAGTGGTCTTGTGTAATCAGTAAAAAGTTCTTAGAAAGCCTGTTATATACCGCCAGGAAATACCTCGAATATTTGAAACTATACCAATGACTTCTTTGTAAAAGTAATGCAAGCCGTGTGCAATATTCAACAAAAGTATACCCCTTGCTGATGGATGTTCTTGAAACACAGAATTTAGTATAAGTTTTCGGTTACATAATCACGGCTTTGTTCTTATTTGTTCATTTTGGTTCACATGATGGAAGTCACTGCAACTGTAGTGAAACACCGCCTTACATCTACGTTTTGTTAGGTGCAAATTGAAGACCAGGTGGCCAAAATCAGGAGAGAAGCGTCCGTGACGCATACCTGATAGACAGAGGGCTGCTTCTCGAAAATTAACCATTTGAATCTTTATTTTATTGCATATTTTGTTTTAATTTTTTGTATACTTCTTTGATGTCCTGCTGCAAGCGTTTTCACTTCATACTTTTGATATTGCTTATGTAGCCTCAAACACTGTTTTACCACAATCTGCCCTTAACGTCCCGCTAGACTCCTCAACTTTGGACCTCCTTATGTACATTATTTACATGTAACATTCTTGTATTCATATCAATGCAAATCTAAAATCAACTCTTGACAAACTGGGTTTAGTACAGTGTCGTGACGCTATTATGCCATATTTGCAGCATGATGCTGAAGTTCGAAGTTCCGGCTATATGATTTACAACGAGAAAAAATCAAACAGGCGTGACCATGCCACACTTCGAAACCTAAAACCGAAGTTGCAGGTTAAGAAGCGTGGATACCAAGAACTTCTAATTTTTGCTTCCTTACTTGAAAATCGGAATTTTTCGACAACAACGTAAGCAGAACGTTTACAATAAATGAGGCTGAACTTAAAAATTCGCTTCTTTCAAGCCACCACGCGAAGCAAAAAGTGCGTACACGTTATTAAAGCCATGAAAAATTGTAAAAAGACCGCTTGAGCACCCTATAAAGGCACGTTTCTTTGCATATGTTAGCAGGCTAGCTCTTTCATAATATCATCACGCTTCTTTAAGTTTTCATCTTCCTTGTGCCCTAATGTTCTTGTTTTGTTCTGTTTTTGTTTTTCCTGTGCCAGAAGCGCATTCTTCAACGCCCCCTTCATGTTATCCAACTGCTGTGCGTCCTACATACACTTGACACATCTCTTTATCCCGAGACCTTCTCACCTGCTTGCATGTTCTTCACGGTACAGATATTTATGGAGTGCGTGGCGCATCCCGAGACTCCGACAGCATCCTCCGTGTTAGCACAGTGTGCGGGAAGCCTCCCCCAACAAGCGATTTACAAGTGCATGCATATGCAGCGAGCAAAGGACGTTATACACCATAACTCGCACGAGGCGACACTGCCGTCGCCACTGCCGCTAATCACTCACGTCTCGCTAACGATCGCAGAAAAGCATGGCTTTCGGTGGTCGCACAGGCGCGCGTTCTCTCGGCCGCAGACTCCTCAACCGTGGTGTACGCTTGCCACGAATACAGAGAGGTGGGACGCTGAGCCACTCGTGAGGCTTCAGCAATTCACATGAATAAAGCATTTTCCCGCTCCAAAGAGCAAAAGTTAGCCACCCCCTATGCACCGCATGCACTCCTCCCCACATAATCATTACACTTAGGAATACCGCTTTAGGGACATTAAGCTACACTGAGAACAAACGCGTAGGAAAGCTCTGGGCTGAATTTAAACTTTGGTGTCTCAGACGAAACAGCCCTGCATACCTCGTATATACGCCTATATAGAGCCGTTCTATTCTGGGTGTATGAAAGCACGTGTCCGAAAATATTGAAAAATTACAGAACGAAGCTATCTGCGTGCTACCTGTGGAGTTTCTTTTACTGTGGCAGAAAGCGTCTTTTAAACGTGTAAACATTAACTATGGCAAAAGCTATAAAAATAAATCAATCAACTTGTTTTAATTAGTGGAAGTAAGCGTCGAGTCAAACGTGCAATTTTAAGTCTTTCCTGCGAATGGTCTCAAGCCACTTTGAAATTTGTGGAAAGCGGCCACTGGTAATGACCGCGGAGCGATGAAATATGGTCAACTTGGCTGGCGAAACCTAAACCGACGTGACCAACAGCGCATCTACCATTTACTTCAAAAACACCCATGCTGACGACACTGTCTCGCTTAGCGTTACCAACCGTCAATTTATATTGTTTTGTGGCAACGCTATCGTGCCGCATAGCTGCTTATAGACGCTCGCTTATCCTCCTTCCCATTGCGAGGAAAACAGTGTTGTTAAGAAGGTGTTATTGAAGTGAATGCTTTTCTGCGAAATTAGCCATTAAATAGATGCTCGGTGATTGCCCCACCGCGGTGGTCTAGTGGCTAAGGTACTCAGCTGCTGACCTGCAGGTCACGGGATCGAATCTCAGCTGCGGCGGCTGCACTTCTGATAGAGGCGGAAATGTTGTAGGCCCGTGTGCTCAAATGCGGACGCACGTTACAAAACTTCAGGTGGTCAAAATTTCCGCAGTCCTCCAATACGGCATCTCTCAAATTCATTTGATAGTTTTAGGACGTGAAACCTCACATATATCAATTGCACGGTGATAATTAGTGGCGGCATTTCAAAAATTCCAATAAGCCTTGGACTATTCACAAAAAGGACTTGAAACCCCGCCACGGTGGTCTAGTGGCTAAGGTACTCGGCTGCTGACCCGCAGGTTGCAGGATGAAGTCCCGGCTGCGGCAGCTGCATTTCCGATGGAGGCGGAAATGCTGTAGGCCCGTGTGCTCAGATTTGGGTGCACGTTAAAGAACCCCGAAATTTCCAGAGCCCTTCACTACAGCGTCTCTCAAAATCATATGGTGGTTTTGGGACGTTGAACTCCAGAAATAAATGAAAAAGAACTTGAATTAACCCATTTGAATCAACTGCTTGGTTTCCCTGAATAAAAAGATAATTGTTTGAATTTTTATATTTCTTGTCCTAAATGATGTTTTACACCTCTCAACATGCTCTCTGCCCCGATAAAGGTAGCTCCGCAAGCGACATGTAGATACGTTCTTTCAGTTATTTTTTTAATTACATTAGACACATTTCTTGAAACACCTTGCATAGCACTGTCGGTGCAACACAGATACCTTGACCTGGTCGGACAGACTGGGTCTTGTTAATGTGAACTATGGTTTTTTTCAAAGTGCAATTTTGTGTTGCGCATCTTGTCGTCATTGGGTTAGTTTTCTTTGTGTAAGATCGGTGCGCATCAGCACTAGCATTTTGACCTGCTGCTCAGTGGCGTAGCAAGGCGGTGAGACACCGGGCCATTTCCCCCCTCCCCCGAAAGTTTTTTTTTCCATGGCAGAGAAGCTAAAATGACGCTCGACCACATCTGTCTGCCGGACCTCTATTTCAGAGTAATCGTCCGCACATTTTCACACTTTGCGTGCGATCACTGAATATTTATTGATCCCACCAGTGATGCTCTCACAACGGCTACTGTTCTAAAGTACTGCGGGAGACGGTGTTGTTTTTTTCTCTGTCGGACACGGAGGGTATACATAGTTTGGTGCTTCGAGTTGTCCTGCTTTAAACAAGGAAATATCACTCCCTTGTGTATGTGTGAGTTCTGGCGGATAATCCTGATCTGCTACATGTGACTCCCTCACGTGGCTCACAATATTCAGAATAGAGTATAATGACTTCGTGGGCGAGTCGACGTACCTCTTTAAAGAGTATCTAATACGTGGCACGTCAGGTTTCTCAAAGAAGAGCCAAATGACTTTTTTTATTTCTTAGAGTGTTGCAACAAATGTGAGTTTCTTAATAAAAACGTAGAAAGCTCAAAACCTCCAGAGCTATTCTTGCGGTGTTCATTTAGAAGGCATGTCCACTTTACCCGAGTGCATTCATTTAAACAAAAAGCAAACAATGACGTCATGGTGCTCTTGAACACGTTGCCCGCACAGAACTTGCCAGTATATTGCCAGAGTAAAAAGAATGAAAGTGGACAAAATAATCAACAGCTGGACTTTAAATGTGCGGTAACAAACATGTGCAGCAACGAACTTCTTAGGATGTTTGAAGAATGATGCAGGGAATGCGTACCAACTTTCGACGAGCGTCAAGTGGGCTGCCGCATTAAACCTAATTTATTGCTAACGTCGTTAGAATTCATACACGGTCTTCGAGATGTGCGTCTTAAAGGATGTCCCTGGGGCAGCATTCGTTACGGTGAAACGCATTTTGTCTTTTAGATGCGGAAGCATCTTATACTCGCGCCTTGTAGTGCGCCGTCCGCACCGCTTCCCGAACATTCGACAGCTGACGCGCGCGCATGCGCCGTCGCGCCGTCGCCCACCATCTGTGTACTACGCAGAGAGGACGTGCTTTGCTTCACCGAGACGTGGAATGCCAATGACGTCGACGTTGCGGGATACGCTTCGGCCGCGCGCACGCACGGGTTCCAACGACCTGCGGGCGGTGTGGGAATTTACGTCAAGCATGACGTCGACAACGACGACGACTCCTTCATTGACCTCCGACTACAGCCCGGCGTTCAACAACGCGCCAACGGCGAGCACTGCGTTGCTACCGTCTGTGGCGTCGACGTCATGACGATGTACCTCGCGCCAAACCTCTCTCGTGCCGCCGTAGAAAAGTACGTCGACGAGGCCATGCAAGATTACAGAAAACAACAACCGCAACATCGACCATTCATGCTAGTTGGCGACTTCAACGTCGACGTCATCAAGGACGATTGGATAGTCGAATTCATGGCGTCGCGACACTCGCTGAAATGCGCAACGCACACGACTGCAAACACCACCAGCCGACCACCATTCGCGGAACCTGCATCGACCACGTCTTTGCAAATTTCGACCTACGACCGATGCAACCCGATCCACTCACTCTTTACTTTACCGACCACAAAGCCATCGTCCTCAAAGTTCGTCGCAATAAATAAAACACTGCCCTTTCGCATACGTGCCGTACGTGTTCACTCATTTACCACCCCATTTCACAACCACGTTAACCAATTTAGCCATCGACCCAAATAAGTCGCAATTTAACACCCGTTAACCAATTACATGCTTCCGCATCCTCCTCAGTGTTCCCCCGAGGGAAGCTGGGGGCAATTTTTTGTTTGCGTCAAAAAACGTAAAACCGTCATGATCTCCAAATTACGCTGCAGAAGAAAGATCGGTAACAGGCGGTGCGAAGCTCGTCGAGCTACAGCCAATAAGTGGATGCTGAAGTGGATCATCCGCTAAGTGAACACCACGAGGGTCACTCCCCTGGTTGTTTGCCGGTGATGTTGGGGATAATATAGGGGCGAAGCTTCTTATAGCTAAACTAAAAGTGGAATTCTCCTGTCTTTCATTCCCCTTTAGCAGCCATTGGCATGTACATTGAGCACTATCTGACAAGAAAGGTTTGCTACGTTATACACGCTGGGCGTAACCTCCTTGGTTTTAGAAATGTTTAGCGACCGTTGGGCCGCAGTGCCATGAATACAGTGAACTAGTATATACCATGAACTCAAGGTGGTTGAATGTGGAAAGTAGACATGAGGCGCAAGCCGTAAGAAAGTGTGCCTGTACCACTTCTCGTTTAGTCCTTGGAATGTCCGCTGGATGGCTGTGCATATGCGGAATATATGGTGAAAAGATGTGAGATGGTGGTACTTGGAGTCTTGAATAGGTGGACGATCGGACACACAGACAGATGCAATGACGGACGCACGAATGGCTGCACGGACGGATGGACGCATGGACGAACGCAGGAGCAGATGCATGGACGAACGCCGGGACGGACGCACAGATGGACGTGCGGACGCACGAACAGACGCCCGCACGGACGGGCGGATGGACGCACGGGCGGCCACACAGACGCACGTATGGACGGACGGAAGCAAGAACGAATGGATGGACGGATGCTTCGCCTCACACTCCATCATTCACTCCGTGGATATGCTGTCACTTTTTATTCAGTATATTCACCTGTGTTTACTATCATTCACCTTATGCATGTCATTGATTTCAGTCACCGTTTATTGCACGGCCTCCATTGTTTATTTTCCTTCTATCCTGTGAGGTGCTGCGATTTAAAGACTATTCGCGAATATTTTGTCGTTCTTTATCCGCTGATGGCTTATACGAATAGCACTGGTCTCATAAAAGCGTTTAGCTGCAACGCAAAAAAAGAAATAAAAAAAAACGTCCGTTCAAAAGGTAAGTATAGCACTTGCATCCTCACGCCCATTACTCTTCCTTTTCTATTCTTCCTCGCTGTTTTGTATATCGTCTAATTTGAGCACAGGTAAAGAAGAAAGGGGTCACGCCATCGCTTTACAGAGGCAGTCCACCTCCAACACAGCCATTATGTGGTCTCTGCTCTTACCAGCAAAGACTTTCCAGGCCCATTTAAAAACTGCGTGCGTGTCTCGCTGCACTATATTGTAAGAACCGTACTGCCGCGCCGCTGCGCTCGTCCTAATTAAATGCAGCTACACTACGGGAAGTAGCGAACGTGTATGCGTTAATGAGCGCCCTCGGCAGCGCCTCTTTTGACTAATGCGAACAAACGTTTAGAAGAGAGTGCACGCAACTTCACGTTCCACCACTTGCGTCGAGGTGAACGCGAGAATTATACGGCGTGAGTTCGTGTCATCACCGTGCTGCATGGCTGCCGCTGCAAGTCGGATAAGCACAGCTGTCCCTCTTTCCTTAGTTTGAATTCTTCACTCTCGCACTTCTATTTGTGAAAGCCTGACAATGAGATGAATAAGCATTGCTGTCAGGCAAATGGCACGCATATAAAGCGTGACTTGATGCCATTTTAAGGGATGAAGCGTGCCTGTCAATAAAGTACTGAAGCACTGTAAACAGCTTGTAATCATACATCAGTGAAACGAAAACACTTTCGTTGATAATTTTAAATAACATGTACCACTTCTCTGAAATCAGCTGCACGCATAGTGCTTTTGCGACTAAAAATGTACTTCAACTTAAGTTCTCCAAAAGAATATTTTGTATGTCACTTGCACGTATGGTTTGGCTTTCTTGCGTTTAAGTACAATTACTTTTTAGTATAAACATGAAGGTGGCGTATTCTAATACGTCGTAGCTATGAAATCTGATGTGTATTGCATGAGGGAATACCGCCTGTAAATCACAGTTGTGTGCCAGTGTTCAATACAATTTATCTCCTTCGATCGCCAGAAGCAGACATGCAGGGAGTGCTTGTTCATGCTACTAACTCGCACAAGCGGGTGGTTCATTGTTGAACCTCGGTATATCTGCTGAACTGTCTCGTCATTAATATCGGCCCTATTCTCATGGTCCTCATTATTAGACTCACGCTTTCATAACACTGAAGATAAATGAATGCCTCAGGTGGATGCATCATTTTAAATGCGTTAGCGGATGTAGAAATTCCCACAATGGAGATGAGCGATAAAGGTAGGAGACTTTATTAATTTCGAATGTTCTTTTGTAATAATTTCAATCTCTGTATAATTATGTATCTCAATCTCTGTAACCGATAAGACACACAGAAACAAGCATCTTGTTTTTCCTCTTTTCTAATAAACAGCCACTTATATTATTTGCTTGTTTTTTGACGCAACTCTAGTTCTCTCTCAACCTCTATTAACAAATTCTCGTAACCTGCTTTATCTCTTTTGCGCTGCCTTCATCTCGTTGAATAATTTTCTCTCAATTTCGCAATCTGCCCCAATCCCGCCTTTCTCTCACTTCCTCTCCCTCACCTTATGTCAATTTCTAACTCTGTCCATCTCGTCTTATTTCGCCTCTTACTCTTCGTCTATACACTCTGTCCTCCCCTCGTTGTTTTGTCTCTCTCAAGCTGTCGCTATCCCAAAGTCTGTCTGTCCATGTTATATCATACCTTGCTTCTTCCACACATATCTTTACATCTCACTTTCGAACTTTAGCGCTGGCTCGCTTATTATATACTGGTCCGCCTTCCTTTCTCTTGTTCATCATCCGTGTACACAGCTACCTCTCCTTTCGTCAAGATTACTAATGATAGACAAGGCGTGTATACATGAACACAAGAAATACGTGAGGACACCACAACAGCATACTATGAGTTCAATAGGCGTACAACGACTGAAAAGAAAGCAGGCACGAACACTTGCATGTGCAGGCCCATGCCCAGGCAAACTCATCAATCCGAAACAAGTAGGGTTCTTCGTGAAGGACACCTGTGGAAGCACTTGACTTCTTCTTTTTGCATATTATTCGTAGGTGGGTTCATGCATGCGCTAGCACTGTTATTGATATGACATGCCTAAATTATTAGGGGCGTTCCTTTCTTCCTATGGCTGTACAAAACTACGCATTCATGAAATTTCAGAGTGCAATTACATAATGGACAGTGTAAATGTAGATCGGTTGTTTCAAAGGGTTGTTGTTTGGTTAAGTTCGTAGCCCAAGTGGCACGAACTACCATATGCGCCCTTCTTGTCTAAATAAAAGATAATTGGAAATCAGTGCTCTTTGCCTCTGTTGTCTCGTCTTTTTCTAATAGTTCGAATTCCTATTAACAATTTTTGAAATATATCTGAAGCGTATTGTGCAAATGAGTTCTGCACAATCTCGCAAGGTGGCGGAAGGGCTAAAAAAGAAAGAAGACAACCACCGGTTCGTAGCACGAAGCCACAGGGAAGTCTGTATAGATTTCTCCGAAAGAAAATCATCTTAGTTGCCTAAAAATTCGTCCGTGTCCAGAGTTCGGAACCGGAACCAACGCCTTCCTGAAACGGTTGTTCTATCAATTTAGAAGTCAGCAACTGGCAGCGCTTCCTGTTTTTTACTAGCTTATTATTTTTCAGTGCAGTGGCAGAAATCTTTCATAGCTTATTGGCAGCCTTTAAAACCGTGTTAACGCTGTAACTCGAACTCACTTTCTTTAATCTGAAATATATAAAATGAATCTATGGCACACCAAATGCTCGTTCTTTATCACATTGCTTTCGCAACCAAGCTGAGACTTGGAATAGTGGACTTGTTTACAGAGGTCACTGTAACATGAGGGAAACCTACATATTAAGGACGTGTGACCTGTGATTTAAGGCTGTCACTGATTTCACACTCACATGATTTGATGAAGACAGACCCTAACCGGGTCTCACAGCCCTTTTCGGAGCGGCAACGAAATAGATTCGGTAAATGAGTTAGTCGCCTGAAGAATTGACCGCTGCACATTTTTTTAGAAGTCGTCCAGTACGACCTGAGTAACAAACATTTGTCGCACGCTGCAATTGTTTCTTTAGCAGGCAGGGATGGCGCAGGGGAAAAAGGGTACGTTGCGCACACGTCATGACTTGAACCCTTTTTTTTTCTTTAAGCGCACAACTCTTCAACATGGTAGCGCACGCATGCGCGGACATGCAGCGGCCTCCTCTGGTGGTCTCACTAACTCCCGAGCGCACCACGTTCAAATCCGTCATTGGCGTGATAGTGAGAAGAGAAAGCTATTTTTTCACTGATTTTGAGAACCTATTGTAAATTGTAAGTCTCTTATGTTTTCAGAAGCCTAGCCTACCGATCGGAAGCGCTCTCTGACCTTCCTCAAAAATCATTGCAAGGCCCGCCTAAGGCATGACATAGCTATACCGTTTTTTAGAACTTTGAGTTATTCAACAAGAAGTTTAGCAGGAACATTCAAGAGCCGGGAGAATACTGCCAGTGTACGCGAACCTTCTGAAAATTTACAAAAATATCTAGAAGTAGCATATCATTATTCTGAGGCGAATTCTGAGTGCAATCATAATTCATTTAGTCGAAATTTTCGCCTCATTGAGGCTATTATAGTTTCGAAATCCTGACGCCTAAATACATAAGGCGCTTTCTAAACATTTTTCAATATCAATAAGGTATAAAATACCAAGAACGGGATAAACTTTAGAACCAATACATATTACTGATTTCTGCACATGAACGTATTCCTTCAGAACTAAAAGCAGTGACATTAAATGCACAGAAAATATTTCTAAGAAACTCTTCGTAAAAACACCTCTTTCCTTGCTTGTAATTACATTCATTAGGACATTTTAACAAGCAGCCATGCCGCATGAAGGAAAGATAAAGACAGGAAAGATAAAGACAGGAAAGATAAAGACAATACACAGACACCGAGTGACCTATCTATGCTGTATATTTGAAGGCCCGAACGCGACTGCCCACGACTTTGCAAATCAGAGCGTACCTAGGGCTTCGTTTTCTGTTGGCCGGGCCACCACCAGCGCCTTCACAATACGTACTAGCCAGACTTTTATATTGTAGAGACTAGATATTCAAACAAAAATAGAGAGCAAGGCAGAAAAAACTTCGGTGAATTATCCGGTGGATGACCATCTTAGCCCCACACACATATTTTCTCCCAAAAAAGTATTACTATTTGAGATTACACGTAGCTTCAAAAAAGGGGAAAAAAATAATCACAAGCACCGTGACGCGACATTTCTAATTTCCCTCTTATCTCTCTTCAGAGCGGGGAAGTTGATTCGTTATGACGTTTATGAATCTTTGCGCAGGGTCTTTGTCATTAAAAATGTTCTCTAATCTCCCCTCTACCACCCGCGGGGAAAATGAGTTCAGCTATAACGGTTGTCACTAGATTGGGAGAATTAAATGTGCCGCTACAGGACATACTGAAATGACACGGATTTTCTGATAACATGGGCCGCAATGTGCCCCTGATTTCCCCGCCTTTGCGGGCAAGCTATTTAAATGAGCTTCGTATAACTTCACTGGTAGGTACATGACTAAGGCGAGAACAAGGAGTGCTGAACGCACCCTGTCCGTCGTTTATTCCCTGTCATGTGTCTAACGCTGTGTGTTCCCGTCTTGAGCTATAGGGAGCACCGAAGCTTCTAGAGGTTAAAATTGTGCCGGAGTACTTTATGATGATGCGACTAAATGTATGTCGACGACTATTGCGTTTTGTATATCAAAGTAGTTTTTGTTTTCTTCCTAAATGACTGTAAAGACATTTATTTGAAGAAAACTTTAAAGCAACGATGCTGGACAACAAATTTCAACAAGAAAGCTGTAACTTGGTTTACGAAATGCTTGATTAGATGGTGTCCGACTTTATGCACGTTATGTATTAGTGTTTTTCTGCTTACTAGAGACGCCAGCAAAATTACAGCACCGTTTAACTTGGATGTAACAGTAACCTGACATGACAGTAACCTGACAAGTTCACGATGCCCGATGGCTAACGTACATGATCAATGATCGAAAAAAAAATTTTCCGGTAGCTGTTTCATTTAAAGGTGAGAGCGCAATCACAGCGTATAGAGGTGTGACAGGGAGAAGAGCATCGATGGTTGAACGTAAAATTTGTGCAAAGGTATTTATTTGTACTACGGCAGTGTTAAATAGTTATACGGGCGGGCTACACGAAAACGCCACCAACGCCACGTGTTCACTTTCTCCCAGCCGTGATTTCGCTCGGGGCGAGAGTAAGCGGGGAACGTGGTGTTACAAGCTAGGCAGGCGCGCGTCGGAGAGGTATTTTAGGGGCGAAGCTTCTTATAGCCCTAACCACATGGACGTGATTTTCTAGCGACAGAGACAAGCGGTGGCGACAAACTTGCCCTGGCGTGCCGTCGCGTCGCGACGGCTGCAACCGCATGTCGGTGTCTAAGTGTCATTGTTGGTTGAAGGAAAACTATCGCGTGTATACCAATAAATTTCGAATACAAGTTTAAAAGTTCCTCGGTGACAACAGGTCAAACTTATTACTGTCTTGTCTCGCATAAGAAAGCCACAATAGCAGTTCACGACCTTTTTTTTCGCAATATTTGGTTTAACCGTGACAGGCTGCACAGAAGCATAAGCTACGACAGCTACGACGCACTTCGTATGCCAATTTCAAATTGTAGCAAGTGACCAAATCGGCACAAGCTACGGTCGACACTTCAAAACAAACCTTCGATAACGAGATTTGCGAGAAAATACGGCTACTCTCTTACTCTCCGCGTGGGGTGAGAATGTCAAAAAAACAAAGGTTGTGCATACCTTGCAGCCCTTGCAGTACGCGGGGATAAGAAGCACCGAGAGTAAATTGCAACCGAAGCGAGGACCAAGGGCGCGGCCATGTTGCCGGAAATCGCCACGCAGGTTTTCGGGATTCTAGTTCACTATACTCTTGGGTGACAAGCGATCTTATCTAAATTTCCAGAAACGTGCGACGTCAAAAGCGGTGGCGAAGGATGAGACATTGCATCAGCGAATATTGTCGCTCGTCACTGCCGCTTGTTGCTGTCACGAGGAAATCGCGTGCATGCGGTTAGGGCGTGAGCTGTGGGCCGTGCATCAGCGATATATGAGTAGTGTAGTAAGTAATAGTAGTCGTCGTCGTAGTAGTAGGTATTGTGAGGAACTGGTTTTTTCGGCCAGGCTCGAGCTCAATCACGCTGGTGATGATAATCTTAGATGAAGAAGATGTACAGGTGATGATGATTACAAAGAGAATAAAGAGTCATTCGCTTGTCGCGCTCACACTAATTCCCCCGCGCGGTGAAAGCGGCCGCCTGGTCGCTTGACAGTATTATGAAATGCGCCGCGCATAAGGCTTTAAACGAGATACGTGCACTATCTCTGTTCCTCGGCAACGATGATCAGGACTAGCGCTAAGAGGAGAAACGCGGTAATTGACAGGAGATGTCTGTTCGACCACCGTGTATGGCCCAATGAAGCGACTGATGAATTTGTCGCATAGGCCGGGGACGCGTAGTGGAGTCCATAGAAGAACTTCGTCACCAGGGGAAAAACTCACAACACGGCGAGACGAGTCGTAGCGAGATTTTCGAGTGTCTTGAGAGAGGCCGGTGTTAACGCGGGCCTGGTGACGGCAGTGTGCGAGACGAGATAGGAATTCTTCAGAGAAAGGAGCCGTCGAGGGTGCAGGGGCGGAAAGGAAAGAGACATCCAGAGCGAAATTCGGCGAGCGACCATGGACGAGAAAAAATGGAGAAAACCCGGTACTGCGTTGAGCAGCCGTATTATAGGCGAATGTCACGAAGGGTAGAATTGCATCCCAGTTCGTGTGGTTGGGGTGAATGTACATGGCGGTCATGTCCGATAGGGTCCGATGAAACCGTTCAGTCAATCCGTTGGTCTGCGGGTGGTAGCTAGAAGTGGTCTTGTGAACAGTGTTCGAGGCACGCAAAACTTGCTCGACAATGGAAGATAGAAAGACTTTGCCACGATCACTGAGGAGAATGCGTGGAGCTCTATGACGCAAAAAGATGTGGCGAAGAAAGAAATCGGCGATCTCAGTGGCAGTCACAGATGGTATAGAAGCTGTTTCTGCGTAGCGGGTAAGGTGGTCGACTGCCGTGACAATCCAGCGATTCCCATTGGATGATATAGGGAGAGGGCCATACAAGTCGATTCCAACTACTTCAAAAGGTGAGGCGGGACAAGGAAGAGGTTGCATTAAGCCAGCCGGAGCAGTTGTCGGTCGTTTTCGCCGTTGGCAATGGACACAGGAGGCGACGTACTTAGCGACAGCTGAAGAGAGGCCAGGCCAAAAACAACGACTTCGTATTTTGTCGTAAGTCTTGTGGTAGCCTAGATGAGCAGCGGTTGGATCATCATGAAAGGCTTCCAGAACTTCACGTTGCAGAGAACGTGGGATGACGGGTACCCACTTGTTGCCATCGATGTGGTAAATGTAGCGACATAAAGCATCACCGACAAGCTTAAATTGTTTAAGTTGTCGACGGAGTCTGGCGTTTGGAGGAGTAGTAGAGCCGGTCAAGCGGTCAACAATGGTGCGGCAGTATGGGTCGACACGTTGTTGTGAAACAAGGACGGATAGGGTGGCAGGTGATGAACTTAGCGCTGCGATTGGAGAGGTGCTGTTGTTTTGGAGTATCGATGGTGAATTGCTTCCGCTGGGCAAAGGACAGCGCGATAGAGCATCAGCATCTTGATGCTTCTTCCCAGATCTGTAGGCGACATCGAAATCATACTCCTGTAAGCGAAGCGCCTAGCGACCAAGGCGACCCGATAAGTTTTTCAGCGATAAAAGCCAGCATAGGGCGTTATGGTCGGTCACGACGGTAAAATGACGGCCGTGAAGATATGGTCGGAATCTTTGCACTGCCCAATCAACAGCAAGGCACTCCTGCTCGGTGATAGTGTAGTTCTTTTCTGGAGCGGTAAGAGCACGACTTGCGTAAGCAACGACGCATTCGCGTGAGTTTTTGTCACGCTGCAAGAGTACCGCACCGAGACCATGACTACTTGCGTCGGTGTGAAGGATGGTTGGGTGCGGTGGAATCGAAGTGGCACAGTACCGGATCCGACGTGAAGGCTTGCTTCAATGCCGTGAAAGCGCTTTCGCAGTCTTCGGACCAAATGAAGGGCACGTTCTTTGCAAGGAGTTGATGGAGCGGAGACGCCAGTTCCGCGAAACCACGTATGAAGCGCCGGAAGTAAGAAGATAACCCAAGAAAGCTGCGCAGGTCCTTCTGACGTAGTGGACGAGGAAAATCGAGGACAGCGGCAAGCTTCTCGGGGTCGGGCCGAATTCCTTCTTTGCTGACAAGGTGGCCGAGAACCTTGATTGTCTTGCTAGCGAAGGTACATTTCTTGGTGTTAAGCTGTAGACCGGCTTTTGCAAGGCATGTGAGGACTTCGTCAAGACGTTGTAGATGCTGCGAGAACGTGGATGAAAACACTACTATGTCATCGAGATAGCACAGACATGTTTTCCATTTCAAACCACGCAATACGCCGTCTATCATGCGTTCGAAGGTGGCGGGTGCATTACAGAGTCCAAAAGGCACACTGCTCGTTTAGTCCCTGGAATGCCCGCTGGATCGCGGTACTTCTATATTGCCACGTGAAGTCTTTCGGTTTATCGCAGTGAAAGTGCACACTTATAACTTGCGCCACTCGTCGGAGATAAAAGTCATGATCAATTACTTCGGTTTACCGCTGGCAGGCGGCGACACCACCTTGCCGACCAAGAGTGCTGAGAAAATAAAAGTGTGAGATATCAAAGACGCGTTTCTAAAACCTTCAGAGTGTGTGCTACCGTGGTGCAGTGTTTCGCTTGCCTGGCATCTGTTGTCGTGGAAAGACAGGGCGTGGGTTCGGCTCTCATTTACAGAACTTTTTTCCTTCAATTCTTCTTTATCATTTGTCCGTGTCCATTTAGAGACACCATTTCTGTAACGTAAATAAGTCACTGAAGTCATCGCAGTCTACAGCACAAAACACTGCCCTGTTAAAATATTCCACGTGAGCAGCCCGCTTGCGCATCTATGCGCGACGTGATTGGCGTGCTTTCTAACACTCTGCGTGCCAATGACTACAGCACTAGCTCTGGTGTGCTGCCTTATTGGGCAGTGACGATCAGAGTAGCTGTGTGATGGCGCACGTTTTTCTTGTGGTAAGACAAGCGATAACCACCGTGTCTGCTTACTGCTGCCGTGAACCATCGCGAAGGAAGCATATTCTTTGTACGCGCAAGGCTAGGGAACACCGCTACTACAGCGCATAGGGATGAGAGTCAGGATCTTCCAGGGCACTTTTTTGTATCAGGCTGGCATCTGTAGTAAGCAGGAAGACACTATTAAATAAGAGATGAGATAGAGTGTCTTGCAAACCGATCAACAACTTCCTGCGTATATTTCTGTCATTAGCTTGGTTGCTGCAAAAGTTTGTCAAATGAACTGGACTAATGAAGTAGTTAGGCGGAAAACAAAAAAAACATATCGTTTATTTATTCTATCCAATCATACGCAACACACGTTTTACCTTTTCGTCATAAAGCGTGTCGGCATATTTTTTAAACTCGAGCTAAAAAGATAGCTGTATAAGCAATGCCGTAGATCTATGATCCTCGCCTATTACGTGTCCTCGCTCTCCATCCCCTTGCATCCTTCCTGCACGTCGACATGCGTATTAGCTTCTGCTGGTAATGTCGTGGTACCGCACTGCATCGTATCACACGCACGGAAAGTTCCATCCGCTATTGCTCTCATTACTTGTCGCAACCACAAGCTGTGTATAACTTGAAGAGAGGCAATGAGAACAACGCATACGAAAGCTTCTTATTAGAAACTGCGATCCCCCAACACTGCCCCTCCGTCCGCTTTCTAAATGAGTCTCTTTTTGTATTTGAACACGTAACATTGTCTCGATTTGCTCTTTTCATACTTTCTATTATATGTTGGGGAAAGTACGTGCCTGCATTTAATGGGCTTACATAGTCGTTCTGCGCACGTGTTCCTTGCTTGAAGTCGCCTGCCGGACTTCTTTCCCACTGTGCGGGAACTTTCTTGTTATTAATGGGATTTTCGTATTACGGAGGGCAGAGTCGGAGGAGCAGCGCATTTCTCAGAGAAGGGCACTCGAAGTGGATCATTAATTTCATTGGAATAAGCAAGGGCTGGCAGCAGCGCTGCGTCCGATTTATGTGTACTCCTGCATTGGACGCGGAACGACTCAATATAATACTGCCCTGTCCTGTTCTTTTTATTTTTTTCTTTATGGTGGGCTAGCCTAACGGTGGCCCTTTTCACTAGAGAGCTGCTGCGGGAGTGTGTCCAGGCATCGAAACAAGCCATTCCACGAGGCTCTCCCCAAACATGGGACATTTCTGAATTACCCACCCGATATTATGTTTGTCGACGCCCCGCATTCTCCGTGCTCTCTAATGACGCAGCCGCTCTTTTCCGGAGTCGTTCGCTTGTTTTACGACGCCTGTGCGTGGTTGTCCAGCGTTTCGAAGCCAATGACACGTATATTAGGTTGTGTTGTGTTGTATGCTTTTACACGCTTGATTATTTTGCTCTATCACGTTTTCACTTGTCTGTCTGAAACGTTTTTGGGTAGCCTCGTAATTTCTAGGTCAAGCAACTTAACTCTTCAAGTTGCTTCATGGCCGGCGCATTCATTTAGCGTTTTCTAATTCGAATCAGTCGTCGGCGTCATTTAACTAGTGGACTTGTTGTTTATACGGCGTTGTTTAGGAGTGATTTCTCAGAATCTTCATAATGGCTTACTGCCTCGCAATAGAGATCCTCATCGCTCATTTTATCTCACCAATGTTTCACGTAGAAAAACAAAAATATTATGTGCATATTTATGCAGAATATGATCGAGCGTGGCAAAAATATTTTACTGTGCGCATGTATGGCGCTAAAAATACGATACTTCTTGTTAAGACTCTTTGAGGAAACGCTACTAATGTTGCTATCACCGAAGCACAGGCCGAATACCTGTCAACATTTAAAATCCAATTACATTTTCAGTGAACTTGCTGGAGTTACAAAGATCGAGGTGGACGCTGTTCTTTAGGGCATGGCGTAAAAGCAACCTAACGAATGTGCACGAACATAATTTTCTTTAGCAAAATAATCTATATTTTGGCTATTTCAACGGGCGCCTTAAGTTTCCTTGCTACTAATTTATATTAGCAGGTTTGTGCAATCTTTTCGGAGGCTTCTAGCTTTCTACGGTGCTAATACCAGCCTTTTGAGAAGGCTTCACAATAACATATATACGTTGCTTTGAATAGCTTGAAAGGTACTCATGGTTTTAAAGTTATGTCTGACCTTCATACTATACAATCATTACGTGGTTAAACTAAATGCTTATTTTTTCAAGATTACCTGCTGCTGAGGCCACAATAAAAGATACTGCATAAAAATATCTGGTTGAACTAGATTGCCATTTAGAATTGTGATTCAGATTATTGAGACAGGACTTCAAAAGTTAAAAGAGGAGAATACACAAGTATATCCACTTATAGTTCAAAATTGAAGAGGTAACTTATTGAGAATGATTACTCCACAGATATTTATTCCTTTTCCAAGGATACAATCCGAGAAAAATGAATAATCACAAGAAATTACGTTCGATCATCTGTCCTGTGCTTGAAGCTCTTCCTGGTATCTTTGCACAACTGAGATTCTCGGCAGACAGCATTCAAATATTGAAACCTTGCAGCTGTCTTTAGAAGTCGACTAAGCTTACTGATTTGCCGAAGTCAGCAATATTCTCTGCGGAATTTTTTCTAGCAGTTGTCTATCTGTAGCGTAGTCATTTGCTACTGATCATTTGCTGCATCTTCATCGTATGATGTGGTGCTGAGGAGAGCATAGTACACTTCAAAAGACGTAAACATCTTTTTACCAAATTAACAACCAATTCAACGTTAGAGATATAAATGTGGAGATCACTAATGAAAAGAAAAAAATATTGGTGATTTTTAGTTTCAAACACCGCCAACCACGCACTGAAGGTGAGTGAGTAAACAACTTGAGCAGGTCTTTTCATATTGTGTTTGATTACTGGTTGCCTTACGCAGCCCCAACATCAAAAACAGAGACTGTTAACACTAATTAAGTTAACGCGCTGCACTAGTCAGGAAACAAATGAGTGTCTGCTTTTTACTCTTCAGGTTAGTTTAAAGGGGCCCCGCAACACGTTTTCAGTATGGCCAGAGAACGCTGCTGAACGGTGGTCGATGATCTTGAGTGCACGTGAGCCAAACATTACAGAGCAGCACCCAGTTAGACATTTATAACTAAGCTAGAATTCATTCCTTCTCTCTACAAAAGATGTCGTATACAAAAGCTATTTCGCGATGTTCATGTGTTCAGAAACGTTGTCTGATTTGATTATCGAAAGCTGTGCGTTTGTGGAAGCTGCTCGCAATAACACTAATGGTAAGCCACAATTTCAGGTTTAAAAAAAGAGGTCAAAGTCATGAAGCGCGCGTGAGGTAACTTTTTCTCCGCGTGTGACATACATCCCTGTTTAGCTTCCAGAATGTTTGAGAGGATGACAGAAGATAGCAAGCAATTGCAACGTGCGACTAATTTTTCTAACTGCGTTCGTAATTGACGGACTTGATAAATTCTTGAAATTTCCGCGGTGGTCTTCACGTGAGACAATAAAATTAGGGGACATTAAAGCTTCGCCTTTAGGATTTGAACTCGATAGCGACATCCTGTTTTTAGTGCGTACTTCAAACACTTAATGCGTGAAACCTTTCCGAATTTGCTATGCACCCACTACTTGGCTTCATGGCAATAGGCGCAGTAGTGTGTGCCTTTTGTAGTGGGCTATCACTTTTCAACCACAAAGCCAATATGATAATCACATAATCTGACATCCGTTGGCAATAGACACTTGTACCACGCATTTTAAACTGCAATATTTCATGTTGCATAGGAAAGCATGTGTACAGAACGCGTATGTTTGTGAATCATCAAAGCTACTTTCACTGCATTCGCGAGCAGAGGAAGTTCATCTCACTGTTTAGGCAACCAGAGGCCTGACCGTGTGGTGAACTTCCGCTTGAATCAAGAACGACCGGGGTTCGATCCTCAATGTAACCCAAACAACTCGTCTTTGGTCACCACTCTGCTTCAGAATTTTTCATCTGGTATTTATTTTATTCGCATCGTTCTCAATTTTTCAGTCACGCATAACATGATGATTCTTCGCTCGCAACAGCCGACACCGACGACGGAATTTCTGCGAAAGGTGATCTTTAACGCTGTTGAGTTAAAACGGCTTTAATCAATCAGTTCAACGTTTAATTTGAAAAGTATATCCAAGACCCTTAATGTAAGTTAGCGACTCAACTGTGGTTATTCTGCAAGAAAGAATCCCGGGCTCTTTGGTATACACATTGTTTTGAGAAAACGCTCGCCCTATAAGCACCTTTGCAGGGCTTCTATCAGGGTCACAGTGTAGTATGGCTCACTAAACCTTAAATCGACAATTGCGAATAGGAATACATCTGAATCATATAAATGTGTTGTACTGTACGAAACAATGGTATAAAATAAACACTCTTCATAGAGTCCTCGTGCAACTGCTTCGTGGTGGTGGAATAAAGCTCCGCTGTTTTTCAGTGAAAACAAAAACACCACTGCCACATTTCCCGCGCTTTGACCACTGACGCCCACAGAGAAAATGCGCGTTTGTAACGGCAGGCTAATTCAATTTGGTGGTCACTGTGGTCATTCAGTTCGTGGCCCAATAATTGAGCCATGTCTCATTGCAGAATGTCAGAGATGCATACATCTTATGAATACGTTGAGCAGTGTAAACACAGCTTCAGAGGCAGTGCAAGTTGCGTAATCTTAACAACACAAAGCTTCTACGTTATTTCTGTTCTCTTATTTTTGGCCCAGGTTTAGGACATCTTTTGTCGGCAGCCACATACATTGCGAATCTGTGGGAACCTTTTTGTCGAGATGACGGGAACTATCAAAGTGTATAAGACGCACGTCTCCGATTTACTCTGACCTATTCATGTATTCTGTCGTTGGACGGCAAGCTCTCACTCTCCCTTTTGGAGGTAACGCTACATACGAAAACATTTGAGCGAAGTGGTGCCAGGCACACTACATGGTAAGTATGACCATGAGCGCTCCAGGTAACACCTTGCGGAGGAAATAGGCATGGCACCAAAACTACCACCAGTCATTCACGACCAAAACCACCACCAGCCATTTACGAGGCGAACGCAGTGCGGCTTCACGGTAATCGCCAAATGTTTGACTCTGAAGCATACAACGTGGCATGATTGCATAATGTGCGCATAGTACTTGTAATTGATTCACGATCTTTCGTGTTCTGCGTTTGTTTCTGGATAACTTTTCCGATGTGTAGCACCAGAACAGACGCGTTTTTTACGCGTTCATCTCTCAATGTTCATTCAGCAACCATTTACTCCCTATCTTCACATTTGGGGTCTTGTTTTCACGTTATACAACTACCACATCATTTATTACGACTCTATACCAAAGCTGTTTGTCTTATTCAGATCTACGTAATGAACTGCTACCTAAGGAACCGTTCTGCAGCCATGCAGAAGAGCTCAAGAGAGTGACTCACGTTTCTCTCCTCAGTTTTCTCGCCTATAGACTGGACTTGTGCCTGCTCTATTCACATCATACATGTATCGATTTTGACAGCAGCGTCTCGAGAATTTGCAGCCTTGAGTAACCGCTTGTACCTTCTTCGTTCTTTGCTTTCAGGGCGTGGGCTGTATGCCAGGCAGATTTCAAGAAAGGTTGGCCAGGATGATTAATAGCTCAGATGGTAGGCCCCGGGAACTTCGCCTTTCACGAAGCTTCGTCTCACCCACGTCGCTTATGCCATGTGAACAACGCAAAGTTCGTGAACCCCTTTCATAGACTTTAAAGGAGTAACTTGCGCGAGGATGGGCAAGACTGCGTAGTGTTGCTTTCCGCTGACCCGAAGGGTCTTAAAAAACTGAGTTGCTAGGTGTTTTTTTTCTTTTATTTTCTAGCTCATCCCATACTCCATCCTCCTAAACGGGCTTCCGATTCAGACGAATAGTGTTTTTAGTATGTCAAGCACTTCTTGAATTAAATGCATTTAGGGTTTTTTATCTATCTATCTATCTATCTATCTATCTATCTATCTATCTATCTATCTATATGGCTCGAGGCTCGTTCAGACATTCAATTTGTAAAATAGAGAAGGGAAAAAATATTAGTGGTATAGATGTGCACAGAAGCAAAAAAGGACACTTGCCTTCTCATCGTTACACTGTTCTTAACGTTGCATGGCTACATGGCTAAGTGAACACACCGCCTTCATTGCGGTGCCTCGATCAAGGAGTGAGCGGACACGTCAGCCGTGGAAGGCCACAGTGCGAGCATGTGCTGCGTTGACGAGGGTAACCGGACACCTAGGGTCGTGTGGCACAGAAGAGTCGTCGCAACTCCCTTGTTGGAAGAAAATTTTCACGCTGGAAAACGGTCGTAGAAGAATGTGAAACAGGTATGCAACACGCACCAAATGCGTTGCAAGCAATGCTGCTTCTAAAATATCTATCTATCTATCTATCTATATATCTATCTATCTATCTATCTATCTATCTATCTCTCTGGCTCGAGGCTCGTTCCCACATTCAAGTGGTAAAATAGAGAAGGGAAAAATATTAGCGGTATAGATGTGCACAGAAGCAAAAAAAAAAGGACACTTGCCTTCTCATCGTTACACTGTTTTTGACGTTGCATGGCTACATGGCTAAGTGAACCCACCGCCTTCAATGCAGTGCCTCGATCAAGGAGTGAGTGGGCACGTCAGCCATGGAAGGCCACAGTGCCAGCATGGACTGTGTTGACGAGGGTCACCCGACACCTAGGGACGTGTGGCACAGAGGAGTCGGTGAGTGAGTACGTTATTCCGCATGTCATCGCCACTCCCTTGTTGGAAGAAAATTTTCACGCTGGAAAACGGTCGTAAAAGAATGTGCAACTCGTATGCAACACGCGCCAAATGCATTGCCAGCAATGCTGCTTCTGAAAATACAGGATCTACACATTGAAAGTAGATGAAGACGCCAACCAAAAGTTTTGAAGATACCCGACGTTCCGGAACCGACTTGGTTCCTTCCTCAGGGGTGGCTGCGGAGGCTACGTAGCAGCGTCGTCTTCAAAGCACTCGCGGGTTGGCTATTGACCTCTCTCTCTCTCTCTCTCTCTCTCTCTATCTCGTTTTGCCGTGAAGCGCAGTCCGTGTGATTGAACAGAGGGAAAGGTTCTGAGAGAGCGGTTGATATTACGGGCTGTCCTCTGTATGTGCCACGACTCGAGTAACAACCTTCTCCTCCAGTTCGGCTCGCTTTTAAGGATGGCCATCGCCTCGAAATTTATTTTGTGATCCAACGTCCCAGTATATTCGGCGACTGCGCTGCACTCTTAGTAGAACTTCCGCACATTGTTGGCGTGTTGCTTCAGTCGTTCTCCACTGCTACGTAGCCTTCTCATTCACCCCTGAGGAAGGAACCAAGTCAGTTCAGAAACGTTAAGTTTCTTCAAAACTTTTGTTCGGCGTCTTAATCATCTCTTGGTTTCATACCCAACCCGACAGAGTCCTGTCGAATGTCTACTTTCAGGATCTACACATTGTGCTTAATCTATGTATACATCAAGCTCTCAGTCGCCCTTTTAGTGACCACTGGCGTCGCGTTTGCGTTTTTTGTAATGGTCACAAGAGCTTCCGCAAAACTCTCCAAATATCACAGTGTAGTTTAAGCTTATTTTAGTCAATATTTATATGTTCTATAGAGCCTGGGGACCACTGACGTGAAAGTTTTGGTCTGCCCGCCTGTCTGTCTGTACATTTATTTGTTTGCTTACCCTTAACAATACCTGAAACGGCACCAAACAACACCCCAAAAGGCCAACCTCATACGCAGCGCCCATCAATATTCCTCAAGTTTCAGCGTTCATACTTGTGCGATTGTCAATTGAAAAGATATTATTGGGCGTATCCAAGGCACCATAACAACACGTCAATATTTTGTATGTGTGTCTTCAAGCAAAGGCATACATAAGCAATTCTAAGGACCGTAGCGTTTAACACGCTGCACTGAAAATGCAACGCTTGCATGAAAAGGCAAGTGTTTACAACGCTGTGCTAAGATGACACGGTGGTGGCACCTTCCCGTTGCCTTGCGTTTTACACCTTAACACGTCTGAGACGGGCGCGCACGCCGCACGCTTTGTTTTCCAAGACAACTGCAAGATGGCGCTCATGTCTCACGTTGGACGAGACTTGATGCGCTCGTTCACCTCCGCTACAAACTCGAGGCACTCTAACGCAGCGCCTGCAGTATACCATTCACCATTCTTCTTGCACAGAACATCTAATAAACGTTTTGTTCACTCTCTCCAGACGCAAGACCATCGTGTTTTGACGACATTTGCAGTGTAACATGCAGATAAGGGGCCAATATTTATTTATGTTGTGTTTTCATATACTCATCTTGTCTGTAGTCGTTGAAAACTGTAATGAAAGGCTGCCCGCATTTGTGCGAATATCGCGAATGACAGTGTCCCGCGTTAGAAATAAGCACAACTCTTTGCCATCGTGCTTAAAACAAATCTTCAGCATTCAGGTATAGGTTGCACTCTTGGAGAAATATATTCCCCAAATTTGATATCCGTGAAGTCGCTATCAATACCATACGTTTTTGAATACTATCCTTGAATTGTCGCATCTATATACAACTTATCTATCTTTATTATCAATACCTTTCCCCTTTATTTCGTAGGGCAAATAAAACTTTTCCTGTGTTGGTTATCCATGCTTTCATGGAACATGCCCACATTGATAATATCGAAACATCTTTGTTTAATTAGGAAGGCTACTTTGCGTGAGCTGCAGGACACTTAGGAAATGATTTAGCCGCTTAATGTAAGTGTCCTTGCTTGAATTTTTGACAGGGTGAACTGAAGGATTCCTGTTTCTTTCTCGTGCTAAGGGCAGCTTCATATACCTTAGCACTTCTAGCGTTAGAAACGTTTTACTCGCTACATTACATTGCTTTTTGCAACTTTACGACGCTTACATGCGCTTTCCCAACAACTGATATCGCAGTTTCCGACTTATAATATGATCAGAGTTTATTCTGAAATCGATTAATTTTTATACGTGTCATTTCTTTATGTTTGGTTTTGTTTCTTTATATTCAATAATAGGCGCTGAACATATTCTTGTGCTTTTGTTTTTAAATGACACATGAGATAACAATAGATAAAAACTACTGCGATAAGCAGCTACTGTCAAAACAAAACATTTTTTTTATTTTTATGTGTCACAGTGTACCATTGTGGGCTGTACTTTTTCGACCAATATTTCCTTTGATAAGATTATGTTGCCAAAAAGATATGCAATGGCTTTTATATCAAGAGTAAATAAAGAAGTGCGATGGCGAAATCCTCTGCTGTCACAGTATATCATTTCCAGAGTTAAAGGCGTCACAAGGGCATGTTTTTATGTCTCTTAATTTTTATTACTTTACAAAATTAGCAAGAATGGCAAAATTAGGCAGATCGTTTTAAAACTGACTTCAAAACTTCCTTTTCTCCCACTAAAGCTATTAAAAAACAGTGAAAAGACAAAAGCCCGAAGTAAAAAGAAAACATGAAGCGAACGAGTGATACGATACTAGTTTTCCTGAAAGTGTTAGCGTGTCTCTGTGCTGCCTCTTACTTGGAGAAAACGCCCGTTTACAAACAAGCTTCCAATACCTTCTGCACTCAAATGAACATGTGCAATATGCGTCACCTGGCCAGCTTAGGAAGCAACCTTCGGGACAACACAAAAAACGGGAAAGGTACGCGCTCGGGCCAGCATAGACACGGTCTCATTTTCATGTATACTATACAGCGCTTGTACCTCTTAACGCAGCTGCACATGCATCTTGCGTATAGATGCAAGAAAAAAGCGATTTGAAGAGTGAAAGACAGTAAGAATGCACGAAATGCATGATCATCTGTGCCTCCCGCGTGGCGTTCCTCGCCTGCGCTTCTCACGCTGTGTTTCTCCGCAAATTGAACAGGGGCTCAAAACGACCATTGCGCGTCGACGAAGGCGTGAAAGGGTACAACTAACGTAAAATAGAGAGGTTATAAGGCGATGCTCAGATGTTTTTATATCGTCGACAGCAAGAGTGCGCCTGGCTTTAGGTGCGCGTGTTGTCGTTAAAGATGCATTGTATTCTAGCTTCAGTGGCAAATCGGCGCTAGCTCACGTTCTCGTGTCGGCACTGCGTTACCGCTTTCAGCCGAGGGTTCTTTAGGGGGGGGGGGGGGGGTCGGTGGCGCGGAAAGGAGAAGGTGGGTCAACTATTTGCATCGAGCACGGACATGACTACGCTGCAGGGGTGAAAGTGGAACACGGTGCTCAACACAGAGGATGCACGATACAGAAAACAGACCCCAGTGGAATCCCTGAGAGAAAGGCCTTCTACGCGAGACCGCTGAAGCCCCTCCTTCGAGGTTTTGGCAAATGTACTGAATAAATATGTAGTTTACATGAACGTACGCACACAAACGCCCAGGTTTCGGCTGATTTACGAAATCTCATAATAGAATAGGTGATTACACAAGAATCGCTTGACATGTATCGTTTTTTCTTGTTCAAATTCTTGCGTCTTCTGTGGTTAGGAATACTAAATCGTGGGTATTGCATCCATTTTGGGTCCAATTTAAGAGTCCTCCTTAGTTTTGTGCTTTATGAACGACGGGAAAACTGGTGTTCAATATTGAGGTTTATAACAAACACCCCAGGCATGCAGCTTCTTATTTGCAAATATGACAATGTATTTACGTTATTCCAATACAAAGCGTAATAATAATAGCATCTAAAGCAATCAATTCATTAACTTACTTTCATCTGGATGTATGAGGTCAGCTTTATTCCTCATGATTTTTCGCCTCCGCAAGCACTGCCTTAGCGTGCCAAATTGGGCCAGTTGGCTTAACTACATCGTAAAGCAGCGCAAAAAGACGAACACACAAGATAAAGGACTTGACAAGACAGGCGCTGAACTTACAAGAGAGGTTGGTTCAGTGCCTTGTTATGCCAGCGAGTCCTCGTCAAACGTCCGTGCCTCTGAAAAAGGCAATCTGGGTCAAGGCCAGCCCGCAGTCAGCCTGGCGCGAATGGCGTGAACACGCGCGGCGTTTCTCTGGCCCACGTGCATTGAGTCAGCTCCGCACGTGACAGCGAGCCGGCGTTCTCGTGTCTGGTGGTCTGACGCATGGCGCGGCGACCCCCCCATTAGAGGAATCTGCCCTGGCGACCAGCGGCGCTTCTGATTGGACATTTTGGTTGGACCCGGTGTAAATAAAAGAAGCCCTGCGGCGCGTCGCGATCGGCGGTCCTATGTGAGTGAGAGGAGGCCCCGTGTCGGAGAGCCGACATGTGTGTGAGTCAGCGGTCTTAGGCGAAGGGCTGACCTATGTGTTAGAGAGGAGAGCTCGGCCCTTCGAGTCTCTGTCGGCCCCAGTGCCGAAATTGTAACGCCTCTGTATATATGCTGTACATAAACCTTGTTTAACTCACCGTCGTCTCGTCCGCTCGTCTTATCAGCTCTGCGCAGAAGCAGTCGCGAGCTGAGAAACATACGCTACCAAACGGCTGGTGACCTTCCCGGCGGAGTTGAAAGCAGTGGCGCCTTCGGGGCCGTGTTGGCGTCGCCGTCTTTCGCAACAGTGGAGCTCAGCGGTGGGATTTCGGAGGTGGCTTCTCAACAGTGGTTGGCAGCTGCGGGATCGGCCGGCGTCAGCGACATCGATGCGGTGAGTGCCTGATGTTTTCCCCTCAGTTCACCAGACTGCTCTAGCTCAGGTTGTAGTAGTTTAGAGAAGGGCTGTGTGAAGCATTAGAGTGAGCTTTGATCGTTTCAAGCAAAGTCGAAGTGCTTTGAAACCAAAGTTAATGCGGAGGGGGTAAACACGGGAGTGGGAAAAATTGCTTGCGCGTCTTGCTAGTAGGCTTATTGTGGGTACGGCAAGTAAATTTTTAACAGGGGCAAATAGCAAGAGGCTAGTGTGAACGATGGAGAACCTTAAAGTGAAGTAACTCATCGAAATTTGTGAGGAACTCGGCATTACTTTAGGCCGTGCGAAACGAAAGCAAGCCATCCTTGAGATCATGAAGGATGAGGGAGTGTCGGCTGAGGAAGTCGATGAGGCCTGGGTGGATATTAAAGCACGCCGTGAGGAGGCTGAAAGGCGAGAAGCTCGCGAACGTGAGGAGGCTGAAAGGCGTGAAGCTCGCGAACGTGAGGAGGCTGAAAGGCGTGAAGCTCGCGAACGTGAGGAGGCTGAAAGGCGCGAAGCTCGCGAACGTGAAGAAGCTGAAAGGCGCGAAGCTCGCGAAGAAGCTGAAAGGCGCGAAGCTCGCGAAGAAGCTGAAAGGCGCGAACGTCGCGAGGAGGCCGAGAGACAGGAGCGCCTTGAGATGAAACGACTAGAATTGGCAATCCTACAGTGTTCGCAGGCGCCTAGCGTAGCTTCTCCGACGATTCAGGTCAGCGGTTTTAGAATTCGTGACCAATTGCCACCGTTGGTAGTAGGCGAGGACATGGCGAAATATCTCGTCAAGTTTGAACACGTCTGTGAGCGAAACGCTTTGGAGCGGTCTCTTTGGGCGCGGAACCTGTTAGCTCTTCTTCCCGGCGAAGTGTCCGACGCGATAACTTGCTTGTCGAGGGAAGCGTTTGAGAGCTATGACGAGGTTAAAGAAGTGCTCTTGAGACGTTATAAGTTGTCACCCGAGGCTTTCAGGCAAAGGTTCCGGTATGCTGAAAAGGGGAATGAGTCACACGTTGACTTCGCGTTTCGTCTTAAAGCCGATTTGATCGAATGGCTCAAGGGCGAAGGTGTGTATGACGACCGCAATAAAGTGGTGGAATGCGTTGCATTGGAGCAATTCTACCGCTGCACCGAGGATAATGTCTTACTTTGGCTGCAAGACAGACTTGGGGAAGTACAGCTAAACAAGGCAGCTGAGTTAGCTGAGGAGTATTATACTCGCCGAAAGTTGCATAGCAGGGCAGTGCGCGTGGAAAAGGATGAAAGGAAAGAGGGCTTTTCAAGGAAACCTGATCAACGGAAACCCGTTCCGCACCGTAATTTCAAAAAGGACCCGTCTCTTACGAAGGACAGTGTAGGGGAAGGGCAAACAGAAGCGGAGAAATCGAGTGAGGTTTCTACCACACAGGAATTTGAATCGGAAAACAAACGGAAGCCGCTAATCTGCTACAACTGTAAAAAGGAAGGACACATCGCGAGAAACTGTCAGGAAAAGTTTGCCTTCGCAACAATCCGAGAATCAGAAAAAAACATGCGGTTGTTGGAGCCGCATCTCCAAGAAATTAGGGTGAATGAGAAAACGTGCCGAGCACTTAGAGACTCAGCGGCAACCATGGACGTTGTCCATCCTTCATTGGTGTCTCCGGATGACTTAACAGGAGCATGCGCGTGGATCAGGCAAGTCGCCGAGGAGCAGAGTGTTCGCTTACCAATCGCCACCGTTGTCATTGAAGGCCCGTTCGGTAAGCTTCGCACTGAAGCGGCTGTGTCTGCCGCGCTAAATGATCGTTTTCCTTATCTTTTCTCCAACAACTCGGAGCAGCTTCTCAAAGAGCAGGGCAAATCGTTCTTCCCCAACTTAGCGTGCATGGCCCTCACGCGATCGCAAGCGCGGAAGCTTGATCTGGTTCAATGCAATGAACTCTCAAGTGGCCTTGTCGGCGGGTCGACGGAACCCCAGAAAGGAAAGTTTCCGCATGAGTCATGTGAGCAGTCGCGCGAGCGGCCCGTCGCGGAAGCTGTCGGCGCGGCCAGCGCGGTAAGGGGAGACGACGTGGCGCCATTGAGTCAGAGCGAGAGGGTTGCAACGCTCTCGCCTGTAGCGGAAAGTTGGAGCGAGCTGCCGAGAGTTGATCGAGAGACGCTCATTCGAGAGCAGCGTGAGGATCTCTCGATTGAAGCGCTAGTGGAAAGCCAAATTGAAGCGCTAGTGGAAAGCCAAATTGAAGCGCTAGTGGAAAGCCAGAAAAAACGCGGCAAAAGTGCTGTCGAAGGAGCACTACGAGAAATCGGGGAAGAAGCGCGCTTTTGAAGTTGATAATCAGGTAATGCGGCTGCAGCCATCCAAAGGGAACAAGCTTGAGGTTGATTGGGAAGGGCCCGCCAACGTATTATCGAAGCCTTGCGATTCAAATTATGAAGTGAAATTAGGAAGGCGGCCGGACAAAATTTACAACTTGATGAAACCATACGTTCAACATCAAGCGGTCGTAAATCTGCTGTTGAATGCTTCAGTGGAAGAGGAAGCAGAAAATTTGAGTTCTAGTGAGGTAACCGAAGGGGGATCGAAAGTAATCCGGGAGCAGATAAACCTAGAGCCTAGCTTAAGTGAAGGAGGACCTGAGAACGAGGACCTCAGAAAGATTGGTTCCGAGTTTGAAGACGTGTTTTCGGACCGCCCCTGAAACACGAGGGTGATCGAACACGATATCGAGCTAAGCGGTGAGGAGTCAATCCGTAGCAAGCCGTATCGTTGTTCCCCTGTGCAACGTCGTAAGTGTGAGCCGCTCTTGGTGCCGCATAGGTATCGTCGCCTAAAGGTGGCCAGTTACTAAGGTGGAGCATGTTGTTCCACAGCGCAACTTTGACGTGCGCTAAAAAAAGGGGGGGGGGGAAAGCTAAACGCTAATGCAGGTGCATTGAGCAGTGCGTTCTAGCTAGTACCTTCTCAACCTTTCGGTTTCTGGCTGGTGATTCGGGGCAAAATTTTGACCTCATCACGACCTGGGCTGAGCGCTCTCGTTCAACGTGATCTCAAGGGGCCAACTTTATGTGGTATTCTAATTCGTTACGTTGTTGTACGTGGGAAAAAAAATGAGTTGTCATTTTAAGGGTCTTTTGTCCCACATGTGCCTCTTGATGTAGAGGGAACAAAATTCCGATAAACACGTAGATAGGTATATGTTGTACTATACTTTGTCTGGTGTTCTGTCGGGTGACCGAGGGCACTTGCTTGTGTCGTGTGTTGTCTGTTGTCGAACCGTTCTTAGCAAGTTGCAGAACCATCGACAAGTGCTGAAGCCGAAGATGGTCAGAAGAGACGAGTGAAGCTGGTCGACAAGTTGTGGCGACAAGCCAGTGGAGCTGGGATCCGTCGTCAAGAATGGGCTGTATTCCCGGAACAGTCTGGAGCTGTATTCTCCCCATGGCCCTGGCGGCGAACCTGGAGGGACCTGGCGAACGAGCGCACCTGACATCCGAGCCCCATGGAAGCAGCTCGTCTTTCCGGTGCATTGTCTGGCGGCGGGGGTGCTGTTATGCCAGCGAGTCCTCGTCAAACGTCCGTGCCTCTGAAAAAGGCAATCTGGGTCAAGGCCAGCCCGCAGTCGGCCTGGCGCGAACGGCGTGAACACGCGCGGCGTTTCTCTGGCCCACGTGCATTGAGTCAGCTCCGCACGTGACAGCGAGCCGGCGTTCTCGTGTCTGGTGGTCTGACGCATGGCGCGGCGACCCCCCCATTGGAGGAATCTGCCCTGGCGACCAGCGGCGCTTCTGATTGGACATTTTGGTTGGACCCGGCGTAAATAAAAGAAGCCCTGCGGCGCGTCGCGATCGGCGGTCCTATGTGAGTGAGAGGAGGCCCCGTGTCGGAGAGCCGACATGTGTGTGAGTCAGCGGTCTTAGGCGAAGGGCTGACCTATGTGTTAGAGAGGAGAGCTCGGCCCTTCGAGTCTCTGTCGGCCCCAGTGCCGAAATTGTAACGCCTCTGTATATATGCTGTACATAAACCTTGTTTAACTCACTGTCGTCTCGTCCGCTCGTCTTATCAGCTCTGCGCAGAAGCAGTCGCGAGCTGAGAAACATACGCTACCAAACGGCTGGTGACCTTCCCGGCGGAGTTGAAAGCAGTGGCGCCTTCGGGGCCGTGTTGGCGTCGCCGTCTTTCGCAACAGTGGAGCTCAGCGGTGGGATTTCGGAGGTGGCTTCTCAACAGCCTGTACTGTGTAGGTATTAATTTACGGTCTTCTTATTCCAATGTTTTACCATGCACCGAATCAGTGCCTGCGCATGGGAAGATGAGAGTAAACTGAGGATTTGCAACAGCAAATTCGAGACCATTAAATGCCAACCGCGAAAGCACAAACCCCCAAATTGGACAACAGTAGTGAAACTGCACCCGGAATTGCGTGAGTAAACGTAACAAGAATGGCGCTATAAAAACGACGCGAAACTGATGGGCAGACTTGTCGCATTCGGAAACAAACCCAAGCGTCCCTTGGCGATACTCTAAATTTCACCACGAACGTCAGCGCTTACATGGGATTGTTCCTCCATGCGGGAGAACACCAGCGAGACAAGCTTTAGGCAGGTGCCACTCGTGATAGATGACTGTGATAGATTACACGACATGGCTTCTAATCCCTCGGTGCGTGGGCGTTACGCTATAGCGTGCCTCGGCTGCACGCCCTCTTCCTCTTTTCTCTTAGCATCTAACGCCGTGCTGCTGTCTCCACTAATCTCGCGTTTTAGGGGCGAAGCTCCTTAAAACGGCACCTGTTCGCGTTCGTCCCTCATTGACGTAGTCATAGTCATAGTGCGTAACCAGCGTTACATTTTGACCTGCAAGGTGGTGCCGATGGGAGATTTCTCCTGTGATTTGTTGAACAATAAAACGTTCGCGGCGTGCGCGTTAACTTAAAGCCGAATGCTCTTGTCTCTCATTCCCCATTAGCAGCCATTGGCATGTACATTGAGCACTATCTGACAAGAAAGGTTTGCTATGTTCAACTCGCCGGGTGTAATCTTCTTCGTTTTAGAAAGGATTAGCGAGCGTTGAGCCGCAGTGCCGTGAATTCAATGAACTAGTATATCGCGATCTCGTAGTATAGTATAAAGTGATCTCGTAGCATTGAAGAAGTTACGAAATGCAATAAATAAAGAACTGGGAAAGGCTGAAGCCCCCTATTATGAAACCCTTTTTGCTTCGGTACAGAGGAAAAATCTAGAAAAAACGTGGAAAATTATCAACAATGCCATACGACAAAAAAAATGTGAAACAGCCTTTCCATGAAGTCACCCTAAACAATGAAAAGGTGACAGGCGTCGCTTTAACTGAACGCTTCAATAATCACTTCGTGAACATGATGACGTCATCAGATATCGCGGTCACTGACAAAGCTGTTAACAGATGTATGCATAGCATTTTTTTCGATCCGAGTGATGACACTGAGATTTCTCGTACTTTTTTGGGCCTAAAAAACAGCAATGGTTTTGATGCAGATGACATTCAAGTCAGACCAAGAAAATTTGTAATTGACGTAATCGCAATCCACCTTGCATTTGTGTTTCACCTTGATCTATAAACTGGCCATTTTCCAAGTGAAGAAAGCCGTGGTTACAGTGAATTTTAAAGGCAGTAATTGAAATGACTTAGAGAACTATAGGCCTATTTCTATTCTGTCCACCTTCTCTAAGTGTTTAGAGAAGGTGATCTCAGCTAGAATTAATGACTTTTTTTAAAGAATAACATTCTGTCTGACTGTCGCCACAGATTCCGCCCAGGCAGGTCGACAGAGATAGCATTGTTATGTCAAAAGGAGCTAATAATTGATTACATTGATGCAGGAAAACTAACTTTAGGTATATATATAAACAATAGCAAGGCATTCGATCGCTTAAATCGTGAAATTTTATTTAGAAAGCTAGACAGCTACGGTATTCGGGGAGTGGAAAAATTGTTTCGATCATATCTCTCCGGGCGGATTCAGTGCGTTGCTATTGAAACTTTCTGCTCTTCGTATCGCAAAATTGAATCGGGAGTACCGCAGAGTAGCGTATTGGGACCAACCTTATTTATTTTCTATGTAAATGACATTGCTGAAATTGTTAATGATGCATCCATTGTGTTGTACGCTGACGATACAAGTTTGTTTGTATCTGGCCATGAACTTGATGATCTGTCGCAGAGATGTCGCAATATTCTTTCTAAGCTGTCGGCGTGGTCTCGTAATAATGCTCTAACAATTAACAGCTCAAAATTGAAGGCCATATTATACAGGGCGAGAGGCAGCCAATCTTTTTTCAATGAAGAATTATTCTTGGACGGTGCTCCCATTGAAATATTAAGGAAATAGAAAATATTAGGCGTTACATTATCAGAACACATGAATTGGACCGATCACGTTGAACTACTTTCAAAATTGTTGTCATCTTCCGCTATTGTGCTGTCTCGCTGTCGGCATTTTTTTCCTAAGAAGGTAAAGTTGCAAATATATTACGCCTTGTTTCAATCGCATCTTCACTATTGTGCGCTTGTATGGGCCACCACCACGAAAGCTAATATTCGTACACTTGTTCAACTTCAAAAACGCACGCTTCGACAAATAGCCAATGTACCCTATTTTCATCCCAGCGCGCAACTTTTTCAAAAACATATTATAATACGTGCAACAAAGCTTTACGAATACCAACTTTTATATTCATTTTGTTTTGGCGCCGACAATATCAAATCCTTCTTAAAACATACGTCATGACCCGAATACAAAAATGTGACTCGCGCACTCGTAGCCAAGACAGGTGGTTAGTACCATTCAGACGCACAAATTATCTTACGCAGTCACTACGACATAGCCTACCTTTGTTGTTAAATAAAGTGGGGGAAAGATTTAATTCAAATACTTTGACTCGCAAACAAATTTGAGAATACTTTTGTAAATCGGAATGAACATATAAAAGACATCGTTATAACAGTTTCGCATTTTATGTTGTATTATCTACTTTGCACAGAGTGTTTCAATATACAGTCTATCATCATATTGTGCATCATAGTCATATTCATAGCAGTGCTTTTTCTAGTGTTGTAAGTACTATTGTTTCTGATGTATCACAATGTATTTTCACATTTCTTCTCACATATGTATTACATTTCTATGTTATTTTTAAGTGCCATGTCTTCGTAGGAAATCAATAATGTTATTCAACATGTTGCAAATTTTAAGTTTCAATTTAAATGGTGTATAATATTTGGATATATGATAAACATCTGTATGTATGCTGGTTTTAGTGTAACTGCTGCCACGAGAGGGCCTTCAGGCACATTCAAGCTGTACTGTGCAGCTTTTCGCCTGAAGGACCCCCAACAATTTCTTTGGAACATATCCCACTGGAAATTTCTGATTCTGATACCATGAACTCGAGGTGGTTAAAGGTTGGAACTAGATACGAAGCGCAAGCCGTAAAAAAATAAAAGCCTGATTCTCCTGTCTCTCATTTCCCATTAGCAGCCATTGGCTTGTACATTGAACACTATCTAACAGAAAAAGTTTGCTACGTTATACTCGCTGGGCGTAACCTCCTTGGTTTTAGAAGGTTTAGCGAGCGTTGGGCCACAGTGCCATGAATACAGTGAACTGGTATATATCATGAACTAGAGGTGGTCAAAGGTGGGAAGTAGACGTGAAGCGCAAGCCGTAAGAAACTGTGCGTGTTCCACCTCTCGTTTAGTCCTTGGAATGTCCGCAGGATGGCGGTGCTTCTGTATGGGGAATATATGAAGAAAAGATGCGAGATGGTGGTACTTGGAGTGTTGAATAGATGGACGAACGGACACAGAGACAAATGCATGAATGGATGCATGAACGGACGCAGGGGTGGATGCATGGAGCAACGCAGGGATGGGCGCACGAACAGACGCACACACAGACGGGCGGATGGAAGCATAAACGGTCACACAAACGGAGGCATGGATGGACGGAAGCAAGAACGAATGGGCGGGCGAATGCTTCGCCCCACAATTAATCATTCATTCCCTGGATATGCTGCCTTTTTTTCAACTTTTTCCTAGAGTGCCTCATCCATCCTGTCATCTTGTCTTCTTTCATCGGGGCTTTGAAAAGCGTTACTTCAGTTACAATGTAAGTTGCGGGTAATTCTGTAACGCTCATTGAGTCCTACGAGTGCATCAAAACCACTTGCATGCCGACTCTACGTCGACTCGGTGACCACCGTCTAAAGGCACTTTTCTTGCCAATCCTGGCTCCTTTACTGAAGTAGGGCAATTTGTTTCAAATGCGAAGCATTTCTTACCAAAATTCAGTGACTTTTAGCGTATCTATCTATCTATCTATCTATCTATCTATCTATCTATCTATCTGTCTATCGTTCTATCTATCCATCTATCTATCTAGCCGCCTATGACTTTTAGCTCTCCTGGCCGTTTTTATAATGGCATCGATACCAAACTTGGTATGGCATAATATGACTGTGTGAAGAACATATGTGTGAAGCGCTTCGAGATATGTAATCGTGCACTTCAAGTTGTAAAAACTATGTCTACTTAGGACAGGTAGTAACATCAAAGCCGAACCACGAGATTGAAATAACTAGAAAAATAAGCATGAGGTGGAGCAAATTCGGCAAGCACTCTCAAATTATGACAGGTACATTGCCCCTATCCCTCAAGAGGAAGGTATGTAACAGCTGTATCTTACCGGTACTTAGCTACGGAGCAGAAACCTGGAGACTTACAAAGAGGGTTCTGCCTAAATTGAGGACGACGCAGCGAGCAATGGAAAAAAAATGGTAGCTGTAACCTTAAGAGACAAAAAGGGAGCAGAGTGGATTAGGGGACAAACGGGGGTTAAGGATATCATAGTTGAAATACAGAAGAGGAAATCGACATGGGCCGGGCATGTAGTGCGTAGACAAGATAAGCACTGGCATTGAGGGTAACAAACTGGATTCCCAGAGAAGGGAAGCGGTTTAGGGGGAGGGAGAAGGTTAGGTGGGATGATGAGATTAAGAAGTTTGCGGGTATAAATTGGCAGCAGCAAGCACAGGACCGGGTTAACTGGCGAAACTTCGGAGAGGCCTTTGTCCTACAGTGAACGTAGTCAGGATGATGATGATGATGATGTCGAACATATTTGACTAGTCATAACAGGAAAATTATGATATGTATATCATATGACTCTCAGGATATACATTTTATGGTACCGCAGCTCTGGCGGTGATTTCTTTCACATGGCATGTTGCAAAACTGGTATGGTATGACGTGATTGCATGGCGAACACAAGCGACAGACTCCAACATGAAAATGAAGATATGCGTGTTTTGTAGCAACATGATCACATGTCACGCTCCTGATACGCTCGCGGTCCTTTTGCTAGCATCACATATACCGAATTTGGTATTACGGTACGTGAATAGATGACGAATATATGTGACTGGTGTAAACATGATAATCATGAGATGCGTGTCATGTAACAACATGACTACCCATGCCATGCTCATGATGCGCTGGCCGCCGTTTCGCTAGCTTCACTTATACCAAACTTGGTATAACGGGACGTGGCTTGATGACGAAGGTATAATACTAGTGCAAACATGCTAAACATGAGATGCATGTCATGTAACAACATGACTACATGCTACGCTCATGACCCGCTCACGGCCGATTCCCTAGCTTCTCATGTACTAAACTCGGTATTACGCCACGCGAGCGGACAACACAGGTAAATAACTTATCGAAAGATAATAATCACGACATGCGTGTCATGTGACAACATGACTACATGCCACACTGGTGATGCCCTCGCGGTCGTTTCGCTAGCTTCACATATGCCAAATTTGGTATTACGTGACGCCAATGGATGACGAAGGCATATGACTGGTGCAAACATGATAATGATGAGATGCGTGTCATATGAGAACACGACTACATGCCACAGTCAAGGCGCAAATACATTTCTTCTTCTCGCGTTGCGCGTGCTCGCCGGCGTTCATTTTGTTGCATCACGTCGGCGTTGCCCTGCCAGGTGCCAGTCCTGCCATATACTAGCAGGCACGCGCCGCACTGCGTTGCTTTGACGCATGCGCGTTTCAGCGCGTACAGCGTTCCTTCTTCACGGAAAGAGGGAGACCCAGTGTTGTCTGGATAACGCATCGGCGAGAAATGCAGCATGTCGCATTTCGCGCTGGTTCCCGTCAGGCCGTGTTGACGGACGGGGGCCGCGCCTGGCATTAAACTCTAGATTGCTCACGCTTTGCTAATGTATACCCGGCGACAACTTTCTGTGGCAGCACGGCCAAGGCTACGTGGGCGGAGCCTATGCACATGTGCTACTGCGCCAAGTAGTCCAACCGCTTCGACGGGTGTTTCGGTTTCGATTTCACCAGCGCAGTCCGCATCTCGCAGTCCGCGTCGGCTCGCGTTTGCTCGCGTTTCGCTGCAGGAAACGCGAGTCGCATCTTTGGGAACTCGAGAGCAATTTTTATTAATATTGTGACGTGATTTACTGACGCGTGGACTCAGGTTGCTGGGTGAATGATACATTCAATTATTCATGTAATGGTTACACAACTCATCATGCACGTACCGCTTAATTCGGAAGACACAGCGCTCGCTAACACCAGTGAGCTCGCTGACTTTCCGACATGCGGCTCTCACAGACAGCTGCGGGTCGCTTTTCCTTACTTGCGCGTAAACGTTGTACACCACCTTCTTGGCCTGTACGGACAGCTTTTGATTTGACAACGCCTGGTACGGCTGCACAGCTGGTGGACTCGCGGCACGCGGTGGTGTTTCCTCCGTAAGCGACGTTGACGAGCTGTAACCGGCGGACGCCATCTTTGACAGTGAGGAATGCGGTGAGGCGAAAAGGCGACGGAAGCCAAAAAACCCCCAAAAAACCTGAGAGAGCGTGAAACGAAATTTTTCTACTGCGCAACGTTTTTATTTACTAATTAAAAAATAAATCCGCGAAAAATGTAAGTGACGAATGGTAAAATCTTAGTTACCCAGAACAGTATACAAACGTTTTCGTTGAGGGACTACATGCTGTGGCGCAGTAAGACAAGCGTGCTTCGGCTGCGTAGCCGTGGCTGTGCTGCCACAGAAAGTTATCGCCGGGTATAGTGTCGCTATGCCCAGCGTGCGCGTGCGTCAATGGTACCTTAGAGTATATTGGGTCCTTCATGAAGCGCTCGCGGCCATTTTGCTAGCTCCGCATATACCAAATTTGGCGGTACGTGACGTCAATCGTTACGAAATATATGACCGGTGCAAACATGATAATCCACACACGCGTGTCATGTAAGAGCATAATATACTACGCTCATAGCCTGCTCGCGGCCGTTTTGCTAGGTTCACATATAATAAATTTGGTATCACGTGACGTGAATAGATGACGAAGATCAGCGACACATCCAAACATGATAACACGACACGGAAGTCATGTATGGCATCATTTACCTCGTCGTAACATTGTGCTGAATTTAAAGTGACATATCGACATTTCTCATTCATGCTTCGCATATCATCGATTCCCATTGTACGTGGGATATGTCAATTTTTTCAGCATATCGATATCTGTCTTACGTTTCAGAGGTGAAGCTCGAAGCGCAAAGCCAGGTAGGCATCGTTGTCTTGATTCGCTTCGTGCCTTTGACGTGTGGATTGCGCGCTAACGCGACTACTATCTCGTTTACCTAGGCCGTATATAAATCGTTAGAGCCTTAACTTGGACAGCCGCTTCATGTTCCGGCGCTGAAAGAGTCTGTGAAGACAAGAAATTAGCAGACAGAGCACGTTGTTCTCCGGGATGAGAGGCTCGACTGCACTTTCTAGTGAAACGCGTGCCTCCATGAATTAGTACTTAGGCTCTACCAATATCGAGCAGCCGAAAGCTCTTTCGAGCATTTCTTAATTCGCTGTTCGGCTTGATTGAATCGGTTTTACCTCTACAGACGCGTTTTGTTGCTTGTTTCATGCCTGAGATAACGAAGAGACTTCTTTCAGTGATAAACATGAATATGAAAAAAAAGAAAACAATGAGTGAATGTGAAGCTTTTTTGGTGCGAGTCAATAAAGACAATGACACCATCCTCACTGACAAGGAAGTGTGACAGCAAACGTGCAGTACACATCTAATGCTATAAAGCACGGATCAAAACGAAATCCATAGGCCACAGCTAGTTACGCTTCCACCCTGAGAGTGCAACGTAGGCTTGCATCTCAAGTGAGGTTCTCCACAAATATTACAAACAGATCATTGGTTTTACTACTACAGTTTATAACAAATTAATTACGTGTCATGCGTGCAGCAATTTTCATTTATTGTGAGAAAAAAAAAGGAAGAAATGTCCTGCTTAGCGAGAAAAATTTGTAATGTTCATAGCCAAACACCACCCAATCTTTGAGCTACTTTTGCAAGAACGTCCTTACATTATTGTTTCGATATTTTTACTAGAGTAAGGGTTTTGTGCTTTAACTGAAAGTTTATTTCTTGGCAAGAGGCTTTCTAAGTATAGTGAGCCTCGCTGTTTTAGATTTGGCAAGGAGCTCTTGGTGCGACTTGAAGAAGTGGTATGTGCCATTTGTCTTATTTAAGGAGTGGCCCATCTTTCTAACATAACATTGTCCCGAGGACATTCAACCAAATTTTCCGTAACCACTCATGAACGCGTTACCTTTGGCCCTCCTCCGTATTGCCTGCATCAGCGCAAAGCCTACCCAGCTCGCTTTCTGCCGGCCAAATAACGGTGTAACGTATTTGGCAGCCACCTTTTTGAAAGCAATAGTACAATTCTTGAAGATTGGGACGCCAATAACAGGCTGCTTCTTTATTATTATTATCCACCGGCAGCAAACCCCTCGCGTTCACCATCTCTTTTTACAAAAACCTTGTACCCGCCGCGGCGGTCTAGTGGCTAAGGTACTCGGCTACTGACCCGCAGGTCGCGGGTTCGAATCCCGGCAGCGGCGACTGCATTTCCGATGGAGGCGGAAATGTAGGCCCGTGTGCTCAGACTTGGGTGCACGTTAAAGAACCCCAGGTGGTCGATATTTCCGGAGCCCTCCACTACGGCATCTCTCATAATCATATGGTGGTTTTGGGACGTTAAACTCCACATATCAATCAATCAATTTTACAAAAACCTTTCACCTAGAAAATGCAGGAGGTACTATCGTGAGTAATATCAGTTCGAACACGTGAGCGCGTGAAAAATAGCCTCGAATCGGTCGATTCGCAGTGGCCGCTGCCAGAAAGTGGAAAGGGCGCCGCGCTTCGGATAGCTGCTGACACTCCCGTCTCGATATCGTGGGCGCAAAACGGCAGCTTGCAGTATGTCCGAAGCTGCTAGCGGTGATATAAATTCACATGATCACGCACACCCACATACAGTGTCATATCAAACTATGTAGCTGCCGTGATAGTGGCTGTGACGTAGTCTCCCGTGATGCAGAGGCCATGCTTTTATCAAGACTAGGTGGTGTTGGCTGGTCATGTTGATACGCTCTTTTCAGTAGTCTCTTTCTTAAAATAGCGATACTGCAAACATCGGCCGTTTTCGCCTAGTATTGTTCTAAGTTCCTATGCCTACCCTACTGAAATGTTCCGTATGAAATCTTACGGAAAATATATGGACTCCGTAACATTTCCTTATGCTACATATGGAAAAAATAAGGAGTTTTATGGAAATATACGGAAGTTGTATGGCATTTACGGAAAGCTTCTTATGGAGTATATGGAAGGATAAGGAAATTGTATGGCGTATACGGAAGGCTTTTTATGGAGTATACGGAAAGATAAGGAAAATGTATGGCATATATGGATTGCTTTTTATGGAGTATATGGAAGGATAAGGAAACTTATGGAGCATACGGAGAGTTCAGTATGGAAGATATGGAAGGATAAGGAAAGTGTATGAAGTGTACAGAAGCTTTCATAAGGAAAATGCCGAATGTAAGGTCTTACGGAAATATACAGATTTTGTAAGGTGCTTACGAAAATGTGCAATAGTGTATGAAAGGCATGTGGATTGTTGCAAAAATGTGGAAACTCTACAGTTGTTGTCACATTTTCAGCAGGAAATCCGAGCTCTATAAAGTTATAAATGAATTCACGTACAGTGACATATATAGTACAAAAGAATAACGCAGGCTAGTCTGTGTTGTCAGTCACCGCTGTTCGCCCTTTTCCAGAATGAATACAACTTCTGCAGATGACCAGGTGCTAAAGTCTGTCAAACGGAAAATGTGTCGTTCACAAGGAATGATAATAACTGTCATTTTACTTGCATGCTGTCACACGAAAACAAATCAAGCAAAAAAAGCATAACTTCATGGGCTCGTTTTTCGGTAGAAACAATAATAATGAGAACTAAATTCATTGTGAAAGAACTTGTCAACATTAATGAAACTGTTCTCATTAACATTGGCAAAGAGAAATGTCATTTTAAAATATCGACTATGAGCTGAGCTCTCCTGAGCACCGACAAAAGAAATGAAAATCTATGAAAAGTAATTTCATGTAACCTAAAAATAACTTTTATTGATAGTATGTGCTCCTACACTATAAATACAGCTATACACAACTTGCCACAGCTTCACGACAGATACGAGGTAGGGGCAGAGGGAGTGGTCAGAAAAATAATTAATTATGAGAGCACAACTGATATGTACGGACACATAATGGTGCTTATCATTGATGCTCGGATGGTCGTGTATAGAGCTGGGTCGTTTTGAGATTTTCAAAAGCAATGTTTCAGACCACCATGCAGATTACGCTTTAATTGTAGTGCTACATAAGACACAACTTATGGGCCAGCTTTAATGAATAAGAAGATTATAGGTTAAACAAATGCTTTAAAATATATCATATCATGGCTGCATGGACGCATACAAGCTATGTAAAGCGCAATAAAGTGAGGACACATGAGCTTCTCTTGATGCTTCAGTTTACACAGATATTCAACTGTGCTGCAAAGAAATTTAACCAATATCTGTGTGTGCAACATTGTCCATTTTAAACTATATATATGTATATATAAAATTCCTGCTGCGAGTTAAGCTACGTAGCACTCCATACCTCTTCCTTTTATTAAGGGCAATTTTTCAAACAATCAACATTATTCATTTTCTGTCTCATGACTTCGTGCCCGCAATTCTTGGTTTGGCTCGATCACAATTGTGCAGCCCTTATTTTGGGGGAATCAAAAAACATCAACCAAAATATATTTTGGAACTGCTTCTCAGTGATATTGCCTTCCCTCAACTGCCACAGCTTGAGATGAGTCATATAGCAAGTCTCGCGCATACCTAGGACCTACCCTTGAAGAAACTGGTCCGGCTGTGAAATGCTCAGTTTTATCTCAACTAAATTTTTTGGTTTGAGTTTTCTCACTTCTCAGGTCCCTTCACAATCAAGCAGACCCAATGTTCCCCTTAGTCCTTACTTTTGTTATATTATGAAATAAATAAAAAAATTAATAATGAAAATAAAAATACTAATAACTGTTGCGCAAAAAACACAGTCCCACATACGTACTTGAACGCAATATTGCTTTTATTTTGTTTTAGAACCTAAGGCATTAGATAAGACAACAGTACAATAAAAACGTTGAAAAAAAAACAAAAAAAATTTGACTTTGGGGGACTCAAACCTGCGCCACTCAGTTGTCCTCCTGTACGTAAACTGAGTGCGTTAGCTTGCTGAGCTATTCGCGCTGAATAGTGTAGGCGTGTTCAAGTTATGTAGATAAATTTGCTTTTTACACGCTATGTGTTGGCATATTTATGTACGATATGCGATCGTATCTATTGTTGTGTGCATATGTTTTGGGATTGTATATACGTCACATGCTTTTCGCATGTCTTTCAACTATAGATTGCTGCCCCGCCGCGGATGAAAACAAGTATTTTTACACCCACACACAAGCTTGAGCAGTTGAAGGTTGTTTCCCGGGGCTCTCTTGCGATTGAGTCGGCCACCACAGGGAATTAGAGTGATACGCCATTAATCCCTGCATCTAGATGTATTCGACTTAGTAGCTCTATCGCTTGATGACAAATCGAGCGCGGGGTGCGACGCTATTGCGCACGACCATGCCTCGCGTAGCGGCGATGTCAGCTGATTGCGCCGGCCGGCTTGCTTCGATTTGCTTCAAAGCAAAGAAATGTCATACCTTGAAAGATTCCGTACTGCACTATGTCAAAATGTTACTGCTTTGTAGCCATCCTATGATTCATTGAGAATTGATAACTCTGATATCACTACTGTAGAGCTTTGCGTCGGCGACACGCACCGAACGTGAAACCGCACTACGTCTGTCGTAGAAGCAGTAGGAGGCTGTCGTCTGCTAGAACAAAAACAAAACAAAGACCTGCGAAAATATTCATAAGTTGTAACTTGTTTTTTGAATAACCGTTTATCACTTTTAAAGTTATTTTGCCAGATAACGTACATTTTTTTTTCAGTTTATAGCAGCGACAGATGTTTTTTTTTTTCCTCACACAGATATCCAAGTCAAATCCATTCACAGCTAAAGCCACATAATGTTTGTCCTCTTTGTTAACGTAGGCATGCCGTTTCGGTGTGTCTCTCATGTGTTCGCGCTGCTACACACGAGAGCACGAAATGTTAAATTTACGCAAGGAAGCGCCGTTCCTCGTTCGTGTGATGTGCTAAGATTGCGCCCTATTCCCGCGGTCGTTCGAGTGCGGAACAAGTGCGAGTCGTCCAAGGAATCGGCGGGTTGGGCGGGCGCTCCGACTCCGAGGTGACTGGCTGACGCCTGTGGTCGCTTCCCTCAGGACAGTGTGAAAGAAACTAAAGGTAAGGAGGACACTTTTTTATGTAGACCAAGTATGCCACTCAGTGCAAGTGTGTGTTGCCGCACTCGAACGAGGCGTCGTGAAACGGCAACCTTACGCGCCTTTGCGAGTGCGGTTGCCGATTCGCTTTGACAACGCTAACGCCAGCAGAGCCCTGGCGCATCGGCGCGGCCTTACTGGAGCTAATTCGAGACAACTGCGGCAACATGCATGTGTATGGTGATTGATTTTTTCATATGTGCAATGTAGTGAGGAAGACGCACACGGCGCTTGCTACGTTGTTGATTAAACGAAGCCTGCAGTGCCATTTGATGCAAAGCAGCATTTTGTTTACGTTCGCGGGCGATACAATTTGTAACTTGGCTCGATTCACCTAGCCAACCGCCTAAGTGGGTTGATTAGCATACGTTCACGGTAGAGCGTTATTATGCCCCGAAACAGTGGCGTGTGCTTGTTGAAAGATATAATGTGTGTGTCTAGTGTAGAGAGAGAGAGAGGTGTTCGTGCAATCTGCATGTGTACCTGCAAGACGCCTTTGCTTGTAACTAATAATGTACCGGCCAGCACCTACATTGTACGCCTGACTTTGAAGAAAACTTGCATGCACAATGTGAGATTTTGTAATCTGCCAGAGTTGCTTTTTATAAAATAATACACTGCCAGCATGTTCAAAATATATTTCGCTGCTGTGTGGCAGGGTTGCAGTTATCACGCTGTTGTGTAGTTGCTGATGCAAGCACTTATAGTTTTGATGCGTTAATATTTCTCATCTAACTCATCAGGTGTTTGGCTGTTTCAGCACAAACAAGGCAAAGAGAGAAGCAAGACGGGTAATAACAGAACCAGTGCCGACTTTTGTTTGCAGGAGAATACCCATGTAGGTGTATTTATTGTGACAGCCTTTCTGTGTTGCTTTTTTGCCCAATTTATGCAACAACACAGTTGTCAGCAATATGAGAGAGAATACTGAAATTACCTTTTAAAGATCATGGTGACTAAATGCCTAGTAATTCACAGCACAAAGTAACAACAAAAGACATCAGTATGATCAATGTGGACGAGTAGTCTTGCATTTAAAAAATATATTGTGCAAAATGTTGCCTAAGTAAGAAACCTCCTCTATGTTTGCAAATAGTGTGACGTCACTTCGAGCACTGTGCCAGCCATTCCCTCCCTCTGTGCAAGGGCTGGTTGGCAAGGAAGTTGTTTGTGACGTTCCTGATAGACCACTGAGATGTATGCGATTCTAAACCTGTAGCTTAATATATACGTAATATTTTGTGCAGTTACATCGCTGCATCTGACACCTACAACTTATTTGCATATTTACATTGCTCCCTTAGGACCTAACACAAAAACTTGTTGTTTGCATTGTCACTTCATGAATATCGAGCGGTAAAGGTACTGAGTATATGTGAAACAAGAATCTCTGCTTATTACATGAAGACATATGAGGCCTTCGATAAAACGAGTTATACCTTTATTGGGCTTGCGTACTCGTCGGGGCGATTCATACATGCAGCTTCAGCAAATGGTATCTTCCAGCCCGGTCACCATGCATTTTTTTTCTGCACACAGCGCAAACACCGAGATGTACCTACTCGCAGATGGTCGCGTCAAGTGCATATTTACCTTGACTAAAATGTCGAATCAAGTTTTTTCATCGACCGGTCCCTGCCATGGGTGCTAACGTCTTCGCAAACAAGACACATTGTTATTGACACTGCACACACCACACACAATATTCTCAGTTAAACCGATATTCTCAATACCTTTCAATGCACACTACATGCCGCAATCAACAGTGCGCATTTTTGAAGACTATGCCGCTGTTGCTCGCACAGGCCACCACGTGTGTTTACTTCTTCAAGATAAACAGACAGCATGGCAAATATTTTACCACACAGTTTACCACACAGCTAGATGTTTGCTGACACATACTACAGCTAATGTCGACATTGTAACGCGAAGTGTAAGCTTCGAAAAATTAAAACTTGCCCCAAACACCGCACGACTGTACCGGGCTGAGCCACCAGCGGGAGTGTTTTTCCAGCCACACCTTTTACATGTGCCAGTGACATCATGCTGTGACGTACCTCGGTAGGGGTCTATCGCTGCATACTTTATGGGAATGAGGGTCCTGTTAGTGAAAGCAGGCATTGTTGATTTCGTAACTTGTTCATTCCCAACTGGACCTTCATTTGCACAAGTTGTCTGACTGATATTCAGGCGAACTTTTGTGCAATAAATTATACAGTTGGCAGTCTGTGCTTGCCCCATACTGTTGTTACTGGTGTTTCTTGTTGTTACTTCGCACTGCTCATTACTGCTCACCTACAGAAACTAGCCTATCTTGGCGCTGTTTGGACAAGATGCAGCTTGCAAGTGCGATAGTGTTCATAACTCTAAATTCTCAAGCAAAAATTATCAATTCATATTCAGTTAGTTGCATTCATATCAGTACATTATAAGAAATCATTTATTAAACATGAATCCGTGTTCCTTCACATGCTCACAACTTTTATATCAAATTGAATGGTGTTTATAGAAAACATGGGTTTTAGCTAAACTTCATGCTCTTTTCTCGAACAGCTGACAAATCGCTATTGCATGCTTACTTGCCATGAAATGGACTGTGTTTGAAATACATTGCAATTCTTCACCGGACGGCCAGTACACTTCACATTGGGGGAACATTTATTAACCATGAATTGATTAATTAGGAACGGAAAGAAAGAAGCGGCAAGCCAGGATACTTGATATTGGCATCCGTTTTGCTACCCAAGCGCATTATCATGCAAACTCTTATATAGTGGTTATGCGTCTTGCATGTGTGTCTGTAAACCAAGAACTTTGGATAGAACTATATTTATCTTACAAATGGTTGCAGGACTGTGGAGGCTGTAGGGCTGCTTAGGAATGGTGGAATCCCTGGACATGTGTTCAACCTTGCTGCATCAGCTCCTTGGTGTTTTCACGGCATCTTTACAGATGTGTTGGGTGAGTAAAGCAAGCAGGTTTCAACACAAGAAAAGTATAATATGGCAGCACCTCTTGTGCGCGCCTTACATCCCAAGTATATCAAATATTTATCTTGCTCCTTGTGGCCTGTAATTTTTAAAGAGACACTTCTTTTTGCTTTATATTTGAGTCTTGATGCTTCGACAGCAATGTATTTGTGTTTGACAGCAAGTGTTCTTGAACAAATAACTGATCTCAATAATGACAAAACACCCTTCATACTTGGTCCTTAGCATAGGCTAGCACATATCTGTAGCAGATTCAATTATTCATTTTTTGCTGGGATGATAATGGGCAAGTAGCAAAGGCAAGTTCAGATTGGAGTGGTCGGTGACGTCTGTTTAGGCTCTGCCATATTGCTTTGCAATCAGAGTTACTTGTGGCCACATATACAATGAAGCCACATGACGTGCATTTCTAAATGAGATTACCATATCACATTTCACTGCATCTTAATATGTGCCAAACAAATGCAGATATCATTAGCTTGCCACTATAAAGGGATCCTAAACAACACAAGGTTGAAATTTAGTCGTGGTGTTGCAGCTGTGTATGACTCTACAATGGATGCATAGCCGTGATAATTTGTCTATATGTTGTCGCAATAGTGATGTTACACACATTGTACGATACAAAAGAGGTCCTCGCTTATTTCGCTTTTTTCGCTATGCTTCTTTCTTGTCTCTTCTTGCCATGTGCTCCTCCTCACTGTACAAGGAGCAAGGGTAGTGGGCACACAAACACGTATTTAAAAAAAATGTTGTAATGTGAGCACTGAGAAGCTGAACACCTCCAAAAGGCTCAAAGAGGTAAAGGTATTGTTTCTAGCTACTTTTTGGGCACCCATAGCTAGTTGTGCTGCTGCAGTTAAAAAATAAGTTAAATGTTAAAAATTAATTGGAGGTGTTTGGCACCCATAATTGCAGTTACATACAGAACTAGTTTCAATGCGTAAGCAAAATCTGTTCACTCTAAATCAATCATAATGATATCTGAAATTCAGGAATATTCACAGAAAAGCTCAGGAAAAGGCTAAGTGGTTGCCCCTTGAACGTGAAGGAGATACCCTTCTTCTAAAGGTCAATAGACAGTCTAGTAGTCTCGATATTACATGCACTATAAAATATTCTGGTGTGGTGCTTTTTATGCATGTTATAATGAGAGGGGTTTTTAATAGAACTGTTGTCACTTTGCCCTGCGTTGCTGAAATTGTTCACATAGTTATAATACAAGAATCACTTTATGCCTTTTGATTTTATGCACATGGTTTGCTTACCCAGTCGGTTTTAACTTCAATTTGGATAAAACATAAATGCTCTAAACTTTTTTTATTATACAAGCAGGTTTACTTTTAAAATACGCAACCATTGATGTGAACGCAGTTGGTGGGCGTGCTTGATAATCCTTCACTATCACCACTCAACTACACCTGCTCCAGTGCATAGTGTGACAAAAGTAATGGTACTTAACATTACTGGCAGCATACACTTTATGTCTCAAAATGTGTTAAAAAGCCTGGTAAAATGTGTGTACGTTTTTTTTTCGCTCGAACAATAATTTTGGTCTACTCAAAGTAGCTTCCGCTCTTTTAAGGTCCTCAAACTATGAGGTGTTCAAAAGAGTATCAATGCCATATGCTTTCCTTTGTCAGCCTACTCACCACTCTATAAGAGTTTTACCCGAACAACATTACCCAGTAAAATATA